>CAXKVY010018466.1:1237500-1611871 GCA_964058915.1 Tetropium fuscum | reverse complement strand
ATATATATATATATATATATATATATATATATATATATATATATATATATATATATATATATATATATATATATATATATATATATATATATATATATATATATATATATATATATATATATATATATATATATATATATATATATATATATATATATATATATATATATATATATATATATATATATATATATATATATATATATATATATATATATATATATATATATATATATATATATATATATATATATATATATATACATATATATATATATATATATATATATATATATATATATATATATATATATATATATATATATATATATATATATATATATATATATATATATATATATATATATATATATATATATATATATATATATAATATATATATATAATATATATATATATATATATATATATATATATATATATATATATAATATATATATATATATATATTATATATATATATATATATATATATATATATATATATATATATATTATATATATATATATATATATATATATATATTCGATTCCCGTCTAGATAATAGTACGCCGCACAAGAACTTAAGGAGATCCATCATAGCGACCTACTTAGCCACTGGTAAGTAAAGCCTTTATCGTTGTCTATAAAGCATGAACTTGCAGCACACATACACAATATTTAACAAAATAGTTACATTGTTGATGCATTACTTGCTCAATCTGGGATGAGAGCAGCTTGGGCAATAAAAACACCTACAGTGCCGGTCATAAAGAAAGCAGTTGATAAAGTGGCACTGAAACTACTGGAAATGGTATTAAATTAGAGGCGAAAGAGTTTAGTCCTTCGTACAGCTGTCTCTGTCCGAATGGCTGGGTTTATTGCCGTTATTTCATAAGCCCACGATTTTGCAGTCAGATATAGTCTATTTCGAGGCTTTCTCTTTTAGAATTATGTTACTATTAAATGATTTTTCTAAAAAAATATATTTTTTGTATTTTTTACATATATTACATATACATGAGGGTGTTTTTTCTCTCGGTCCCATTGGCTAATATTTTTGCATTGGATATAAAAAATGTTCTTCCAAAATCTCAGCTTCCTATATCAAACATGTGAACGGCGCAAACCGAGTTTGTTTCCAATTTAATTAATATGGGAAAAACGACGTTTTTACTCAAACATGAATAGGTAGCTGGTAGAAATTTGTTTTAATAATAATTTCTGATGGCAGCATTTTATAGAGAATTAAATTTCCTACAAGAAAGGTCCTTTACAGTTTTTCAAAATACAGTTTTTAATCTTTAATTATTTTAATTATCCGAAATGTTGTCTCGAGTATAAATTCAGAGAATTTCAAGAGAAACGAATGAACGAGCAAAAGAGAAACTAGAAAAGTAAGTGTTTCAAAACAAAAAATCGATGTATTTGGGTGAAGTAACTAAATATCATAACAATTAAATAAAGTTTTTGTCTCCTACTCTCCCCTTTTTCCATCAGTCACCTTCTACTTTATACTTTTCGAAGCACAAAATTTAAATATCAACTTCATAAATCAGTTTCAAATAATTTTAGATTTAACTTTCCTTAAAATTAATTGAAAGAAATCCGATTTTTAAGAGAATGTTTAAACGAGCATATCTTTTAAAATAATGAATTCACGGATTTAGTACTAAGGACCTTTTTTGTAGGAAATTTAAATCTCTATAAAATGCTGCTAAATATGAAATCGTGGTCTACTTACATACCCGCGGCGTTAAATTGACTAATATAATACTTATGAATCATTTGAAGGTATCAAATACCATATAGCGGTGGGCACATAGCTTTCAATGGCCATGCAGCAGCATGGCCATTGTGAAATTTGTGTGATGCTAACGTATTTTTTTGAGAAGGTAAGATATTTTTTATACATATTTTAGTATTTTTCATACATTTAAGGCATCCAGTTTATGGTCTATATATTCCATGTTAAAAAGTACGAAACAAGCACCCGAAAATGTGGATATATCAAGATAACAAAAAGCTACTTGCCTCTTTAAAGCGTCAAAATGATACATACGAAGGAAATAAATCAAAAATTGTGAATTGTGTGTATAGAAAATGTTACTGTTTTTAAAAGATGTTCCAGACGATAAGTTCTACTAATGAAAGTGGTACTAATACTATGTTTATGTGGGGCATCTCGTCGTGCAGAATTATGCAGCTTAACTGAAAAATATAGAAGACACAGGGAAGACACAGTAAAATAACCAATTTTGTATTTAGTAAAATAGTACATTATCAGTTAAAATGCGAAAAAAGTATTTTTATGTGTTTATATCAGTTTTACTCGTTTGCAGTTCGTCAAAGCACTTCAACTATTTTTGGTGACGCTGCTATGCTTAAGGCCCTAATCCGCTAAATCGATGGATTCATTTGCAATTCAGAGCTTTATCCGAAAGGGTCCACTCCATGTTGTTCCAAAGTTTGTTTCCCATTAGTATCTTTTCACTGCGATATTCTAGCAGTACAATACAAGCGAGGTGGCACCCAAAAATTAATTAAATTCAATTCCAGAGGCGGTTAATAAAATATCGTGTCCAGTCGCCGGGGGTCATAGGATCGCATCTCAGGTGCGGCAAGCGCATTTCTGTTTATTGTTTCGGATAAAAACTTGGGAGATGGAAAAAGTGGCACAATGCCCGAGCGCTGTATGGGGATCTGCAGACAGAAATTGGAAACCTATAACTCGATAAATACTAAGGGCGAGAGTTTCCTGTTCATCTTATTTACCATAATATATTATGTCACAACGGTTTAGGCACAAAGTTTAATAGCACAAAAATACTAGATGACGCCAAAACAGCAATTGGCTTTGGAAATAAAACATTTGGACATTGTGATTGTCATCAAAACGTAAATTTGCGTTTGAAATAAGAATGCCTATTACACCCGAATATAAAGCAAGATTGGTTGGTTTAGTGGATAATGGTCGTAGTACACGATACGCTGCTCGTACAGTGGGAGTTCCTGAAACAAAGCTCGTAGAACCATTCGAAAGTACGAAAAAATTGGATGCACTGCACGAACCCAGTGCATTCCGATCGATTCTGGAAAAAAAATCGCCTTTTCTGCAGTTGCAGATTTTACGAAAGAAGGTAAAGTTATAAAATTTTAACTCATAATACTATGTTATCACAACTCATTGTTTGTTTGACTAATAAGTAAAAGATAAATTAATAACTACATCCTACTCTTCGTATAGACTGATGCATGAGGAGTCACTTCGTTAAATATATCGTAAATATTGTGTACAAGCTAAATTTAATACAAAATCTCGCCCTAAAATGAACTTCTTGCAGAAACGATGTTAGCAACATCTCTCCCCCATGGGTTACATTTTATCCATTTAACCATTTTCGCAGGTGATATCCTCTGCATACAACGAAATTTCGTGTGTTTAACGCGTTTAATTATGTTTTTACTATGATGAAATATGGCTTTGGGCATAACATATTAGCAATAGGGCGGGTAAACTTCATATATTTCCAACAAGCCGGTTTATAGTTAATAAATTTAACTGCGCTGTTAGTGTAAAATTTAATTTCATGTGACATTATTTTTATGTGACATTAATTTCATGTAACATAGTTGCTAACTAATTAAAAATAACAAGAGCAAATTGCATGTATATTTTTGAAATAAAACACTAAGCAGAGGACAGTTAAATTTTGGCACACCTTATCCTTAATTGATTTAATTTTACTGCAATTTTTAACTACTTATTTTACCAAAATTAAAATCTGTGTTTAGCCAGGGACTTTTGGGCGTTGGAATAACATTGTTTGGGGGCCTACCGACTTAGGTAATCCATATTTAACCCAAGATACTCGTGGCGATTCTTTTCTTTACCCCTTTTTTTAAAGAGCAACATTGAAGTAGAACTTTCTTTATGCTCTTTCTTTATGCACGTTCCACAGCAATCTGAAGCAGGCGAGGAAAAACCTTCTAATAACTTCTACTAAAGTTGAATGTCTCCTTCTACCGAACTTATGTTGAAATTAACTCGATAAACGTACAATTTTAATAAAGGATTTTACTTTACCGGCACCTGGATTTATTACAATTTCATTGAAAACAAAATAAATTTTACACTTTGGATTTATTACGTTTTGATTGAATCGCTAACATTTGAGGCACAATTTTAATGGGAATTATTATGTTTTGAATAAATCTGAGGTCGCCAATGGATTTATTTCATACCTACAACAGGTGCACTGTACCTAACTCCAAATGACCAAGAAGTGGATATATTGCGTTTTGTTTGATCACTCCTCAAATGTAATTTATCAGTAGTTGCCTATGTGCACCTCCTCAAACTGATTGCAAATAATGTAAAAAAGAAGTTATTAGTAGTTTAAAGTGTTGTGAATGTGGTACAGTATATCACCCTTCATGTGTTCTGCGAATTAGTGGCTGTACATTTAATTATTGCAAACGAGAAATAAAGACTTTATTTCTTATTACTTTGAAAATATGGACTTTAATTACAATGCATATAAATCTCTCAAATTACTGGTGGAAGAACAAACTATAACAAACAACCTAATTGAAGAAAAAGTTGAAAAACTATAAAATTATATAAGAAGTGAGAAGTATAATTATACATAATATACATACTTATAAATTAAATATAATAATCTATAAAAAAATGCAAACCAAAAATCGAATAAAAATGATAAGAAAGTAAAAAGTGTGACCCTAATAAAAAAGAGAACTAAATTAGTAAATAAAAGCGAAGGACATACAGGAACCTGAAATATAACTTCATTGGTATCTTGTCAGCAGGAAATTATGAACACTTATATAAATATAACAAATGACAGGATTAATTTAGATAATTCGAATCGTGAGGGGAAGACTGAAACAAACAGCCACATAAAGATGAAACCAACATAATTGAGCAACTAAATCATGGATCTAAAACATTGGATTGTATCACTGGGCAACACTGGGATTAGACATTACCCTTGTACCTCTCCCGATTTGTTGCAATTCTTCTACAAAAAAAATTTAAAAAAATGAAAAATTGACATTGAACGTTTAACATCATTTCCTTAGGATTGTAATGACCATAGCGTGTTCAGCAAAAATTTGGAAAAACGCCAACAGTCGGTAAAGTTAAAAATTGCCATAATTATAGCTAGATGATATATTTGGGTTTTGGGGAAAAGTTTAGAGACTGTCAGCTGTCATAAAATCTGCCGCATTGTTAAGCAATTGATATATATATATATATAATATATATATATATATATATATATATATATATATATATATATATATATAGGTATATATATATATATATATATATATATATATATATATATATATATATATATATAGGTATATATATATATATATATATATATATATATATATATATATATATATATATATATATATATATATATATATATATATATATATATATATATATATATATATATATATATATATATATATATATATATATATATATATATATATATATATATATATCTTGGCCGATATTGGAGTGTCCTAAAATATGAGTGCCCTTCTGTGTCATTAATAAAAGCATTGCCTACACAGCGGTAAAAATGCCAGGCCATCAATTCTGATAGAGCTGGCAATAACGATAGAAATAGAGGAAAATACACGTGGATATTTATTGGTATGTACTCTATTATTGATATCCGGTTCCGGAGTTAACGTCTGAAAATACAACATATGAAACGCGAATTCTTTCATCATTCTCCGTTAACAACCCTTTGTCGTCTTTGCAAAAAAAATATACTTATAATGTCCGAAGTACAACATGTGAATTACAAACATGTGTGTTGTGTAATTATAATTTATATTGTAACAAATACATCAATGGAAATTTATGATATAAATTTTGTGACTTTATCTTCCTTAGTTCATTTAAAAAATATAGCATTGTAGCTTTCATGTTCCAGGATCTTGCTATGTCAAATGTCACATAGTAGAACCAGCACCTGACAAGCTAATTTACGAAGATTTACATAACCCTACCATTCTCGTATTTTCCAAAGCTTTCCAAAAAAAATGGTAGAAATAGTAAAAATAATAATAATAAAACACAAAAAACTTTTACTAATTATAGGAAGGCAAACCTTATTGATCTTTATCAGACCATAGCTGGTATTGACTGGGAATATTTGACAAACTATAAAAGACGTAAATGAAGCATGCTAGTTTTTACTTAAAATTATTTGGTATCATAAATAAGTTCATTCCTAACACCATTATTAGTAATCGAAATTACCCCCCTTGGTACAATTCAAATATTATCAAATATATAAAACTGAAGCACAGTTTAGAGGGACTATATATTATAGAAATAGATGCGTCATATAAACAGTATTGTGAAAACATGGAATATAATATTAAAAACGAAACCCAAAAAATCTGGTAATTTGTTAATATCAAGAAAAAAGTCACGCATTACCATCAATAATGTCATTCAATGATTCCGAACTGCCAGATCCTATTATTACCTATTATTACCGAACTGCCGGATCCTATACATATTTCGATTCGGATAGCACATCTACTGATAATACCTAGATATTATTTATTCAAACACCGACATTCTTCATTTTACTGAATTATCTGAACCCTCGTGTGCTTGTGCTTTTTGTAGGAAAATTCAATGTCGACCAAGCCGACCATCTGAGCGGTAAAACCGTTAGGGAAAGGATGAATTCCGGAACTAGAAATCGCGCGTTTATAATCAGTGCGCGTGCTTCATCTCAAAATCTCAATAAAAACAAAAAAAATCTCAGCTTCTATGGCACCGATTGTCATGATATAATCATGATAATTTGTTTTAGTACGTTGCAACAACAAGGTACACCTTTTGGAGAACTTAATATATTTCACAAATTATTGATAAGGTGACATTGACCATTGACCGAACATTATAAAAATACCAATTATATAATCATACACGATGTACAGGGTGATTCACGTAAGATAGTTCACTAAATTAACTTAAAAGCAGTAAGAGATTATATACTTTATATACGCAATCTACCTATTTTGTGTATAGTTTACTGATTTATCGCTACTATTTTTCTGGTATAGTGTTCTGGACCATAAGAAACTTATAACATAACTTTATGTCGAACCATGAATATAATATTTGAGGGGTTTCCTCAGAATCTGGCCATAAAATGACCCTATATAATTTATAATCAAAAGCGCCATGCTTATTGCTTATTTGCCAGGCTACATCCCAACTGTTGCCACTGGAAAGACGCAATCTAACGTTATAATCGTTTAACGTAAGCCTTATCCATTTTATTACAAGATACAACACCAGTGCCACAGAAAAAAATCACCGGGCTTTGCTCCAGATTAAGTCTTAGTCTCCGTCCCCAAGTCACGGTTTTAACAAACTTTTTTTGCTTCTTAAACGCCTTCTTACAAGGGGTGGTAGCTTCTAATGTAGACTACTTTTATACCACTTTGCAGTAAAACGTATTCGTAGTGATATAGTGTGGGTGCGAAAATCGCTTATATCGGCTGAATATTGAAATTCGCCCATGAAGAAAAGTTCTAAGTAATAAAAGTAAACTTCACCGTCGTTTTCGTGCGTTTTTATAGCGCCTAAAAGTAGTAAAAACAAATAAGTGAAGTATTTCAATAACCAACTGGAAATTGGTTCCATTCTGTGTGACATTGATAATGAGGCTATTTTTATGTTGCCATAAAATTCGAAATAGAAAATAATAGCCGGGCAAATGAAACATAATCTTAAATTAAGTGAACACTCGGAGTAGTTTCCACAAACACCAAAACACTTTCACTTCGCTCGACGCGCGTTTCTCCAACCAAGTTGGCATCATTCTGAACTGAGTTCAGTTTTAATAGGTTTTAATCGATCAGTTTTAATCGCCTTCGGATGACGCCAACTTGGTTGGCGAAACGCGCGTCGAGTGAAGTGAAAGTGTTTTGGTGTTTGTGGAAACTACTCCGAGTGTTATAGTTACATCCAGCCCTATCCAGTAGTTAAATTAAGTGAAATAACAATGCAGAAAAATAAGGTAATCAACTTCTTCTATCAATTTTTTTAACTGAATTTAATATAAGTTTCCCAAGTAATTTAATAAAAATTTCCAAAGCAAGGAGAAAACTCCGCACCTATTTTCCATCTCCATGCTTACCACAGCTTTTGTGACTATTGTGCTTTTGGGACCTATTCTTTCCTTCATTTACGTGTACGAAGTTTGATATGCACATAAAATTCGGTCGTTCACAAAACGCATCTAATGATACTGCGCTTTGACATGCTCTCCGAAGGATGGTATGTGCACCGCACAAGCTTAGCCTAAGTTCTCGTATAGCGAGATCCACGTGTAAGCTGATATGGACCGTTAGGAGGTTGGCGACATTTGCCTATAATCATCGCTTGTTTCAGAAACAAGCCAAGACAAATTTGTTTTCTGAATAATAATACAAAAACCTATTCTGATATTTTTAGAAACTACATAAATTGATGTTGCAAGTTAAAACGTTCCTGAAAAATTAGGTTCGAATTTACGCACCCTAAGATAACACGTTTTAGTGTTTTTATTGGATTTTATAGCGACATAAACTTTACCTCATTATTATGAGAGTGCTACAAAGTTCATACATGTAGAAGAAATTGTTAATAAAAATCAGCAGGACAGCGGCGTTTATGTTTATGCCTTTCTATAACACTCATAATGTTTTACAGGACTATTAAAAAGAGACATTTTCTCTTCAAAACGTACGCAAGGGCTGTCGCTGTAGGTCATAAAGTAAATCAACGGTTCAAACTAGATATCATTTTTATTGAAAGAGTTTACAAAAATCTCGAACCTTCCTTGTTGAAAGGTATACGTGATTTATATTTATATACAATATTTCAATGTGACAATACCCGAGAATCCATCATGTAGTGAACTGCGGCCGCGACAGCCTTCATCATTCGAGTATGAAATAGCGCGTCTGTTTCAGTTTGAATTATCTCATGTTTCAATGCTTTTTGATGACAATAGGCTTCTTGTTAAAAGCAAAAAGGGTTCTCGTACACATGAACTAGACTAGTCACAACGCAAAAGAAGTACAATTTCAGTCAGATCAGAGCATTTGTTAGACTTTAATAGACTTACTAATAGTATTTGTAATTTTATAATAGATAGAGTCGACCTATTAAAGTCGACCGTGTCTTTGATAGTTACCTAGTATGTTCTCCGAGAGACTGAACGTTTATAGAGGCAAAAAAGTAATTTTTTAAAATATCAGAAATTAATCTATGAGTTCAAATGAAAACATTCTGGCCCTTACGAAGAGATATAAACAGAGTTAGAATTCCTTGATGGTGGCGTTGACTAATAGGTATGGTACCTATTTTGATTTTCTAGTTCACCAGATAAAATTAGTGTCAGCTGCATTGGTATTGAAAATCAATACATACCATGGACACATTTCTAATAGAAGAAGCATACTTCAGAATGATGATCCATCCAGATAAAGCAGCACGTAAAGGGCCAAAGATAATTGTGTTCATAAGTGCTCATACTGACATATTGGTCCTGGCTCTATTTTACTGGAAAAGATTCCACACCCTAGGAGTGAACAAAAATTGGATAAGAACTGGAGTTGGTGACACAAGACTCATTCCAATCCACATGTTAGCTGAAACTCTGGGATCAGACATCACTGGAGAGTTTAGCGTATCACCCATATATCAAGAGCTAGAGGTAATCATGGCACCTGAGTACAATAATTATTGTTTAATAAAAGCACTCTTGATGACTTACTTCCAATAAGTATCTTCCAATAAGTGCTTTCCTCCACACTTACTGAAGCGAAAGAGGCACTGGATCCACTTCAGTTTGGATTGGAAATGACAGATAGTGTTCCTCGAATGCCTTCAGAGTACATGTAAAAATGTAACAAATTGCCCTAAAGCTAAAACTTTAGGGCAAGAAGAAAACTTTTTTAGAATTTTACAGTAATTTGGGTACTGTTTAACATATTAAAAGTTCTCAACTTTCTAGTTGCCGGAACCCCCTTATATAAGGGGTGCCATCCCAAAAATCATAATCATTTTTCATATATTCGGCATTATCTTGGAAACCAAGAAAAATTGTAGAAACAATAATTAAAGAGAATAGAAAATATAATTTTTTGTGTTTAATAAAAAAATGTGGTATCAATGGTTAAAAAGTTATGTAACTAATATTCAATATATAAGATGGTCGAGATACACTAGAGCTGTTGTCATTATCGTCAGGAATAGTTGCTACAGAACAAATAAACTGTGATTTATGTAGAGAAACTACTGTTCACAATACGCTCACCTTGCGTATTGTGAACAGTAGTTGGGCAAAGTACAAAATTTAGCATTTCTTAATAAAAGCGTAAAAGTGTACAAACAGATATCCCCGATTAATCCAAGTCAACTTTTTAATAGAATCATATGCACCTATAACTGAAAAATATTTAAAGGAATGTTTCTGCTATGAATTGGCCCCATATCCTTTAGATTTATTTGATAATGGAATGTTTCAAATAACAAGAAAATCTGCGTTGCTGGGATTATTAGACAAAAAATTTCAATTCTTAAATTCAACTTCTTATTAAATTCAACTCCTCCTTGCTACCATTTTTTTAAACCACCTTGTCGACAGAGGATATTTACTCCAAAAAATAATTAGGCATTTTCCATCAACTTACAGTATCATCTACGGGCAGTATGTGAAGTATATATTGCATAACTATGGTAAAAGAAGCATTGTTGTTTTTGATAGATATGATGCAATTCTTTTCACCAAAATGCAAGAGCAAATAAGAAGGTAGGGTAAACAAACTTCTGGTGACATATTATTTTCAGAAAACACTACTACGACCACAGATAGAACCACAGTAGATACGGTCCTTGACGTCAGGAAATTAGAAAAATCAGTCAAGTCAGTAGGTCAAGATACCGATCTAATGGTCTTATCATTGTTTAAAACAAAAACAGATAATGCTTATTTATTACAACCTGGCAGTTCTGCAAAGCCAAATAGGATAACGGATATCAATCAACTATAGGATAAGATAGGATAAGAATGTTTATTTGCTAATGCAGTTTCTGGATGCGACACTACGTCAGCTAGGTATAAAAAAACTGTCTACTCACAGAATTCTTGAAAAACGTCAAGACCTACGTACGAAAGTAGAAATATTTTTGGATCACAATGCAGAAAGATGTGTCATTATCTCTACCGGGGAATATTTTTTACTAGCTCTTTACTTACGGTGAACAAAAATCAATAAAATCGTTAAATGACCTTCGATTCTCTTAAGTTTTATAATATTACAGCGCGGCAAATTTTGAATTAGCTACTTTACCACCCACGACGGATGGTGTAGCTCAACATAGCTTACGAGTTTACCTTCAAATTGAAGAATGGCTGGCCAACAATTCATTTATCACAGGTATATTGGGATTGGAAAAACCAAGAAGGAAGTTCTTACACCTGTTACCGCAGGCAAAGCTATCGCTCCAAAATTTATTCTTAAGATGATATTTTGCAACTGCAAGACTGATTGTGGAAAGCTATGTTCATGTATAAAATCTGGTTAAAACTGCTCAAATTTGTGTGGACAGTGACAAGGAAATTCACGTAGCAACGTTTTTCAAGTAACTAAATGCAGTACATCGAGCTGTATGTGTGTAGAGACCAGAGCTGTCATAAATCGTTTAAAAAACGATTTAAATCAAAGACCAAAGATGCATTTCATTTGTACGAATAATTTAAATTAAAGATTCTTTTGTCAATAAGAAAGTATTTAGATAATAAATCATTTTGTGATTTACATCTTTTTTTTAGAAAGTATTTAAGATACTTTTAATGTATTTAAATAATTTAAAAAGATTTAAATCTTTTTTGTTGATTTACATCACTGATAAAGATTTAAATAATGTAAAGATTTAAATCTTCTCTAATGATTTAAATCATCTTGTGATTTAAATCGTTTTGCGAAATGATTTAAATCGTTTTATGACAAAATGTTTGTAAAGGATTTTAATTTAATAAAACATTGATCAGTCTGATGATCTTACTCTGAACTCTCAATATCATTCATCCATTGTTATTATTACTGATCCCGTTTTGCATTGATATTATTTATTATTAAATTCAAATATGTATTTTTTGCTGAAGAACTTGAAGAAACACAATACATCATCGCGTCAATGTCTGTATAATACATTTTGTAATAAATACATATAAACGTTTACCGAAATAAAAACAGGTTTAAACAAAGGACAGGTTGAAACAAATCAAGAGAATCCTTTCGAAAGTATTTAAATAATTTTAATATTATTTAAATCGTCTCTAAATCACTATTTAAATCACTTCGAAACGATTTAAATCTTTTCAAAACTATTTAAATGTTTTTAAAAGATTTAAATCATATTCTCAGGTGCAAAATCAAAGATAGTTCAATAATGATTTAAATCTTAAATCAAAAATCAATTCCCGTAAAAATATTTAAGATCAAAAGATTTAAATCGAAAAAAGTATTTAAATCAAAAAAAAGATTTAAATCTTATTGAAAGTGACAGCTCTGGTAGACATAGAAATGTCTTGCTGTTTGTTTTGCAAATGCAACAGTGTTGGATTAGATAACATTTCCTGTAATAACTCATACTTTGATTTTACTTAAAATTATATTGGTGAAGGTGTATTCAATTAATTCACTGGATTGCAGTCAGAGATAAGTCACATGAATACGGAATATAGATGAATAAATAAAATATTGATTATATATTTATCGTACCAAATTCATTTTATCGTTTCGGTAATATTGTTTCACTCTAATACAACATTTTATGCTCCTAACAAATCTCACGATACTGTCAGCAAAAGATAATTTGAAACCATGAAATAACAAGGGAACGAGATTTCCAGCGAGTCTCTTGCTGCTGCGCCATTTCATGTTCTGTGTATTTAATTTATAAATGCCGCGAACCGGACTTCTATTTACTTTATTTTCGTGATAAATGTTATGACATATTATCCCATCGTCCTCTTTCACGTTTTTTTCTGCTTGCCATCGGCGCGTTACTTTGAATAATAATGAGGTCGCAATCTAATATTTCTATTAGAGCCCAATATACTTCGTTCGCCTGTAGTGCTAAAATAAGCTCTTGGTTGGCGGTAAATATTAAATTAGTTTATATTTTGGCAGGGCTGTAAAAACTTTACGGGTAGTAAATTTTTACGGCTTCCATTCCCTTTTTTTCGGTATGCTCTGGAAAATATTTGATTTTTTATGTGATGCGGCCCGTGTTATGCCTTCGAGTTGCATAAAAGTTCCTATAAGTCTTTATCAATACTAATATTTTCTGAAGTTCGGGACATTTCAGAGAGGTTTAAATAATATCGAACCGCAATAACAAAAAAAAATTCTCCACGGAGAAATGTAAATCTACCGCAATTATGACCGGATGAGCAAATACATCCTCAGCATTTCTCTCGTAGCTTTCGATTGACTGTTTTTAATAAAGTTTCTGTTCCCATTAAGAAACTTTCCCCGTTTATCAATTAGTCGAATTTGGATGATAATTTCCTGCTTTCAGGTGTAGTTTGAAGCACTTTGCTTTCATTCCCATTCAGCGTACATCATAATAGCATACACAAGCCGGAGAATTACATTTGATGCCCCATTTCAATAAAAACGTGCCTCTGTAAAATTTAAAGCAACAGCTTTGATAACGCCTGTGAAAGTAGAAATAGGTGGAGCGGCACTTAAATATTCATAAAAGCAAGGCTTAAAATGAACTGGCTCGTAATCCTGACAATACCCTAGATGTGACACATCGAAATACATTATTCAGGATTACGAATAGGCTTCAGCGGTAGTTTTTTTAAGGGCTTTTTTGACTATGAGCTCTCAAAGTCTGTAGAGTACACAAAATTATGTGGTACAGGGAAAACTAATCTCCCTTTGAATTACGATAACAAAGATATATTCTGTGGATTAATAATTTAGGTTTATGTATATATACTGGGTGTCCCATTTTAATTTATGAGGCTGAATAAAAGCGCGATTGTCATATCCGAGGAAAAACTTTAAAACAAAATCTTTATAGTTTGAAGGGGGACATTCAATGCCACTGATACCTAGGGTGGAGAGTTCAAGGTCATCTATTTCAACTTTGTATTTTTCAATAGAATCCCTTATTTTTCAAATCGGTAATAGATTGTACCGGGCGATTCATTAACAGAGGACGCCGGCCATATCTCAGGAACTGTATGACATTTTAGTACTGGAAACAACTATCAAAAAAATCAATAGAACTGGAAGCATCGTAAATAAAACCACACAAATACTAGGGTATGCGGACGATATTACAATAATTGCACGTAACTTGCCTCCCTGAATCAAACCGCCTTAGATCTTGAGCCACAGGTAAATAAAGGAGGCCTTCAAGTGCACAAAGACATAACGAAATATATGTATTGCTGCAGGAATCCCCCAAAACAACTACCAAATATTAATATAAACGGCGCCGGCGCCGGCGGTCAGATTGAATGCGTCAAGATATTTAATTTCCTTGGTACCAAAATTACCAATAATGGTAACGTCCAAAATGAAATAAGCGCAATCTAAAAGGAAATCCTAAAAGGAAATAAATGCTATTATGGCTATTTAAAATTAATAAAGACCAGCACACTAAATAGAAAATCTAAGATCACAATTTATAAAACACTTATAAGACCAGTAGTAATAGTGTGAAACATGGACACTAACAAACAACGATGAAAATCAATTGAGAATATTTGAGAGAAAGATCCTTAGAAGAATATACGGCCCAGTGCATGAAAACGGTATGTGGAGAATAAGAATGAATCCTCCTTATAGAAGGAGATGATATAGTAAGATGCATAAAAAGTCAAAGGATAAGGTGGTTAGGGCATCTATACAGGATGGAAGGAGAGAGAATTGTGAAAAGAATCCTTGAATAGAAACCTCAAAATACAAGACCGAAAGGACGGCCTAAGAAAAAGTGGATAGACGATGTGGAGGAAGACCTAAAAATAGGAAACTGGAGGAGAATAGCGGTAGATAGAACCAGATGGAGGAACATAGTCGAGCAAACCAAAATCCACCAAGGGTTATGAGCCAAAAGAAGAAGTCAACAGTCATTTGAATTTGTTTGTTGATGCATATCCTCTTTGTATAAAGAAAATAGATCCAAATACGAACTAATGCTTCTTCTATATTTATATTCTAAAGAAAATAACAGCAATAAAAATAGATATAGAATTAAAATTATTGCAAGATTTGTAAGTAAAGTGAACGAGAAAGGTTACTGGAACGTGAAGATGATAATATTAGGAACTCCTTAGAATACACAGACGGACGGTTTATAGAAACGATATTCATCTTGTAACCGTTTTTCTTTCGGACGGTTACAAAGTGGCGTTGAAGTGTTATGTAATATTAGTTTATGCGTCGGTTATATATCAGTCTTCAGGCTCATATTTCAAATTTATTAATGGTAGTTAATGATTGACAAACTTAAGTATATTTACGACGACATTCTACTTAGACCCTTTTAAATGAAGCCCCTTTAGGCTCATACTTAACTAACAGCTTAATAAAAATATCATTCACTGCTGGAGCCCATTTAACATCTTCAAAAATACAGGTGATATGGAAACCCTAAATAATTTCAAAGTATTAAGAGGCAAAATAAAATCAGACATAACTATAGCATACAAGGAACTTGGGTCAAAGGTATGTCCAATAAGTATATAGAACAGGCAAAGAATTGGATATTTGCATTTTCAAGCAAAATGGCTTGAAAAATAACGCCTATATGGCGTTCGACAGACTGGATCACAATATATTACTTATGAAATTGAAGAAAATTGGATTATGAAATGGGCTTATCAGCCTGTCCTATGACAAGTCTACACAATGGGACTCATAATCTGTCGTATTTAGCAGGTTCAATACCTGTCGACCTCCGGGATGTCGAATATCTTGCTACTTCCGGAGTTCCACAAGGGTCCATCCTTGGCCCCTTGCTTATGATATTTTTTGATGACAACGGATAATGTCGATAAGTATCTCTTTTAACCTGACGATTTAAATATGTATGTTTCTATTACAAGCTATGATATAAGTTAAAATTAATGACTCCTATTTAGAAAATGGGCTGCCACTATAAATTATCTAGACGAGAGAAATCGCTTAATATGCTATGATAAGGTATACTAAACAGCTATTTATGTAACCAGTTGGGAAATGTACTATTTTGTGTAACGAGCAGATTTCTGCGGAATGAGCGCTAGCGAGTTCCGTAAAAGGATGCGAGTTACACAAAATTGTGTTTCCCAACGTGTTTCGTACAAGATTTTTTCTAATTTTCACCAATTTTATATTTTATGAGAAGAAAACTCTGAATTATTTTATACAATTAAAAACAATCCAGTAGGTTCTAACGATGTGACAGCTTGTCACTTTCATAGCTTGCCAAGTCTAAATAACCTACTATGAAATTAACTTTACAGAAGTTGCGTAATATTTTACTTTTCGTAACTGGTTGTGAAAAGTAAGACATTTCCTAACGTCAAGGGGTTTTGAAAAGTTTCACTTTACACGTCAAAATTAGAAAAAATATGTTCTTTGTAATGTTTGTAAAATTTGGAATAACTTTGGCCTGAAAATTATTTTCCTAGCGTTGAAAATTAAGTAGTGGGGGGCAGGTAGGTAATCATTTGTAAAGAAAAATGGGGATTAACCCGGTTTGGCTTAACAGAATCAAACGAGTTTAGTTTCATTGGAAAAAGCATTTTTTACTTTTCATTGCTAGAATGGAATGTGCCAATTTAATTGTTGCCGTGGAAGCTACAAACAAACAAATAAACTTTCCGTTTTTTCTCAAATGGAAATATATGTTTATTCTTACATAGTCATATAATCAAAATTGCAAGAAACCAATGAAAACCGCAAGTCGATCTTATTTCTAATCGGAAAAATTGAAATATATTTTTACGAGTGCAAAAAACACTTTTTGTATGAGTTGCATATAATACTTTTTTTATGTTCATGCAAAAGACAAAAAATGTTTAATTTAGGTGGCATTAATGTCATGTCATGATCTTTATGTCAAAACACTGTAATAAAATGACAGATGATTGCAATAAAATTTTTATTGCACTAGTGTAATAAAGAACCAGTTTTTGCATTAAATATAGTTCAATAAAGTATTTTTTTGCACGAACGTAGAAAAAATATTTTAAATCGAATAACTGTGGCCATATTTTAGATAAACTTTTTACTGTTCGACGGGCTCGAGGGCGTCTTTACCATGAGAAACTTTGTAAACGAAAACATAAATTGCATTTTTGCGTGGCAAAAATTTGTTGAAATATTACTTAAAATACGAGTTGGAATTTTAAGAGTGCTACGCAGTGCTTCTGTTTTTTTTTGCTTACAGCATAAATCCATTAACACTTTATACGAAAATTGCATTATTCACGGAAAACCTAATGCCATATTCGGTATCGATTAATTACGCCGACACTGATGAATTCGCTAGAGTATCGCAAAAAACTATATGAAATAATGTAAATAGAAACACGAGATACATACGAATTCTCAATTAAGTGATAGCTGAAGTGGCTGTCAGTTCGGTGGGCATCAGCAATTTCAATCACTTTGTGTGAGAAGGTCCGGAGAAAATACCAAATTCGACGCTAAAGCACCCCGAATTGCGGCAAATACTGACCACCGTTTCGCTGTAATTAGAGCACTACTCAACAGAAAACCTAATCAACTAATCAGGTTTTAGCAGTGTTTTAAGTATAGATTGCTACTCGAAACTCTGAAGTCTGGTATTATTTTCGGATAGAATTTATTTGTATAACATGACTGGTATATAATTCCATCTAAATTTATTTTCCAATGTCATTTAAAAATTATATTGTATTTCAAAAGACCGTTAAACCAATATTAATTCCTCAAGAATTTGTTAACATAATGCGTTAACAACAATAGCTTTATTTACAGAAACTGATACAAAAGCATACAGGGTGATTCAGATTTAATCTTGATAACTCTAGGAACTGATAAAATTTAACCGGTTCAAATATTATTAATTTGTAATAATAATTTATTTTCAAAAACGCTTTATTTCGGAGATTTTTATATAGTCGATTTTTTACTGTTTCCTTCCTCATAACTATTGACCCACTTATCCGATTTAGGTCAAAATCGGAAGATTTTTTTTTTACTTTTTGTTTTAATCATAATTAGTCTCATTGTTTCATTTTTATTTAGAAAAAGTATCGAGGAACGAAGGATTAATATTTAGCAAATATTTTTTAAAAATACAGTAAAATTATCAAAATTTATCAAAACACAGCAAAAGAGAAACCATCAAGAATCGTAAACATTAAATGATTAACGAATTTTTTTTTATTTCATCACAAGCGTTCCTTATTCTTTGAATCAATATCTCACGCATATTTAGTGGTGTATCATTCACAATTTATTTTAAGTGACTCCAAATAAAATAATCCAAAGGATTCAGATCTGGCGAGCGTGATGGCCAAGCCTCTGGTCCGTGGCACGGAATTTTTATATTTGGGTGGTTGTTAGGAATATGTCCATTACAGCGACGACGGAAAAACAAGAAATATTTATAACAGTCGTTTACTTTCAATTGCTCGCGAGTGTACCTTTAACTTTGTTAAAGACATTTTCGTCGTTGGATCAACCGATGCGGAATTATTTTCAAAAGACTCATTTTTGGTAACTTTTATTCAAGATGGGAAGATTGAAAAGCACTTTTTTTAACGTCTGAGCAATAAAAAAATGTTACTACCCCACCTTTTGCAAGGCAAAAGTCTTTTTTAGCCCCTGTAGACTGGATTGAATAATAATACGCTTATGATGTGCATGTTTGCTGTCTTAAACAAATAAAGCACCATCACAGTAACCGAATTAAAGCAGAGCACTGTCGGTAGTCATTTATTTTATACTATTTCCGCTTTGAGTTCCTTGTTCCTTCCCCGATATTTGCCAACTTATTTACGATTCTGTTTTTCAGCGAACTTTGTGAAACCTAAATTGACGATCGATACTAATATTATAAAACAGCATGCCGAATATATACGGTGACGGGATATTTTCTAGTGGGCGATATATAAATTATACATGGCGAGGAGTGGGGAAAGAATGTCGACATGCAAATACACCGAGAGGTAATGCGAAATCTATACTCGAAATTTAGAGTGCTCACGTGTGGTACTTGCGACATTCTCTGGCTGAGATAAGCGGCGGATAAATTCTTTAGAGAATATGCCAGAAATGGCTTCTCATTTGAAGTAGTGAGAAATAGAAGTATAATGGCAAAAAAACGTATATATCTATTGATTAACAACGACTGGAAAACACACTATTAAGTACCTATATGATTGGAATAAATACCTATTGTATAAATAACGCAATATACAAAAGCATTACCATTTGTAATTGCTTTCCAATGTCAATGAGAACAAAATTTGGTGTGCTGGTTCTACGGTTAATTTTTGCTACATTTGACTGCCTCGTAGCATACGAGAAAGTACTTACTTTCTTACTAAGTACTGACCTACTGAGGGTACAACACATTTCTTATATCAACGGCTTTTTATATCGATACTGATATGAAGTTATAACTAATATTCCCACGAAAAGTATAGATACATTCCGAACACAAACGGAATTATTTCCGGTCATGCAAATGAAGCCCAAACCTCAACCTACACAATTCCATTTTAACTGAACGAAACAATTAACCCAAGATGGAGTATAAAGATATCGCCAAGTCTTTTTCTATCTGTGGCGAAATTGGAAAATATAAAAGGAACCAGATTGGAGAAACGTCTCTGTGTAAAATATAGCAGATGTTAGGTAGATAGTCCGTATTTGCGGGGCAAGAGAAAGGGCGTGACACAAATAATATTATATTAAATTATCTATCTTGGTATCTGGATCTGGTATTGCATTTGCCTTTATTGGATACACTACGGCGTGCTTCTTACTCTAAGGTAATTTTCAATTGTATTGCGGCTTTCATTAAAAACCTACAGAGTGAATTTAAATTTGCTCCGATTTGAATTAATCTGCAAAATGATTTACTTAGAAATATCCTTTTATATTCCAATTACCTATTTTGATGTTGCAATATCTGAAAATGTATCGAGTATGCCATGGCAGATTAAAATATAACAAACTATAATAAGTAGTAGCTATGTCTTGTCAGTTTGACAATTATTTTAAACATCGACACAGTGACTATATAAAAACAGTGGCGACAATAGAGTGACCGATTTTTTTATTGATTGACTAGATCACGTGGTACCGGCATCCATTTTGAGGCATATGGCAATGTGTTTTTCTATGTTGTCAATGCAATTGACCTGTGCTAACTTCATAGCACTCGAAACACCCCGAAATTTTCGCAATGTTTTATGTTTTTCACTATCTTCTAAACTATGCGTTTCTTCATAAAACTTTTAAAGTAGATTAAATTTGCTATAATTTAACGTTTTAGCATTCGTGAATCTGAATCCCACAGCATCCACAAGGGAAATCGTCAAGAACTAGATATTAGTCACTGGATTAGCTAGGCGCATAATGAAGAAAACATGGGCTTTACTCATTCAAATACCAATTACATCCACATTTGTGTGTCGGCGCTTTGAACCGTAGACTGGAGTACTGTAATTGATTTATGCGTAACAATAATAACAATAACGATTTGGCATTTTCAATCATGTATTAAGACGAATCCAGGTTTATCAACAGTGGTATGTTTAACAGGCAAAACACTAGGTTACTACTAGTCAGTGAAAAACTTTTTTGAAGTGAAAACTTCTTTAGGCGTGCTCAGCACTTTTATTTCTGTAGGTGTTGAACGAGACGGGGCCGTCACACGTCAGGCTCGGCTATGTAACGTTTCTTCGGTAAGTCTCTAAGTGAGAGAGGATCAGTCTCTCTAAGTGAGAGAGGATCAGTCGGCAGAGCTAGACAGTAGAGAGAGTTTATGGGTATTGAATGAGACTGAGCTGTCACGTTCGCCTATGTAACCACTCGTTGACTAAGCGAGATAAACTTGAATCTAAAGTATTTACAGCATTTTAAAGTATTTACAGTAGTTTAACAGTACATCAGGAGACTTGCTAAATATAAGTAGGTATTTTGGAGCGACATACAGTGGGGAGGCATCTAGCGTCAGTTGCCTGAAGCATCTGTGTCACGGGCGTACGGTCAACGTGTATTAATGGGTGCGCTGTACGGGCGGACGGTTACGGGATTTTTTAATTTTTTTAACAGGATATTTTAAGATTTTATTTTATTTTAAAGCACTGAGATTAAATCAGAATTTTTAATTGAACGTAATTTAATATCATACATGTGTGTACATATATAAATGTGACAGAATTTGCTGTGTAAGTATAAGACGTTATTCATCAATATAAGAAATAGTGTCTGTTTAAGACCACAAGATTATATAAGGCGGACGGTTATAGTATATATTTTAAAATTCGAAAATTAGAAGTTTTCACTTCCATCGTGTGGTCATAAGCACACACCCATGTTTATTTTTGGAAGCCATACCGCCGCCAAAAATAGACATTTTTATTATCAGGTGCACGATGACCCACACCACTATTATGCGTCATGGCAATAACTAGACTAAGAGATCACGTTGTGGTTGACTACATAATGCATGGAGAGTTCTTAGAGCGCTTCACAGAGATAAAAGACCTGTGGATAGCATATGATCGTACCCTATAATTTTTAAGACGTAAAAAAAATAACTGAAAAAACTCAAATCTGAAAATCGAACTAAGTTGAAGTTGAATTATGTTGAGTTATGTCTAATTATGTTTCCTAGTGTTTTGTGTCCCCGTCGGAACCTCCACAGATGGTAAACATACAAAATCCCCGCGTTAAGTATATATATTTTTATTGTAATTGTACACCTATTGTACTTATTTGACAATCTTCTGTTAATGAATAAATAAGATATAGCTGAAATTATTTACTTAGGTGTATTTGTTTTGTATACTTTCTATGTTTACTTGAAACCATAACAATAAATTTAATTTAAACCATAAATCTAATTTAATAAATCAGTACAGTGAAACATAAAACAAAGCGACGCCACTGTGAATTCGCAAACAACAGCTTGTCTACGACTTCTCATTTGGGTCGTTCATGACATCACACCGATATTCTCTTAGCGAATACCCTTTAGAATATGGTGTATAATAATCTAGACAGTACTCTTAGTATTTTTCTGTTTTCTTATATATTCACCGTATCGAATTACCGAGCTGCAAAGGAAAAATATTATAATACTCTCTAGAAACCATCCTGTCATCCATTAGACGTTTCATTGTCTGGGATACAAATGACTATCGGCTTCAGTTTTGCATAAGTAATATTCGTGAAAGAAGTTTCAAAGCTATCAGAAGCGCCCTTTATTCGGCTTAAATAAATTGTCGCCATAAAATTGACAGATTTTTTAATTTTAAATATAAATAACGTGTTTGTTCTTTGTTTGGAAACTGTATTTTAGGGATTCCTTCAAAGTAAATATACAAGTAATGACGAAAAATACTCTATTTCTATAGGAGAGTCCATACATCATGTTGGTAATGCAAACTCATACACAATACAAAGGCATACAAAGAAGGCATGAATCAGCCCTGCACGACATTAGAACAGGCCGGATATATTTTGTTCATCTGCAAGGAAAACACGAGGTCCTACATTGGGCTTTACTCAATCTAATATAAATTTGAGCTGAATTTTTTAGGAATTCTGCACTGGATAAGCTTCCATATAGATTTTTTCATCGCTGAGAAATATGTATGCCATTCGTAAATGCCACTCGGATTCGTGGGAGATCATGAATATTAAACAGTCGCACTTCCTTTGGAAAAGTATTCTTGAACCGAAGATAACACATTTTGCCATTTACGAATTGCTTATTATAATTATATTAGAGTCGAAGAGTATTAATATTATAAATTCAAGTATAAATGATCAATGAAACAGGCACACTGCTCTGAAGATCCTCAATGAAGGTGAAAGAACTTGTACAACATCTAAGTGGTTCTTTTCCGTGTGTATGTCCAGATATAGCACTGGTAAGTGTATCTTCCTTATTATTCGTCTATTTGCTAATTTCTCCATGTAATGAAATGCTACAAACCCAAGATTACTTTTCACAAAACAAATAATTTCGAATTTTCGAAAAAACAATTAATACATAAGATCAACAAATGATTTTAGTGTTGACCAGGCAAGCAATTTCTGTATCACTCCCTCTTTGAATGCTTCAGAACTCTATTGTATATGTTATTCAATATTCTAGCACATAGCTGGAGGAAGTAGTTGTTTTTAATGGGTTCAACAAGATTTTATGCATTTTAAAGTTTAATATCTTCTGGATAACTGTATTCCTAATGCTTTTATATTATTATATAATATGTTGAAATAGAACAAATATAAATAGTAGACTAGGTTTGTGTATTCTAAGAATTTGAGTTCCGTCAAAAACTGATGTCATAAAACGTCACTTCAAGTGTTGGAATATTAATATTTTAAATTCAAGTATAAATGATCAATGAAACAGGTCGTACACTGCTCTGAAGATCCTCAATGAAAGTGAAAGAACTTGTACACCTTCTAAGTAGTTCGTTTCCATGTGTATGTCCAGATATAGCACTGGTAAGTGTGTCTTCCTTATTATTCGTCTATTGCATAGAGAAATACTCTATGTAATGAAATGCTACAAACCCAGGATTACTTTTCTCAAAACAAATATGAATAGCAAAGATCTTCAAAGCTAATATATATATATATATATATATATATATATATATATATATATATATATATATATATATATATATATATATATATATATATATATATATATATATATATATATATATATATATATATATATATATATATATATATATATATATATATATATATATATATATATATATATATATATATATATATATATATATATATATATATATATTTATCTCTTCTAATTTCTTTGCTATCTTTATATATTTTTTTGGAGGGTTTATCTTGGGATAGTAGCAATAAAACGACTGATTAGGTAATAATGAAATATAAAATAGCCTAAGTTCGTAGGGTTTCTTGGCTGTTCTTCCCTATGATACTAATCGAACAGTCTAGTAACCTTAAAAATTAATTAAAACTGTCATTTTTGCCTATGTTAAATAAAGTAACCTAATCAGTCGTTTTATTGCTACTATCCCAAGATAAACCCTCCAAAAAAATATATAAAGATAGCAAAGAAATTAGAAGAGATAAATATATATATATATATATATATATATATATATATATATATATATATATATATATATATATATATATATATATATATATATATATATATATATATATATATATATATATATTTTTTTTTTTGTGAAAAGTAATCTTGGGTTTGTAGCATTTCATTACATAGAAATAAGCAACTAGACGAATAAGAAAGAAAACACACTTACCAGTACTATATCTGGACACACATACGGAAATGAATCACTATGCATATGAAAACGAACCACTTAGAAGTTGTACAAGTTCTTTCACCTTTCTTGAGGATCTTCAGAGCAGTATACGATTTATTTCATTGATCATTCATACTTGAATTTAAATTACCAATGCACCAACACTTGCAGTGACGTTTTATGACATTAGTTTTTGACGGAACTCATTCTTAGAATACACAAACCTAGTCTACTATTTATATTTGTTCTATTTGAACATATTATATATAAAAGCATTAGGCATACAGTTATCCAGAAGATGTTAAACTTTAAAATGCATAAAATCTTGTTGAACCTATTAAAAAACAACTACTTTTTCCAACTATATGCGGGAAAATATTGAATTATATATACAATAGACTTCTGAAGCATCCAAAGAGGGAGTGATATAGAAATTACTTGCTTAGTCAAAACTAAAATCATTTGTTGGTTGTATGTATTAATTGTTTCTTCGAAAATTCTCGAAAAAAATCCAATTTTCACCCTGGATATATTTTATGTATTTTCAAAGCTAATATATATATATATAGATATATATATATATATATATATATATATATATATATATATATATATATATATATATATATATATATATATATATATATATATATATATATATATATATATATATATATATATATATATATATATATATATGCTGTAAAAGGGAATTCTGTCAAAGCTATGTCACGTAAACGCGTCACTATGGGCTATGAGCGTAGTAGGTATTAATGTTGGCAAATTATAGTATAAATGACCTATTAAATAATTCGTAAATCATCCCGATGAGCATCAGTAAAGGCGAAAGAGCTTGTATAACTTCTAGATGATTCGTTTCCATGTGTATGTCCCGATATTCGACTGTTAAGTATTTTTCGTTTAACAATTTGTCTATGTAGGTATTTGATTATTTCTTTGTATTATGAAAAGGAAATTATATATTTTTACCAAAAAAACAAAACCGACTTAAAAAAATCTATTCTATAAAACTGCACTAAAATGTAAAAAATAATAACGTTAATCATTCTTACTTAGAATACAATCAATTTGTTAAGCCAATAATATACAATTAAAAATATACCTAAATTGCGCCTAACGCGACACAACAATTACAAATATACCTAAATTGAAACTTCTAGTCGAATACAATTAGAGGTGTATACATACGCTACTTCATTATACGTTTGTAAATCTTGGCTGGCACCCACTCAGAAGTCTGAGTATATATTTGATACCCTTATATCATTCAGTCAAAATTTACTACTGAGTATTTTTAACGCACCGATAATGTAATAAGAGTCGAAGGGCTCGAGTTCAAACCATGCAGTACCGTAGTTTTTTTTTAATTTTAATATTTTTTTTTATTATTAATATTATTTTTATTATTAAATTATTGTTTTTTTTAATATCCACCTAATTTCTCATTTTTTACAATATATTTGTAAAAAAGTACTGATCAGTTTTCAAAATGGATCAATATTACATTTACGGTCCGAAACGACTCAAACTCTGTTTTTTTTTGGAATAACATCAATATTTTTTTGTCAATATTAATATTCAAGATGGCGGCTTGAAGATAGTGCACATTTTCGGTATTTATCGATTATCGAACTGTGTATTTATAACCTTTTAAACGTTCTTCAAGAAGTTGCATTGTTTGACCAATGTAGAGTTCTTACATTGTTTACATGGAATTTTGTATATACAATGTGTAGTTTTTTCAAGTGGATTTTTACCTTTTTGTTAAAAAATTTTTTTTGCTTTGACGATTTTGGCTACTAATTTTCACAGATAATTGTTTTACTATTATAAACTTATTCACAATATTTATCTAATGTACTTAATAACCATGGGCAAGTATTTGTTTTATAATGGATAAATTTAAAAAAAATGTATTGTCACATCGGGAGTGCCACAAGGGCTATGGATTCTTATTGTTTTTGCTACGTACTAATGATTTGACTCATATTATACTCGTATATTGTGAGAAAATAATTGACTTGCAGATAATTTAAAATAATTCAATACTACACTGGAAAGTAGGGACTGTCTAGTAATTTAATCATAATTGAAAAATATTAAAAATTGGTGCGATAATAATAATAATAATAATAATAACAATAATAATAATTCAATTCCTATTCAATTTTCGTACCAATTAAAGTGTACAAATTTAACAACTTGTGAAACCATGGAAGACCTTGGTATTTTATTTGAGTAATTTTTCCCTTAATGAACACATTGTAGTTAATTAATCTCTCAGTGAACACATGGAAAGTTGATTGATTTCTTAATTAATTTTCGATTTTTCAATTTTATGGGAACGATATTGGAATATGGTTTCTTTGTATGGAATCCCTTCCATAATATACACATGCATAGTGAGAAGATGCAGACATGCAGACGCACACTGATAGATTCTTTTCACTGATAAATAATACAAAAAAGTCTCCGTGGTCCATCCTGGAAAATGTCATACACAAGAATTATTATTATATATGTTGGATATGCAGAAAATATGCATTATTTCCAAATATTTACTGATATCCAGACGTTTCGGTGTGTATATCGTCTTATTTATGATGGTTCTTATTGTTAGTAGTTTTATTGCATTGAGATAATTTATTTACGGCAGTTTCCTGTATCCAATGGAGTTTGGAATACTCGCACAGATAAAAGTAAAATGGAGTGAGATATCAATATTGGAAAATATATTTGTCTGGAAAAGGCATATTCAAACGAATGTTGGAAAATAGAATCGCTCACAGACAGGAACCGCCTGGAAATGTAGAAATTAAATTTACCTGCATTTTAAATTTTATGAGATTTTATTTGACATGCAACAACCCAGCATGTCTTAAATGTTGCCGTAGAAGATCTCGTCACAGAATAAAGTAGGTCGTAATCCTGCAGTTCATTATCTAATTGCGTGCCACAGGGATTCATGAGATGGATTTAATTGGGATATTTCAAAGATAACGCGGTGCGAAACATTAATTTAATTCCACATAAAACATGTAACGGCACTGTCTCAAAGTTTTCTGAAAATGTTTGGATGGTATGTCTTCTACCAAATAGAGGTTAATCAAAGTGTCAGTGGAAATCAAACATGTCACGATTAACTCATGTTAATTTTGACAGTATCTTTTTCAATCTGGTTTAGCAAAATGTATAAGCTAGAAGCTTATTAGTTCGAAGATTCGGGGTTTCAAAGACCACTGTTTCTACGAAAAATGTCCGAAATAACATGATGGCATTTGATTATCAACTTTCGAATATCAATCCGTTTTTTATCTGACGAAAAAAAAGTTTAAACAATACGAGTGATCACAAAGTTAAAAAACGTTTTTATACAAAACATCTAAACGGTGAAAGATATCGATAAATTCCTAATGACCTTTTTTATAGAGGATTTTCATGTAAATGAAAATGATTCAGTACAAGAAATTGATAGAACGGCCCTATTAAGAGATTTAATCGAGAACTTCTGATGATATCTAGGGTGGCCACGATATATGACGTCATTAGTCTCATAATTTTATCATCAAATTTCCCATGGACTTTGTTATGCCCCCCGACTAACATGAAATCCTATGTAATGAAAAAAATTCACAAGGCAGCTTATGGAGTGACATTCTACATACAATGAAGAATTTAAAATTGTCAAAAATTTAAAGTGAAACAGAAAAAATTTAATGAATAATGAATTAATGAATATTAACAAATACTATCAAGTAGTGATGGTGCGAACAAACTCAAGTATGCATTTTCCGTTGAAAGTGAATAGCTGGATATTTATTTTAGTTATATCAGAGCACTTTAGCCCATTTTGGAAATTTTATGTTGTGAAATCGTATGAATTCCTGCGAATAACTAAGCAAACGGTTCTAAATTAAAATACCGAACGCAGAAACAAATTCTCACCCAATTAAAATATTACTTTGATGGTTAATTTCGCAAGTTCCACCGCATTTTAATGACAATCAGCAGCTAATAACGCTGAAGGATTTTAACTAACGTATTATTCTTGCTATAGTATTTCGGTCTCTTTGACTTTCCTAATTAATGAGTCCATAAAACTGAGGAATCTGCGATAACCGAGAACCCTAAAACGGAATTACTATGTTGTTACTGCCAGTAACTTAACCACTCAATATTTAATCTAGCTTGTGACTCGACAGAAACAAATCCTAAACAAATCCATTTGCGTTATTCTGCCGAAAATAAGTTTTGGATACCACACAAATCCAATTTAACTCATATATATTTTTAGCGGTATAAATGCTGTTACATTTTCATCGACGGAGTCGGACCTTGTTTGGGTAAATGTAATAAAGTAGAGTGACTACCTGATACCGAGTTGGGAAAAATATTTTGTGGAACTTGTGTCTACCTACATATATACCCTTTTCGATTTAAATCCATGTGCCATGACATGATATCGAAATATCGGGCTAACCCATATTATTTAATCAATTACTTTTTTCATATTCAATAATTCACCAGCATATCCATTGATGTATGTCTTAAGGTGTACTGTTTCGTTTAGTGTAAAATATATAAACTGGGCATGGTTTTTAATTAAATTTTGATCTGACCCCAACAAAATTAGTGCAATTCAGAAATTCCCAGTCCAAAAACATTTAAACATAACACGATGAAAATTTGTTAAGTTCCCTCAAAACTTGCATAAGCCATACGTAATTACAATCGACGTAACTATTGAATTTTGATATAGAAAATAAGGACATAAGTTATATAAACCGATTGCTTATGCCTCCCGTACATTTAACAATGTCGAAATAAACTATTCAGTAATAAAATGAGAGCTTTTGGCATGTGTATATGCAGTAAAATACTTCCGACCGTATATTTACTGCAGAAAAAACAAAATTTACACCGATCATAAATCACTTCAATGGTTATTCTCTTTAACATAGCCTTAATCAGGTCTTGTTAGATGGAGACTTAAACTCGAGTAGTATGACGTATGACTTGCAAGTCGTCTATAGAAAGGAAAATGTAACTAAAGCAGGTACACCACGATTAGAAATTTACGCGGTTGATACAAACGCACCATCCACATCAAAAGCCACAGCCAATAATTCCATAATAAATAACGTTGACGAAAACGAAGATCTCGAATTAGATATAGATATTATTGAATTATAAATAAATAAATTAGCAGCTTCTTTTAGACATACTAATTTTTGGCAGATACAGAAATGACCGACCCGATTTAGAAACGACGAATTCACCCTATTAGATAGTATCCCAAACAAACAAAAAGGGCAATGCTATTTTACAACAAAAAATACTAAAGCACAATATAAATTGTGCTTTGCATGCTTGACGCTTTACAATAAAAATTATGAATTATATCCTACTCTTTGTAACACTGTAAGATAAATATTTAAAAAATCTGCATTCAATTTAATTAAATGTACCAAGGTTTTAAAATATGTATTTTCACAGCAAGAGCCACACAGCATAGTTTCCGTAGCATTCATATTTTTACATCCAGTAGAGTGATATTAAAACCAATTGAAACGGATATATAACTGAAAATTATTATCCCTACCGTCCCGTCCCGTCCGTTCGAATGCACTACGGCAATTCTGGCAGTTTCAGAGAGACATTGATGATTAATTTCGTATTTCATAACACTACTGTCATCAATCACGTTTATTAGCAGCTTCGATACATTAAATTCCACGATAAATGCATCAATTATACTCAACAGGAATTATAAATCGCGCAATCAATACGGAACAGAGCGGATGCCATAAAATTGCAACGATATCGCTCTTATGATAACACGCGGTCATAAATTAGGAGATTGGAACTTGGTCTAGTTGATATATTCAGCTAGAATCGGCCAAACGCACGTTTTTGGGGTTTATGTGTAATCGCCAGTTCATTAGCATACGCGATCCGTTTTATAGGCTCTAATTTAGCCTTGTGACTGTGCCAGATGGAAAATGATGAACCAACTGTTACCAGCATATTTTTTATATATGATACATCTTATATACAATTAACATGAGAGATCAAAGGATTGTAACCTCACGGTTTGGTAGATTTGTCCTGGCATTTAGAATGCCTAGTCTCGAAACTAGTGCCATCAGTAATGCTAGAAGTGGCCCTTTTGGCAGAAATTCCCACTAACAAAATCAAAAATTATAAAACCGATGGAAGAATGAAAATTAGCCAGTTCCACGCACGTTCTTCACGGGATTTAATCCGAGCAGTGTTCGTACGCCTTCCAGTTCTCCGAATATTATAAATATTCGAAGAACAATATTCGAAATATATGAATATTGTACTGGGTAACTAAATTACCCTCAGAATTCTATTGCAATTTTGGCAAAAAAAGAACACAGTACACTAAAATCTATTTAATTTAAAAATTGCATAGCGTTTATCGATAGATGCACTGAACACAAGACGTAAAATAATCTAAGAACTGAGAATCATTGACTATGTAGCTCAGACCAAACCAAAATAAATTGCGTTTAAAAAAGGTGTGGCTCCTAATATCCTTAAACTGCGCTTATCTGGAAGTTTAGGGAAGAAGGTATGCTGGTAAGGTGATCTCTCCAGCATCCAAGTCGAAGTACAACGCTCCAACGACTCGATCATACACCCAGTTTACAGCTTTCCAATCAGTCCTAGGATGTGGGTGGTATATGGTCACGACGGACGTCCAAGCCAGATGCTCCATGTGAAACGCAAGTTGTGGATATTTAGGTAGATAAACACCAGTCCAGTCTAGGGTGCAATGTATAATGCAGAAAAGATTAACCCAAGGGTTACAGGTGGACAACTGCGAAACGAAGCCTGGAAGTCACGAAAAAGGAAATAAGTGAAGTAAAGAAAAGAAGCCTCAATGATATTAAGCGGCTTCTTGAATGCTTACGTGGCCTAGGGGAGATGTTTTACAATCGTCACTAGAGACTAATGCATGACAAGTTCTTAATTAAAAGTTATTTAATCCAGCAACAGCTGTATGCGTCGATTATCAAAATCACAAAAACATAGAAACAGTGACTGCCCTAAAAATCTCAAACATGGACTGTACGTTTACAATACGTTATTTAATGGGGAAATACTTAAACTTAAAAAATAACAGCTACTGAAGAACGCTAAGAAGAAAATAAAGATGGCGCTTCCTAAAAGGACGGGAGCACTCCGCCCCAAAATAACATTTGTCTCCTCGTACCTCATACTAGTCACAAAACTATCACCTTCGCTTAGTCACCGAACAATAGAACAGAAAAACCAAAGAACAAAGGTAGCACAAATAATATGCGATAAGAAATCACTAACAATCGGTGACAAATCGAAAACGCAATTATTAATGCCGCAAATAAATCTGTAATTAGTCACACCTGAGTCCTAATCACTAATGTTAGAAGACGCTTAGTTGCTTTTCATAAAATCATATTAGAGAACGTACATTCTTATATATACAATATATTCTCAAATATTTAACTTATATCAACTAACGAAAAGTGAACTTAATATGATATTCATTCTTGGATGTAAAATTAAACATTAAACATTAAAAAATATACAAAGCAGTTATAGATAAAAGTATTTTTTTTAAAATTATTTTTACCGTCACAACATATTATTCCAAATTTAAGTCTTAAGATGAAGCTTGCATTATGTGTTACATCATTTTGAATCACCCTCACATTTCATATCATATCTGTAAATCCACCTTCGCTGTAGAAGAAACTAATTATGCAATTAGGTGGAAATTCGGTTGACCTATGGCCTCTTAGTTTGAAAAATTACAACATGTATCTTTTCTTGAATTAGTAGGATTTTTTTTTCTAAAGGTCAGTTTGGCACCAGATTAAGGACAATACTGGCTTCTAATATTAATTGTAGTATCATTACAATGTACAGATAATCCATCTGTATAATTTATTATTGTATGTTTACTATTTCCTAAGATATTGTACAAATCATTAATATTTTATTTTGTATTATTTGGTATAAACTAAAGTGAAATTGAAATGAAATTAGCTCCATCAAAACAAATGTCACAAAATGTCACTGAAAGTGATTTTAAATTCAAGTATAAATGATCAATTAAAAAAATCGTATATCACCCTGAAGATCCTCAATGAATGTGGAAGAACTTGTACAACTTCTAAGTCGTTCGTTTCCGTATATATGTCTCGATATACAACTGGTAAGTGTGTCTTCCTTATTATTCATATCTTTCCTTATTTCTCTATGTAATGAATTCTACAAACCCTACAAATGGATATATGTAATTTTTATGTTGATAAACGTACCCTAATTATTTTCAAGACTGCCATACTAAACGTCGCACGACTCAGCAGCTATGCCCTCTATAATTCACGAAGAGAAGAAAAAAAATACGTAATAGGAAAGCTACTACTTGAATATTCTCGTATTGCCCGTTGGCCGGAAAATCAATTTGCTGGATTGATAAATGTGACAGTAACTTAAATTAAATCCGCGATTAGAATTTACGAAAGGGTTGCTTTTTAAAATTAGCTCGATCAAAGAACTGGCGGCTCATTCCACATTCCAGGGCTGCCGCGATTGATGTTTGAAAGTCGAAGAAAATCACTCGAACAACGCATACTCTGACAAGTCGTGTTTTACAAGCCCAGCCAAGTGTGCGGCCAGATTACGGCTGGAGCGGAACAGATTTCTTAGTTTTTATTACTTATGGACCGCGGTCTGGGTGTTTGTTCTATGAAAACAGCCTGCGGTCGCGTGAAAACGCTTGAGTTGTGGACAAAATCCGACTATACGGTGGAATGGCTCTTTCTGAACCGATTTAGGTAGTTCTTCATTGTGCTGATTTACGTGTTTCGGTGGTATAATTGAATTTATGATATTTTGAGGCACAGTAACTGCTCCATCTGTAATTTTGTATACAGTATGTTATGTTCGATTCAATTGTATTCAAGTTATAGGTAGCACTCAGCGATGGCACTGGGTTTTTGTTAATATTATCTACATTTATTGCCACAAATATAGCAGAGAACTAACATTCAAATATCTCTCTTTATCTGTCTACGTATAATTTTTCGCCGACAATCTTATATAATAGTGTTCGCAATGAAAACACCTTTATTTTGATTTATAATTTATTAATTAAACAGATGAGCGTAAATTACTAGTATCGACTTACCTGTTTATACCTACCGGCCAACCCAATAGTTACGCCTGAAAAAAAATAGACAACCTAACGTTTGCATATTCTATAGGCTTCATACTTCGATGTGTGTAAAATTTGTTTCTTAAACAAATGAGTGCCATGTTCAAAGAATTTTTAATTAATCATAGTCTTGCCAGTTTTTTATACAACCTACTCGCGATATATTTTATAATATATTGAAATTAATATATAATACTTTTCATCCATTAAACGGATTGGTGATGAAGGCCGTTTTTAATTCGCATCTTAGACTATTATTTTAATAAATTGGAAAAACACGAAACTAAAGGTAAAGTTGCCGATTTAGCTTTAAAAATATATCCCATCAACAACACTAGCAATAAACGTATTTATGTTATTAATTATTATTACCAGTGGAACATTTTGTGAATTAGAAAAATCTTGTGTATCGATTGTGCATATTATAACACAGCCACAGCCACAGAAATTCTAGCCTCAAGGTGTCAAAGGTGCCTCAAGAGCGTCAGTTTAAAACTGTTGTCATAATGTCGTAATTGTTATTTATAAGTCAAAATCAAAAAAATATCGGCATGTCTCGATTTGGCAATACGTGTGAAGATGAAATAGTAAATGAAAAAGAAAATTGTATACCTAATTAGCTATTGTCATAACGCATACTTTCAATCTTAGAGCTGTGAAGTATGGTTTCGAAAATTCTACAGTAAGTATTTTTCCATGACCCCCCGTATAGGTGGAAAAACATGTTTTAATATTTACTTGCAATATAAGTCTGTATTCTAAGTTTAATTGCCGGAAAGACTAGAATAAATAGAAAGTATGGTATTGATGAATGGGAACTCCTTGCAGTAGTTTGTAATGTTAGGTTATTTTGGCGCTCCCTATTAGGTCGATATAAATATTGCTAAAAATTGGAAGTATAATTACTTATGACAGACTGTTGTATGGTATTTATGTCGATATAACTGCTTTGTAATGTCTTTATATCCATAATCAGTTTATGCTTTATCTTTAATTTTGCAATTTGCGACGCAGGATGTTGCATATTATAGTTGTTCGGAAGTGTTACAATAAGTCCTAAATCATTGTCCTGATCTTTATGGATATTTTACTGCTCTGAAAACAACCCAAATCACCTTTATATGCATTATTTAGCATTATTCTGTTCAAGAAATTGTCTTAACAAATACCATTCGAGTTTAGATTTTATATTTTTTAATGTTTTTTTTCTCCTTTTTTTCGTAGGTAATTTAACTCCAGTTGATCAACAAAATCACTCGAGCTACGTTCTTGTGATTTTGTCGCAACAGATTTCGTTAAATTGCCATGACAGTAAGTAGGTCCTCGAAAACAAACGAAAAATATCCTGTTAAATCTGAGCTCTTATGGTATTATCCCCGACAATATTTTTTAAGAATGGATATCACCGATGCATATCACCTATTAGTATATCTGTATTGTCTGTAATAATCTAATAAAAAACGAACATGAACATGAATACTGATAAAACACTGACGACTAAATTCGAACATAAACACTGATAAAGCATACAAATAATTATGAAATATCACAAGTGACTAATATTAGTCATTAGATAACTGTCAATAGTTATAATGCTAATTAAAAATTAGCATCATGCTTCTCGTTTAATTTGCTCTAAAACTAACCGGTGTACGAATTTTGAATCAATTAATTGGTATATGTTTTTGCATGTTTGGATTTAATTGTATTTAGTAGTGCAGACTGTTACAAATTCTTCGTTTAAAATCATTACAATATGCATCAGTTAAACAATGCTTGTATTCTCACTTTCTGCTGAATTATATTTTTAATTTTCCACGTATCACAGCTATAATAAAGCCCCAACAAAAGGCCTACATTATCTGCACCAGGGGCATTGGATAGCAATTTTTTATTTCTTCATTTTTATTTAATTTATAAAAGTTATGAAGGATATCATCGCTTTACCAGTGACATTTAGATCCCTCGCTATTCTTACAAAATAAAGCGTTTGTAGTATTAACTTCAATCAAATCTTTCGACACTTGACAAAATCAAGAAAATTCATTCGTTTCCATCGCGTCGTCCCTCGCGACGGTATCCGTTTTCGACAGGTTCGTACGGTATACAATTTGAAACATGCTCTTAACTGCCATCGAAGTTTAATTAATTTTTAAAACTTGACGCAGCAAATCAGGTTTCAATATTGTAATGGAAATGGTGGTATTAATGATGATTATTCCCTACATAACGGGTCTTCATCAAACTGTGCTCTCATTTTACATTGCATTTACAACTTACATTTATTTGCCTTATTTGAAATTTATTGTTCATTAGTTAATTGACATGATTTGTTAGTTTGTTGTATAGGTACAGTTGGCATGAAGAATTTTATTCGAATACAAAAACATTTGAGGTTATATAATTTTTAAAAACATTAAATCCATGATTATTCAATACTTTTAGCTAATCAATATAATTGCTATTTTTTTAAAATAGTTTTCTGAGAAGTTGTAAATTTCGTAAATAATTTGAGTTAGAAAAAGTGCGAGACTGGGGTTGGAAATTAACAGATAGGACTTTAGAATCGATTCAAACTTTACTTGCACCTGCTCCGGAAAAAAACTCCTTAACACTATTTTTTACAATTGCAAAAAAGATTACAGTGGTAAATGTGGCTGTAAAAAAGTAGGGTTACTTTGTTCACCGGCGTGAATAAAGTATGTCAAGGGCAGTCTTGCTCTAATATTGAATTGCATACAACAGACGAGGATTCATGTGATGTCAATGAAGAGACAGCTGATTCATCTTCATTTGAACAACTTATAAACATCCAGCAATAAGAAAAAGAAGAAGAAATCAAAGACGACATGACTGTAGAAGTCGAATGTGAAGAGTATGAATCAGATTAAGACACGATAAATATTACAATCAATAATCAATATCAATATCACCAATCAATTAAAATTACCAGCACATGCCTATGCAAAAATGCTCATATTTTGCTTACAAAAGCGAAATGTCAGAAAATTGTTTCCATTCCAAGACCATTATATACATATCAAGGTTTTTTCAAAATTTTACTTTCGAGACTGGGGTGGGAAATTAACAGATAGTACTTTAGAACCGATTCAAACTCTACTTGCACCTGCTCCGGAAAAAACTCCTTAATACTATTTTTTGAAAATTGCGAAGAAGATTACAGTGGTAAATGTGGCTGTAAAAAAGTAGGGTTACTTTGTTCACCGGCGTGAATAAAGTATGTCAAGGGCAGTCTTACTCGAATATTGAATTGAATACAACAGACGAGGATTCATGTGATGTCAATGAAGAGACAACTGATTCATCTTCATTTGAACAATTTATAAACTTCCAGCAATAAGAGAAAGAAGAAGAAATCAAAGACGACATGACTGTAGAAGTCGAATTTGAAGTGTATGAATCAGATTAAGATACGATAAATATTGCAATCAATAATCAATATCAATATCACCAATCAATTAAAATTACCAGCACATGCCTATGCAAAAATGTTCTTATTTTGCTTACAAAAGCGATATGTCAGAAAATTGTTTCCTTTCCAAGACCATTATATACATATCAAGGTTTTTTAAAAATTCTACTTTTCATATTATAGGCCCCATCCTGTTAAGAAAATTTAAGACGTTGCAGCTTGAAAGGACTACTATTGAACCAGTAATGAACTACTTATGGCGTATATTTACTTATAATTAAAATTTACATTGTTCACCTCATTCTGAATAAAATTGTGCTCGCCATCCCATTGAACTTTTCCATTTAATACGGCGTATAAAATTTTTCGAATTCTAAACAGTTTATTTTATGTAACAACAGGAAAAATGGCAGCAATTAAATTCCGGCTAACGAGTTTTACCGGGGTTAATTCTTCATTGTTTACACAGTTGCGGTTATTCAGTTTGTGATATAAATCGATTGCTACTGAGGGGGAATGATTGAAGTTACATAAACAGCAAGTTTGCCTCGAGTAAAAATATTCATTGGTTATCATTCTATAAAGCAGGACAATGCAACTCAAGATATTTTCCCCACTCATTCGTTTTTATTTATTTTCATAAAGAAATCTTGAGAGAGGTAGTTGCATTTATACCTTATCTTCGCCTGTCTTATTGAAATATGGTACTAGTTTATTGTGTAACATTCCTGCTTCAATTCAGAAATTTGATTATACAGATTAATTACATGGTTTCGTTTCGTTACAGTTACGATCCCACATTGTAAGCTACATTTAAAATAATATAACTGCATAGTGCATCCTGCAAAGTCAGGAATAGATAACACCGACATTATATAAAGAACCTTTCATGGCTTTGTTATATACTTTTTACTCGAATCTGTTACTGTTAGTTTGTCTCTGAAAATAAAATTTTTGTTCTTTTTAAAAATTTGTTTCGCTCGACCCGAATCGAAACTGGCGTAGTCATCTGGATTGTATAAATTAATCAATCGCTGATTATTGTGAATTTCAATTCTTAAATTACCGAAGATCCTACACCAGAAGAAAATTTCCAGTTCAGTGAACACAGTGTAAAAACTAATTACCTTAATCACTAATTACTCACCTTAATTACTAATTACAATCGTTGTAATTAATGGGCAATCAGGCCAGGTAATTATGAAAAGCCGATCATCGAGATTACGTCACGAAGAGTCTCTTCACCGACACCCTAGATGTAAGATAGATTTAAGAAGCAAGAAGCCAACAGTTCAAGAAAGGACAACGAAAGGAAACAACTCTCAAGAGAGAACAAAGAAAGAAAAACTTGGAATTTAAAAAAAATTAAATAAATAAACTTAATATTCCTGTTTATGTTTCCAAAACATCCATATGGACTGTAATGTTGTACTTAATTTTAGTGCTTGTTATTCTATACCTGATTTATAGCAAATATATTTCAAAGTTCTTAAAAACCAAGTTAAATTCAAATGAAAATAATCAAACATAATCTGTTGAAAAATTACTCAGAGAATAATTTTTCAGTTAACATGAGAGGAGTTACGATCCCATATTGTAAGCACTTTTCGTCGAAAAAGCTTGAGTAAAGGGAAGAAAATGCTCAAAAGTTTCCGCGTTAGTGACGTAAAAGAACTTATTGTTGGGCAGATGACCTAAAAAATTAATTCGAACCGTTCTGAGAGAAACTCCAGGAGCTTATTATACCAGAAAAAAATGAAAATATATACACTCCGGAAGTTCAGGTATTTCCTAAATTATAATAACAATGGCACTAATGTAACGATATACGTACGTAAAATATTTCTAATATAGGTATTCGTATATTACCTACATTTTGTTGAGGTATATTGGTCTGATATATGGTTACGTATAAATCTTTAACATTTTCAGTTTTTCACAAATGTGATGAAGATAAATATAATTTAATGTCCATAGTTCAAATTTAAATCCGTTTGCTTTGCGAGGCGTAGTAATTTATTTGGCAGTTTTGTGGTAATATCAAAGGGATAAAAGTCCGGGGCTGTTTGCGGTTTAAAAATAAAACACCAACGATTAGTGCGGTTTGAAAATGGGATATTAATTTTGATTCACCTCTAGATAAATAAGCGAAAATTATTACTGTAATATATTTTCAGAAGCTGAACATCTATTTAATTTGAAACTTAGCATATTTTAACCTTACTAGGTATATTTTTCCAGAACAACATGATCCGAAAATAAAAAATACTTAACTGATTAATATACATTACTAAACATTCTGTTGTGACTATTTTGTGTAATATAAGTCACATGTATGTATTGCTATATATATATATATATTTAATTCCGAGAATTTGATATTGTTGAGTAGAAGTTTAAGATTCAGGGCACAGAGAGAGAGAGTTAAATGGAAAAACTTTTTTAATTTGTTTCATTCTATGAGTTACGTAGGTATTTCAGAAAGGGATAATTTGAATTTAATGATAACTCACAAAGTTTAATACTTTTTATTATCCTAATGTGGAATACGTACCTTATTCCCTCCCAACACCCTAAGTTAATTAAAAATATTAATAATAATTTCTAGATTTGTGACATTTTTTTATCCCTTGTAGATTATATCCAGCATAAAGTAAACGAAATCTTTTTATAGAGCAATAGTAAATTATTAGTGCCAATAATCATTAACCTGCAATGTAAAAACTTTAATTTGAAGAAATATTATAATTATTGTTACTTTTTATCTCATTGAAAATAAATTTATATATTTATTTTCTTCTTTTTTATATTTCTTCCTTCTTTCGTACACTATTGCCATTTTCTCTCAATTGTTTTTTTTCTTCAGTCATTATGAAAAAGGTAGTTTATATTAGTGGGTATCGGTGGAAGAAAATAATCTGTTACTCTCAGAATTCTGAACCTTTACCATTTATTTACTATAAATAAGTAACTTTTGTAAAAATAAATATTGTAAACTTGGTATTGGTAAATAATAAATGTCATTATTATCATTATTATTAATTACTAGCTGTTATCCGTGACTTCGTCCGCGCGAATTTTACGCGCGTTCTGAGCCAGCGCGATATCTGTGATATTAGCGCTGCATTTGTGTTATTAGGTGGTGGGAGGGTAAGGCGGTGGGGGCGCTTTTCGGTGATGGTGAGGGCGCTTTTCGGTGATGGCGGGGTGCGCGTGGGGCGTGCACGTGACTGGACATTGCTTCTTTAGTTTATTTTATTATTACTCGAAGATCGAACGGGAGATTTACGTTAATAATCAATTATTTATTAGTGTTTATTATAGATATTGCATGTATACTACCCTATTTGAACGAATTTTGTTCATAATTTCATGGATTTTAATTTTTTTAACATCAGTAGGTAAACTGATGTTAAAAGTCAGTGAAGTCCCGTTAAAATCGGTTCAGCCGTTTCGGAGATTATCCGGAATAAACAGACAGAAGGACAAAGATTTTAAAAATTGGGATTTTTTTTCATTTTCTAATTGGTATTTTTTACATTTTCCTATTTTACTATACTTTTACGAGTTTCCATAAGTTCAAAAGTTAATGTTGAATTGTACATTTGGAAAGTGGAAATTGTAACTTCTGATATTTTTATAATACATCCAAAATATGTTTTACCCAGTCAGTGCTTATATGCACCAATTTGCATAAAACTATCGAGCGCACCTCATTTCAAGCCCACTTTTACTTGAGACATTTGGTTTTGTGTTACATCTTGTTTTATTGAAGCCAGCACGGCATATATATATGGATCTAAATACTATGTGACCTCATTTTATAAAGACATACAATATATATATATATATATATATATATATATATATATATATATATATATATATATATATATATATATATATATATTGTATGTCTTTATAAAATGAGGTCACATAGTATTTAGATCCATATATATATATTTATATATATACATATATATATATATATATATATATATATATATATATATATATATATATATATATATATATATATATATATATATATATATATATATATATATATATATATATTTATATATATACCGATTTTTTTGAAATTTGTCAGCATTGTTTGTAATAATAAAGGGCTGATTTGGCCAAAACTATATTAAAATTATTAAGTTCAGTGGCGGTGGGGTGGCACATTTTCAAAATTATTGACAAAAAAACTGACGCAACTAACTTTTTTTTTACAATTTCATTCAGATATTTTTTTAAATATGTAATTTAGATATTTTGGCATAAATCAACTAAAAATACAACATTTTTGTCTCTTGAATTTTGTCTTATCTTGCATAAAAAATAAAATCCATTTTATTGCATGTCCATTTATCATACAAAACATTTGTAAACATTCTAGGAATATTTGCGAACAATTCGACTATGTTATTAACTAATAATAATCAGAAGATATTGGAATTATTTTTAAAAAACCGTTATTTAAAAAGAACTAATACCCTGTATCTTAGAACTGCATTTCCGGACCTATGTTTATAGGAACATTTTTTCATAAATTTATTTCGTCATTTATTTATTTATTGAATTTATTTAATAGAATTTATTGTTGAAGAAACTCCCATATATTAATCCCGATGAGGATTTTGCTAATCTCTTCCGGGCATCATCATGAACCCTGTTGGAATAAGGGTTGTGACACACCTCTTTCCTTCGTTTAATAATTATTTGAATGCAGCCATTAGAGACCACGCTGTTCATAAAGGAAAATTGCCGGCAAGTTTCTGTGCCATTTATGCGGTTCGATTAAGCAGATTATACGATTCAAGTGTAGTCGGCCTTTGAAGTATATTTAAACATCTGACTCCGTCGAAAGTTTTAATTAAATAACATTTAACTATGCTAGAATTTCTTCGGACTAATTTAATTAGCCCATGCAGAAGGCTAAATAAAAACGTAAATATTCATCAGTCTCTGACGAAATTAATGTTCAGCCCCAGAAAACTTGCAGTAACTCGAGTTCATGTAATTACAAGTTTTTCTTTGATCGTGCTGTGTAATTGACTTTCCACATAGCCGTAGGTGTAGTTTACGTCATGTATTATCCGATTTACCCGGTTAAAATATGAATAAAAACATACTAAGTTTTGCTATTTATGAAGACATTTGAATGGTGAACGTCGATTTTTAGACACTTGCCAATAGGTGAAAGAGCGACTTCCTAGTGTCAATTAGATGGTGCCACCGCTCATTACAAAATAAATAATGTCAGCGCATTTAACTGTTGGTTGCGACGTCTTAACCCATGGTCATGGCCGGCGCGATCTAGGGACAGTACACCTTTAGACTTTTTTCTGTAGGGTAGGCTGAAGACAAACCTATTTTCAGAAATTAATAATATAGATAAATCATGTGAGATCCGTTCAATTTCTGTATTAGACTATATTTCATATTTTTTTAAATTTTATTTGATGTATAATCTTTTTTTGTTTTTTTTTACAAAAAATCTAATGAGATTGAAAAAAATGAGAAAAAATATTTAGGTCTTTATATATTTAGGCAGTTTCATAAAGAACATTTATGTTTGGGTGATATATTTCAGAATTTTTGAAATGTAATTGTAAAGCTTTTCATACCTACAATAAGCTTTAAAAAAATTATCGGCTGACATGCATTAGTTCTATAAGTAAACGAATTTAAATTGCACCTATCAAATGTGTTAAATTATAAAAACGACTGAATATATCAAAAACAGATGATTATGATGATGATTTTCAGCTCCATACTTGTCGTTGGTTACAAGTTATTGGTTTTATGTAAAAATAGTAGACCATGTTTTTAAAACTTTTCTTTGACCATATCAAAATGAGCAACTTTGAAATCGCCATAAATTAAAAGGATTTTGTATCTTTAGAGTATTTGTGTACAAATTTATTCTTATATTTTATTATTTCGATGTAGCAAGAATTTTTGAAAAACAATTATGATTAAAGTGTGCTTATATTGCAATGGAACTCCTGGCCGCTAATGGAGCAGTGAAAATTAATGTGAACACTATTATAAAACTCGCTGTGCTTTGTTCCCAACAGGCATATCGAAGATCCTGGTCTGGCTCGAGGCGAATAAACAGATTACACAAAGTTAGAAATCAAAAGGACAAAATGAGGATAAATGAAATGGGGCAGAGATTTAAGAAATTGCTCTAAGTTCGTTGAATAGTCGATCATCAATTTTCATTAAATTCTAAGAGAGAAAGATATGTCTAAAACATGGAGCCCGAGGGCAACGGTTTATGCATCTCTTTTTTTGGATAATCAATAATATGAGCATGACAGATTAGGGTTCGTGTAAAATGATAATAATTGCTCAATAAATCGTTCATAAAGCTAATAATATCATGATTTAGACACTAATTTCTAATTACCATGAATGTTAATGAACTATATCGAGTTCTATAACAATAATTATTATTTTGCGATTTTCTAAAATGCCCGTTAACATCTGATATGGATTTATTCGTAGCAAGAGATCTGTGTATCGAGTATTCGATAGACAAATAGTAAATCTCGAGGTAGGAGTTATCTTAAATCAGAACAATGTCACAGACTTTAGGACGTAAAATAGAGAAAAATAGAAATCGGAAGAAGAGGAAAGAAGAGGAGGTCATTAAAAAAATTGGGAATGTTGTTAAATTATCTAACAGGTATGCCTGTTCTCTTTATAAACTAAACAGATATCATTTCGCATAGGCAATACATAATTAAATGTTCATTAAATTAATTAAAAATTAAATTAAAAATTAACGATTAAATTATTATATTCAAGCTTGGAGACAGTTTCAAAAACCCGGTAAGCGAAACTTCTTTGAATTTGTGAAACCCATTTTTGATGAAATAGTCTGTCAATTTCATTAAAAATATCAGCTATTTGACAAACGTCAAATAACAATTCCATTTGGGATATTATTTCATAAGATTTCAATAATCCGTATATACCATTGTTAAAAAGTTATAAACAAGTTTCATAAACGTTCACGAGTCATAATAAAATGGCTCCTTCCACCTCAGTTAGTTCGTGAAAACATAAATTTTACAGTGACTGGAAGGAACGAGACTTCCAGTCAACGGATTCTGTGGGTTTCCAACTACACTTAGTAAGTTTATTTCCGTTAATTTTTTATTTTCATTTCTTATTTTATTTTAGAATACTCCCAAAAGAAATTCCAATTACAGGGTACGAAATGAATATAAATAGTATAAAATATATGAAATAATAAAGTAACAAACTCAATAAACTGAAGTAAAAATTTAAATGATCTGAATAGGCCTAATAAATAATATAATATTGATAGAAATATAATCGACTAGACTAATATAATAAGTCTAGAACAAAAAAAATAATTCAGAATTGCTGTATTTATAAAAGTCAAATAAAAAAAGTAAAAGTAAAGTTGCAGCAATTGCACTTCTGGGACCTTTGACACCATTAATTTCCATATTATTTTAGATATCCTGAAATTATGTGGGATCACTGAAGCTCTCTCACTTATTCAATCCTATTCAATCTCAGATAGTCAGACTCTCTGCTAAATTTTCCAAGCTCAGTGATATGCTCAGGTGTCTCCCAAGGTTCCATATTAGGACTGACTATTTAGCATTTATACTAGTCAGATTGTCAAATATATTAAACATGCTTCTGTTCATTATGTATGCTGATGACACCCAGCTATACTATTCATTTAATGTTAAAGATTATGTGGCATGTGGTTTTTCTGTCGAGTGTAAGTAGCAGTAACCACATGCACATGTAGGTATAATGTTTATTACTTTAAAATGAAGCTCCTATTTGACTAAGTATTATTATTTCTCAAATAATTAACCCACCCCACAAAAATTATCGCATCACCGAAAATGTTGCATAAGTTTGATGGTGTTTATTATCTTTAGAGTCGGTGAGTCGGATGATTTTTTTTAGATCCATAATCATTTTCTATTGATTTCTTAAAAAAAAAGGTTTTTTTATCAAATACTGGGTGTTACAATGATCTTGCCTCTTGTTGCGACAAATTGTAACGCCCTGTGGAGTTCATCTGCAACAACTGTAAATTACAATTCACAGCTGACTAAAGCCTCATCTTTCAGTAACATTCTCTTTTTTGGTTCACTTTATTATCTCTGTTATTAAAGGAGATACGTAGTTTTTACTACAGCATGTTTCTGTTGATTCAATATAAACTTAATATTGAAAAAAGTGAGTAGCAGGCATTGCACAAAAAATAAGATAGTGCCATCAGTTTTGCAAACTGTCAGTTTGTTTCTGTGCAATTATTGTTGAGATCGATTTCCACGCTTTTATTGATTTTTTGTGTAAATTATTTCACCAAATGAATGGTCAACAACGTTTGCCACGTCATTTAATTGATGAAGAGGCTATAAGAGTAATTTCCTTGGTTGAAGATGGGCGAAGTCAAAGGTACGTGGCCAATGTGATTGGTACTCAACAAAGTACCATTTCAAAAGTTATAAGGCGATACAGGTAAACTGGATAGTACTCTAGGAGGAATAGGCAAGGACGTAGAAGAGTTACTACAGCTGTGGATGAAAGATTTTTACGAGTTACAGCCTTAAGGACTCGGCATTGTACTGCTCGAGCACTTCGAATGGAATTCGTAGCAGCTGGAAATGTAAATGTTTCTTTACAAACTGTTAGAAGTCGTCTACGTGAACAGAATATACGACCAATAGTAACCCACGTCTGACTAAAGCACACCAGGTTGCTCGATTACAATTTGCTAGGAGCACGCTGATCGAGGTATTGAAGAATGGTCCAATGTACTATTCACAGAAGAATCGAGATTTTGCCTATACTACTCTGATCGACGTATGCCAGTATACAGAAGGCCAGGTGAGCGTCATTTTCAACGTAACTTTCGTGAAACGGAAAGTTTTGGTGGTGGGTCAATCATGATATGGGGAGGGATTTCTTTTCATGGGCGCACGGAGTTGGTGGCAGTCAATGACGGAAAAATGACGGCCAATAGATACATAAGGGGTATTCTAGAATCCCATGTGATCTCATATGGTCCTTTCATAGGTGATAATTTTAAACTAATGCACGATAATGCATGACCACACGCGGCGAGGATAGTGACCTAGTATTTAGAAGACGTTAATGTTACTGCATTGAATTGGCCAGCTCGGAGCCCTGATCTTAATCCTATCTAGCATGTATGGCACCATTTAGGATGGGAAATTAAGCAAGATCAAGTCCCATGTAGGACATTGCACGACCTTCAAAAGAGACTAATGTTGATTTGGAACAATATGAACCAGGAATATATACACAAATTGTTTGAAGGGCTCCCAAGGCGAATACAAACAGTAATAAGAGCGAGAGGCGGAAATACACGCTATTAAAATTGATTGTTTTTTCCTGTAAGCAAATTTATTAAAATTGTGTTCAATTACCTGATAGTCTGTTTCTCAATATAAACTTAATCAATAATAGCATGTGCTAAAAAACTACGTCTCTCCTTTAATAACAGAGATAATAAAGTGAACCAAAAAAGAGAATGTTACTGAAAGATGAGGCTTTAGTCAGCTATACATTGTAATTTGCAGTTGTTGCAGATGAACTCCACAGGGCCTTACAATTTGTCGGAACAAAACTAAGATCGCTGTAACACCTGGTATTTGATAAAAAAATCTTTTTTTAAGAAATCAGTAGAAAATGATTATGGAAGAGTCAACCTATCATCTAAAAAAAATCATCTACATCGGACAAACGACTCTAAAGATAAACACCATCAAACATATGCAACATTTTCGGTGATGCGATAATTTTTGTGGGGTGTGTAATTATTTCAATTAAGTGAATTTTAAGAAAACAGTTTAAATGCTATATTTTGTTATATTTAACTGCAGCTTAATTTAATTCATCAACTTAACTTAATTTATTAAATTATTACCTAACAATTAACTTATGTAATATTTCTAATAATAACATTTTGTAATACATAATTGTTTATATAAATTCCGGTGAGTCTTTAAATAACATGAGGCTTTATCTCATGTCATCAGCATACAGAAGACATTCGACTCATTGTTCATCAAAAGTATAATTTACAAAAATGATAAATAATAGAGCTCCCACATAGAACCACGAGGCATTCCTGAGAATTATATGAATTAATGAATTATATGAATTAATTAAAATTAATACATATTAATTAAATTAATATTAATGAATTAATTAACTTTATTCATAGAATTACCGTTCACATTACGTAAAATAGGCTTGCTTAGTTTATAGGTTATACGTTATTCACCACTTACAGTAGCCGGGAAAATAGTTTCAAATACATATTTCATCAGTCATTAATCACGGTACTTACCTGTGCTGCTATGTCTAAATCTACAATTAAAAGTAATGATTCTAACCTCCAGGAGTCGAAAGGGATACGGGACGGGGAGTTCCTCATCTGTGTCTCTACTATACGTGGAACAATTGAACTTGGGTGGTAGGTCATTAATGTCCTTTACGTGGATTACTACAGTGGTGTAATTCTCATTCCAGCTGTCGGATGCTACCAGGGTTAGCTCGTACTATGCATGCCCAAACAACACAACAAAATAAAAAAACACATAAAAACAAAACCAAAACAAAAATCATAAATACATTAAGCCGTGAATAATGGTGCAAGGGGCGATAAATAAGGCCGACGGAGAGCCGGAGTTGGGGTGCACGCAGAAAGAAATAAATCTGCGACCGGGGACGCACTCTGCCATATATTATTTACTCGGCTGTAATTTACTTTTGTTTCTCTGTCGTGCTTTAAATTATTTCCCATATTATACATTGTGCAGCAAAGAGCGAGTATGTAATTTATGAAAAGTGCCGGAAAATTGAATACATGAACGTGTAATATTGAATACCTGAATGCCCTTGCATTAATTGAAAATACATATTTTCAGTAAAAAAAATATGAGTGTACATAGTATACCAAAAGCGGCATCAGGTGGCAGAGTTTGTAATTTTAACCAAAGAAATGTCAAGAATATGAGTTCAAAATCGTACTGGCAACACCGCAAATGTAAAATTTCACTTGTCTTAAAATGCCATACATTTTTTTTGCCGTTACTACATGAATGTAACTATTTTAACTGTTTTAAACTGTAAAAATAATCAAATAAAGTTAATTAAAAAGCCACACAAAGTCTATAAAAAAAATTTTGTTGTGTCGACAATTTATAGTGTTCAAGAATGTAACATTCGATTTTAAATGAAAAGACTTGGAAGGATTGGTAGTTTCTAAAAATACTGCCCGTTTAGTAGAACTTTTTCACATCCCACCTATTTAGTTAGACCAACAACGTACTTTGTTAAATTACGGACAAACATTTTGGGCAGAGTAGTCAAACATTTTAATGATCCCGCGGTTCGTACCTGCCACGGGATCATTAAAATGTTGTGACGTGGCGTACAAAACTGATATTATCTAGCATTAATTATACACCCAACTCGGGCTCTATCGGGGTGAAAATACGGCATGCAAATTACTGCGAAGCCAGTGCCTGCTGGGAGTAGGGTTTCTGTAAATTAAAACAAACAACAAAACAGACAGATAACGGTCATGCGAGACACTCGCCCTTAAAACGCTTTTCGGTAGATTTCTATCGTCTTCTTCTGTGATCTGCGTTCGGTAGGTGGGCCGCTCGAATACTGGCGGATTGTCATTGACGTCTTTCACGTGGATCACTACCGTGGTGTAGTTTTCCTTTAAGTTGTCGGACGCTGCTAGACGGAGCTCGTACTGTGACAAAAATGAGGCCAGTTTATTATAACCATTTAATAGATCGGGGATATAATCGGTCTAAAATTTTTACATTTACTAAATATGTTACAATGATACAAGTTGGCTTCGTAAGCTGACGTATTATTATTAGATTATTTTTTATTATCATTACGAATATATTAATAACTATAATACATTAATAAAATCGTTGAATTTACTTCACACAGATGGATTGTAAACTTACAGGTATTTGAGACCTATGATCTCAAAACTATGTGTTAAAAAACATACAGTTATAATAGACATGCGAGTGCGTTGAGTGAAGAAATTATAATTATATATTTTATAATTTTGTTAAAAAATGTTTTTAAAAGGAATAAACAATTTGTTAAAAAGTTATTAACAAATGTTATAGACGTTCAAGAGCCATAATAAAATGGCTCCTCTGTAATTTCTTGAAAAAACACTTGATTTGACGGTAGATGAAGGAAGAAACAAGCCCTCCAGTTGACGGATTTTATGGGTTTCTAGCTAGTATTAAGAAATTTGTTTTTGTTAATTTTTTTATTTTAATTTTTTATTTTATTTTAAAATATAGTATCCGCCAGAAATAATTCATATTCGTATAAAAACTATTCTTATAAAAATATATCGCATTACTAATTCCAAATAGCAGCCAATGTCGGATTCCTTTTGTTTTCGAATTTCACAAAATAATTTTTTAACGTTATCTAAAAAATACTTCATTCATTTTTCTTATGAGATATTTGAGAAATAATAGAAATTAATAAAATAGAAGCTTTATTGTAAAGTAATAAACATTATGCGTACATATAAAATTTAATAATTTATATACGTAGTAACCTTAATTGAAGTTTTCATCTGAAAAAACATCTGTATCATCATCAGATTGCTCTGCCAAATTGATAATAAATCGTTCACCACCATTGATAAGAATTTGTCATAGTTTTCTATATTCTTCTACATATTTACTACTTTTACAATTGCTTTCGACCAGCGTTTTTTTGAAATATTTAAAAATTCTTCTTTAATAAGTTCCACGACTTTTTCATCAAATTTTGCAAACAAATTTTTTCTATGAACATTTTTAATGGTGACCACATAAGTTCAATTAGATTAAAAATACAGCGATGCGGTGGTAACCTTAAAACAGTATGGCCTTTCTTTTTGCTATATTGTCAATTACGTACTGTTTTCCCCATTGTTTGGCATTAGGTACCTCCAACAATTGTTTTCTGGTATATGACTTCGAGATATAGGTCATTTTAAAAAAGAAATTATCAAATTACCTGTTTTTTAGAGGACATATTGGCTACTATGGGATCTCGCCTTGAATGGTAGGCTGTTGAATTATATTTGGAATTAAACTTTTTTCAAACAACTCCTCACAAATATTTGATTCCATATTTTTGTGGTAGTCCACATTACATTCTTCCAGATTTTTACCACACAATTTAAGGTAATTTTGAACCCAACCAACCGTAGATTCAGAATGCAAAATGACCGTACCTCTGTTTGGAGGGTTCCTCTGTTTGGAGGTACTCTTTTTTAGCTGACATCTGCTAGACGCCTTAGCGTGTGGTTGCTACTATACACTCCTCAGAAAACCAATCCTGACCCTGCCTTCCCTTTTACTGAGGACGAGTCAATAATCCGATGATTTTTATATGAACTCTTACGACTTTTTCCTTATACGACTTTTTATACGAATATGAATTATTTCTGATGGGTACTATACCCAATAGAAATTCCCATTGCAGGGTAGTAAATACTGAATATATATATATATATATATATATATATATATATATATATATATATATATATATATATATATATATATATATATATATATAATGAAATATGTGAAATAATATAGTAATAAAATTAATAAACTGAAGGAAAAATTTAAATTATCATTGGTAAAATACAACGGACTAGGACTAGAAACAAATAAATCCAGAACTGCTGAATGTTATTATTCCGAATATATTGATAACTGCAATGGAATTAAATCATCGAATTCGCTTCCCACCGATGGACTGTAAAATCACAGGTATCTGAGACCTGCGGTCTCAAAACTGTGTTAAAAAACGTAGACAGTTAGACATACCAAAATTACTTTAAAATAGTTGTTCTGTAACCTGTATGAAGTTAGCCCCTTACTTTAACAGGAACTACATACTACTGAGTACTACATACTTAGTGTACCGCACAAACTTCTTCAAAATACTGTACGCATTACGGAGAAAAATATGTTTTTGTGACGTGCCCCCAGTACTTGAAAAAATATGTTTTCTTTTACTATATTAACTGTTGTAATTGTCACAGGTGAATCACTATATTAAGAGAGGACGTCGGCCATATCTCAGGAACTGTATGACATAGAACGTTGGGGAAGAAATAGTGGACCAGAGAAATTCCTGGAAATTATATTCATGTTTGTAAGATTACCGCTAGAGGGCGTTGTAAAATAAAGGGCAGATGTAAAATATTTGACGATAAAAGTAATAGAATTACATTGTGTTTGTTTCATATTGTGCTAACCAATTCTTACATTTTTAGGTAATTTTGATATTTGGTACAAATGCGGCATGTTGTTGCGATGAGCCAGTGAAGATGACAATTGATGGCATTGATGGGATCTTTGAAACTAAGTAAAATTCGTAACACCAAAACTAATAAGAATAGAACTTTCACCATTTTGGGGGATGGGTTAATTTGGGTCCTCCCGATTTGAAAGGAACGATTTTTTTCTTTGAAATATCAAAAAGGGAAATGTTATGAAGCTGTTATAGGTATTCATAAAATTGGTAATTTAGCAAAGGATGTGGCGTTGTATTGGAAGCTTCCAAATTCGGAAGAGGATACAGGGTATTGTCTGAAATGAACTTCCGCAACAATGCTTGTCGATAGCGGGGGGATATTACTACGCTATTTTTAGCGTAGTAATATCCCCTGACATGGGGCTTCGAAAATTCGGTAGAAAATAAGACTAAAATAACTACAGGCAATGGATCTTTAAAAGCAGTTGACCCTAGAAATATTGTCATGAGTCATGAGTATATCGCAAGAAGTGGAGGATTAAATTGTATTGTGTTACTATACATTTTTATTAATTTACTATTAATATTAAAATATAAATAATAAATAATAAAATAAAGAATAAATATAAAAAAAGAAATGTTCATTATTTAAATTGTGTTCATAACACTGTAATGTGTTAGACGCTTAGGAGTAAGTACTTATAGTTCTAGCAATATAACCGTATAGTCATATAACCATAGCCATTTGAGGATTTTTTTGAAAACAGGGGCGGGCACAAAGTTTTTCGGAAACTATGTAAGCCAGAATATTTTTTCTAATGGTACAGTGTCCGGTACAACTAGTATAATAATAGTACATTAAAAAAAATAATTTTCAAGCTTATACTTCGCCCGACGCACGTGTCCCCAACTAAGCATAATCCGGATGTAAATATATGTAATTAATAATAGTTAATAATAATTAATAATAATTAATAATAATTAATAATAATTAATAATAATTAGTAATAATTAATAATAATTAGTAATAATTAATAATAATGCATAATCGTACATACAGATATTATCTATTATCACAATACCAATGACATGAACTGTTTTCATCCGCTTACCATTTATATCTTTCAAGTTATATCAATTATTATTTCTAAGCCACAGTTAATAATTTGTTTTATCCTTACGGGTGGACAAGTTCCAGAACATTATGTTTTCTTTGTGTAGAAAATTTGTCATATGGCGCAAAATATACACTGTGATAAGCACCCTCCTCCACCGGCATTGATTATCAGGATCAAAGCTGATTTGCAAATCTCGAATATACTTATCTAACGTGAGTGTAAATCCATTAAATATCAATTACAAGTGCCTAGTCACTAACTTTTCACAGTAACGTAATTCGATCCATGTATGTCTCCGCATATGTTACCGAACAAAGCGCATTAATGAAATTCAGTACTGAGCTCCCTGAAGCTCGCAACGAATCTGGGGCGCATTTAGACACGTAATTTGCTAAAAGATATATCTCGAAACTAACATACGTGTTGCGGATTTCCCGCAGAAACTTGTCGAGTTCGATAATCTCGGTCTTGTTTTGGATAATGCAGAATTGCAGGTATAATATGCAGGTGCATGAAGAAATATGCAGGTGTCTAGTCGCGTATATATAATTTTGCAAAGATTTAAGTAAATTCGCGGTACCATAAAATATAGGATACTGAAAATGACAATATTTGCATTCCAATAATTCTGAATATAAGCATCTGGCATTAAATATACATTTCGATATATTTTAACAGTTGATAGCTGATGTTTTGATGCGCGGTATTCGCCAGTTACTGTTTATATGTTATTTCGGGCATATTTCAGTTTTCTCTTTTACTGAGAGTTGTTTCACGTGAAATATCAATTCGTTCACGAGGGTGCTCTTGTTATAATATCGCAAGATAGTTCATGGGATAGTTCTCTGCGTGTTTGATGTTGTATGAAATAAGCATTTATAGCCCACGTAGACTTTTTAGGAGACATAATTTATAAATGATTTTTGGGGTACGAATTCTTGAAAATATTGGGAATAAAGATCTTAAATGAGCTTTGAAAATGAGAGTTAAATGAGCATCCCCTTTTTCATTAAAAACCACCCCTTGCGGCGATTATATTTCAGTTTTTCTTATATTTCTCGTAAACTGTTCACCGGATGAAAAAAAGTATAGGAAAGAAAAATTTGGCATTAAATTCTGCACAGAGGGTACTATTGACCTCTCGGCTAATCACAACCCATATCCTGCAATTTGTACAAGTCATACTTAACTTTAAAAGAATAATTAATACACAGGCAAAAATATTTTTTTATGCCATGCTAATCAATATCACAAACACCAAAACAAAAGCCCCAAGATCTTTTACAGTATCTGGAAATCTTAAAACAGTACAGTAGCCTTCGTCCTTCCACCGTGTCCGAAAAAAGATTCTTATCGAATTACCAACAAAGTAAATGTACCAAGGAAGTAGTAGGAATCAATAAAATTGGCAGTGTGACCAAATAAATAGCAAATAGCAAACTATTTAAAAATAGCTAATCCTGGTGAACATACAGGTCACTGTTTCGGTAGTTCATCTGCTACCATTCTTGTAAATACACGTGCAGATTTGCTGTCACTATAACTACACGAAGGGTGGAAATCCAGCGCGGTAACGGAGGGATATATCGATTCACTTCAAAAGCAAGATACAAATTTCTTATGAAATTCAAGGATCAGTAAAGCCGTGTACGAGTACTTTGTACCAATATACCTCTTTAACATATAAAACAGACGCTACGGAACCAAAAATAGCTTCCATAATAATCATCAATACAAAATGTCTCGATAAGCGAACAATTTCTAAGGAAAAGTGGAATTTCTGGAGCAAGTGTCCAGAACTGCTCCAATTTTACATTGAATTTTAATTTTTAATGTAATTTGTTTTGTTAAATAAAAATATCTATTTAATTATTTGTTTTCTTTTAGTAATATTGTAGTTTAATTAGTAATACCATTTTTTTGTTGTACAATATTTCCAAGATTGCTCTGGAAGTGAGAAATACATTGCGCTCTAGAGCGCCAATTACTTCGCGAATGTATAACGTAAAGAAATCATAGTGGAGGAAGGTGCTTACAAAGCTATTAATTATGTAACGGCATATCGCATACACATTGGCAGTGTTTTAGCATAACATGTCAAGAAATAATTTAGAAGCCATATTCCTTCTTTTGTTGGTGCTATAGTGTTTTCGTTTGATATACAGACTAGAGCAAAAAATTGTGCGTGCATTTTACAAAGAAGAAAACCCGTACCAATTACTACTGAAGCGGTAAGTCACATCGCTATGCAATACAAAAGGATATTTAGTGTAAAATTGTATACCGCCACAAAATCTTGTGAATAGATCTAGGGTCTCCAGTCCGCGGCTTAACATATCGGTGATATTCCTCTTCAACTCATATAAATCCCATTTCCCTTCTCGCTCACTTAGAAGACACCTGTATGAGCCAAGTCGGCGATTTAATGGCTTTACTGTTCAGTGGCGTATCATCATGCGCATCCAAGGTGAAGTGACTTATGTCTTACTATGCCGTATTCATATGTCTTACTATGTCATATTCATATATGTGCACAACTTTAAGCCAAAAAATTATTTAGTTTTGAATGTATTTAAAATATATTGAAAACAATTTGCATGCTGCGTGTACAACTTAGTGCTCAATTTAGCCAAAAACAATTTAAAATAAAGGAAATAAATTATATGGCTATTATCCAGCAAGGACCACGGGGAGGTAAGAGCGCCCCTAGCCAGGATAGAACGTGGTTAGGTTTCTTATTATTAGTATAGGTAAGACTGTTAGTAAAATTTATAACAAATTAACTCACCAATTTGCGTTATTATTTGCACATATAGTTACACTCACATTGGCATTTTTCATTATCACTTAATAGTAGCTCTCTTCACAAAAACTCACATCAGAATATCATATCACCATTCACTATCTGAAAATAAGTCACTTTCACTACTGTCCTCATTTACATTTATTATGACTGGTTTAACAGGAGTATCCATCAAAATATCGAGATTCCACATTCTTGATTCCACCTTCTTCACATGGTCTCTTCACATTCCTCTTGCTTTGGCTCTTTTATTCACTACATACTTCCACTACATACTTCTTGAAAGTTGTTGTCTTGCCAGAAATGTTGCCAGTGCCAACAATTCAACTTTAAGTAGTGAATCATCGTGTTCAATGTTTCTTTCTTCCATCCACTCTTTAATTTGCCCTTTCCGCCATGCAGTTGTAGGCAGCTGTTCTGTTCTACGAGAATGATAAGAAGCATTATCCATCACTATAACAGATCCAGGTTGCAATTTGTCCAGAGTTTCTCTGAACCAATCCTCGAAAACGGTGGAATTCATGTCTCCATGGTAATCACCTGTTTTCTTGGATTCGAAGATTAAGAGACCGTCATTTACAAAATCACATTCACTACCAATATGCACTGTTATTAAACGATGTCATTTTCCAGTGGATATCTTCAAGCCTGTAGCCCATCATTCCATAAATGCCTCACGAGAGATTTTTACATTCTTATCTTGCCACACTTTTGACACACCGTATCCTTCATTTACCCATGTTTCATCCAAATAAAAAATTCGTTGTCGCGTTGTACCTACCTAATGCGACCCAGGAGATAATAACTCATCGAACACCTACAACTGCCACTGAGACAATAACAAAAAATGTACGGTAATAAAACGCGAGAAATTATACCTATATGCGTGCCACCACGCATAGATGTCTTTCAGGCGATATCAACAGATGAAACGTTCGCTCGGAAAAAATAAAAACAAATGCACTTGCAGTTTGCATCCATTTATAATTTCTTATTGACATATTATAAATTAAATTTAGTTAACATTAGTCTTTTTTATTTTATTTCCTATATTAGGATCATTGCGCGCAGCACTGAGCACTGCAATCCATTAGTTTGCATATCAAACGAAAGAACTATAGTCTATTATATAGGACATTCGGGGATGGTGGTCGTCAAGCGGTTTAGCGCGATAGCTCTGCGGCTCGAACACCTAGCAGCAGTTGGTTCAATTTCCCACTAGCGCGTAATACATTTTCAATAATTTATCCGCAAGATCTAACTAATGGAGCCTTCCCCAGGTTTCCATCACTCCTGCACAAAATGGTAATTCGAATTTACCAATCTAAGTCGATCCGATACGTGAGATAACAAATAATAATATGCCGTCTCCTATACCTCAAAAGTATCTGACCTATGGGTTAACCGTTGCAGCTGGAATGAGGGTAGAGGTATTATTATTATGTATTATTATGTATTATTATTATGTATTATTATATTATTATAGCTTTTACATTATTGAAATTCGATAGAGGCATATTTAGATGTTTTCATTTATATTTGAATATCATTAGTCCGTATAAACCTAATTTGTTCTCTCTGCATTGGCCGAATAAATAATCCCCGACTAAATAAAAATAGTTATTATAAACTGGTAACAAACTCATTGTTTGTCGATCACGGTTCATATAAAACAGTACGCTGCAGGGGCATACACAGGACCACGTAATCACAACATGAATAGACCTCAGGAGCATAACGTAACATAGAAACCATACACACAATGGCGGAAGCTGATAATATAATAGAACCCTGCCATGGAACAGACTTTTGTACAAATAAACGGGTACTTCGCGACGCAGATTATTTAAGATAAGGCTTCTGCTTGTCATACCTGCTTCATTAAACAATTATAATGCAATTTTGTCCCGCTAAAAACCAAAGTTGGGAAAGAAGTGGTAGAACATTAATAAAAAGTTCGTGGTTTCAGCACGAGGATTTACGAGAGCGGGATCTTTTTTATAGGCAAGAAACACGCTTTTATTAAAGCCTAGTGCTTCATTTACATAATTTAACCGGTATTTTATAGTCTGCTTTCTCATGTTCAGGGATTTGTATGGAAATAGATTAGGCAATATATAAATAAGTGAAGTGCGTAATGTGCTTAGAAAAAACTGGCGTATAGTTTATTGTTTTAGAAGCATATTATATGCAAGGATCTCAGATAACTTTCTTGTAAAAAACGTCAAACTTTTCAGTTTACGTGTATTTGACTTTAACCTTGATTACCTACTTATTAACCCATGTATGGCAACTTCTCATATATGGCAGCACTTATGTCAAATAAAAGAGTATTCGTTTCGAATTTCATCTCACAACCTCAAATTTTCAAAAGTTCTTTTTGAAGCACAGCAGGCATATAAGTACTTTTTCAGAGGTTTGAATTTGCATGAACTTCTTCAATCTTTGGAAGATGACCAAATGAATGGTGAACAAACGGAAGTATCTGTACCGATTATGCATCCACGCAATTATTGTGAATCAGTTACAGATGAGGATATGAGGACGATGAAGATACAGTGAACATAAATAATCTTCCAAGTTCACAACCTCGAACAGAAGATGAGCATTTTGAATACAAAGTACTGGATACTGCCTACTCCTACTGCCCTTTTAAAAGAATACCGTTTTTTTTTTGAAAACCAACATTAATTTTTTTTTAATTATTACGTATTTTTGTATCCCCAACTAATTTTTTACGACAAAAATCGAAATTTAGAACAAAATAATTTCAGGTACATCTGGGATAACTATGAACTTTTTGTTTTTCAAAATACAATGTTGATTAGCATTAAACAAGAAATTGGTAATGACTTTTGTAATATGCAAAATGCTACTTGGTTTGCGCATATTGTGAATGGAGAAGCTAAATGGGGACCGAGGCAATATCATTTGGGAGTCACTTTGACAAACAATAAATATGTATGATCGACTTTACAGACCCTAGGATAAACCCATAATACTGTATGCATTAAATGAATTATGGAATTCTATCGATCTATAATACATGATGCTACTGATGTTAATATTCTGTTCGAAATAAGTTTTGTTCCATAATTTGATTGACTCTTAAGAATTTTAGTATGGACGCATTATTATATATAACATTGTAATAAAACACTTAATATTTTTCACTGAACAAATTAGACGCCAAATATGGTACAAAGGACATAGTAAATCAATAAACGCCATCAACAAGATGTAAACATTTTTGATTTGGAGAAACATTCGTTTAAAACTGGCGAATTCGCCATTTTTTCGAATTTAGTGCATGCTTTAATATGGTTTTTACCCTCTACGCGTTTTTGATCGGAAACGAACATTTATTTGATATATGAATTTATGAATATTTATTGATTTTCTAATGAAGTTATTTACTAATGAAGTATTTATTTTCAAATTATTACACAGGCCTAGGTACAGAAAATAATAAACATTTTGCTGCCTAGCATTTTAGAACTGATTTTAGCTATATTCGGGGCTCTGAATCTAAATATAAAATAAGTTTTTGTCTATTTTCTCTACTTTTTTTAGATCAGTGTTTTTTTGTCACGAAATTTTTTTCACACGAATTGTGCAGTTCCAATTCCATGTTGTGACGTTTTAAATTACATATACAAGGATTGGTTCTTGTATATTTGCCCTATTGTTAGTCTGCTCTCTAGTTAGTTCCAAGAAAATCCACCAGATGGAGTAAGCATTCGATAACTACTTAATTGACCATCAACGCTTCAACTAGATTTGCGGTTAGCTTGTGAGTTCACGTCGTGCAGGGTACATCGAAGTTGGTGGCCCCGCGTGATATTTGTGTTTAGGAAAGGGTTGTTATAAAGTTAACCTTAAACGTGCTGTGGTGTACATTGTACGGTAAATCTTGTACAGAACATTTGCGACAGTGGAATACCGGGAAAAGAAATAGTCAGAAATTCGGCGTACCGATGGTTTGGAGAGAACCCAAAAACCACTTCGATGGCTGCTATTTTTGCCTAGTAAATATTACTGGAATGAATCGAAAGAACCGTAGAAACAGGACTTATCCCAATTTAGCAAGACACTTTGCAAGACTCAGAGAAACTGCTGATACCAACGTTTCACCAACTACCAGAGCTCTGTGAGGACAATTGTTGTCCCTCTACTGATCACGCTTATGATGCTAATGAAGGTGATAGTGATTATGCGGGGATGTCATCAATTGCTCAACCTTTCAACCAGGATGAGTTAAATGACCTCGCCAGAGATCTCAGTCTGTCAAAAGAAGCTTCTGGCTTCCAGGTTGAAGGAGAAAAATTTTCTGGAAGAAGAATCCAAACATTTTACCGTATAAGAGAAAATAATCTGCTACCCTTCATTTCTGTGTCCTCCTACACAATGGGAACAAATATGGCTCAATAAGAATTGGCCACTCAACGAAAAAGAAATAAGCATATGACTAGCTATGTTGCTTAGGTCTTGGAGAAGATAAAGTATCATGGACATTCATGGGTGATTTTTATGAACTTAAAATTGGTAAACTTTCTCCTTGGACAGCAGAGTGTCTACACTAAATATCCTTGCTTCTGGTGCCTCTGGGATAGCAGAGACAAAACACACCACTGGGTTAGAAAAGAGTGGCTTGACAGAGAAAACATGCAAGTCCGGATAGAGAATGTCAGTAACGACCCCTCAGTGGAACGAGAGAAAAATCATCTTACCTCCACTGCATATCAAGCTGGGCCTTATGAAGCAGTTTCTAAAGGCTCTTGATAAGTACGGATAATGCTTTGCATAGGGAAGAAAATGCCTCAGTTGAGTACGGAAAAAAATAAAGGAGGAATATTTGACGGCCCACAAATAAGACAATTCATTAAGGATTCCGCCTTCGTAAATTCGATGAATGAGTCTGAGCGAAAATCCTGGACATTATTTGTTGCAGTTGTCGGAAACGTTGTTTCAGGGCAAACGCAATGCTGAAACCTATGTTGAACTGGTAACCGAGATGCCTAGGAGTTTCAAATCCCTTGGGTGTAACATGAGTATTAAGGTTCACTATTTACACAGCCACTTAGACTTTCCTGAAAATTTAGAAGAGACCAGTGAGAAACAAGGTAAAAGATTTCATCAATATATTAAAACTACGGGGGCCCGCTACCAAGGAAGATGGGTTGCGCACATGATGGCAGATTACTGCTGCAGTTTGAAAAGGGACTGTTTGAAAATGCATTCAAGTGTATGTCACGGAAAAGAAGTGTCCGAAGTGTTCAGTGAATATTTGGTTTCATCGATGACTTTTTCCTCTATCTTTGTATAATATTTCTATAATATAATAATAAAAATTCCGTGTTTTTTTATTTGATCCATTAACTTCACTTAAAATAGTGTAACGTACATTGCACTAAAATGTTATATCTTAAGAAATTGAGCTCATAGACAAAAACTAATGCAATATTGGAATTCAAAGCATCATTTAGCATTTAAATACATATGAAATCAGCTCCAAACACTCGGGCACCAAAACACCTGTACGCCTGTGTTATTCATTGAATTTTATTATAATATTTCTTTGATACAGTATTATTGATAAAGTACTTGATAAGGTATTATTTAAAAAAATAGACAGCGTTTATTTGACCAGTCAACTTTTCAACTATTCTACTGTTCTACTAGTCAACTATTGTGAATAATTTCCTCTAAGAAATTGTATTGTATCTATACAAATAACTATTTTACGATAAAAAAATAGCGAGCGGTTGCTCAGGTACAGGCTGGAATAAATTCTATAAAATCGATATTTACTGCCCTCAAAATATACCTAAAAATATACGAACATCGAAAAAAGTAGTACATTTAAGATATTTGGTGAATAGGATTTGGTGGAGATGGTGTCGTGGAGATGGTGTCGTGGAGATGAGGAAATTGCGGTTGTTCTTTAAATAAAAATAAATAGCATTATTACAATTAAAAAATAAATATGACTTCCAACTAAAAATCAACCGCCATTTTGAAATATGATGGGCGTAGTAGTACAGCCTAGATTTCTGGGGACTTTTAGTATATTTAATCAGAGGGTAACTGCAACATCTCCACCAAATTTCTTGCCGTAGGTACAACTTTTTTTGATGTCAATGTCTCTTTTGCCTGCACTAATATTTGATATATTAAATATATAGCTTTCAATGTTGGTACAAACGTAGTTTAAAACGATATTACGTCTTTAAAATGTGGTAAAACAAAACATTATTGAACGTCAAATTTTTGATAATTTAGATAATTTAGTTGGAAAAATTGAATCAATGAAGAAATCAATATATGATTGTGGCTTCAGTAATTATGACTATATATTGTATATAGCTAAGGTAGCGATAATTGCATTTGCATTAAAAATCAATCGCAACAACGTTTTGCAAAAAATTAATTATTTGAACTACAAAATATTTAGTGAAATTTAATTGTTTTGGTGACTAACGTAGCTTTTTAAAATAGCTACTAATTAAGAAACAATTTCTTGTATTTTAATGTTCGTTGTTTTAGTTGTCTTTTGTCACTTTACGTGCCCAATAACGCTGTGCCCAATAATAATGTGTGCTGTTGAAGTTTCGAAATCTTGTCACGGAAGATTTTTTCTTAACTAAAAAATTTCAGCATATGATTTCCATCAGTATCGCAGAAAACATTCAAGTTTTTATGCCGCCGTTACAGTACATTAACTTCATTAGAATTCAAACATAGAACCGAACTTTTGAAATTTGTCAACAAGCATAAATATCCCTCAGATTCCGGGGGATTTTTTTAGGCCAGACATAAATCGTAAAATAATAGAGTTTTATTATATACTAAATAAAATTTGGCGGACATATTAAAACCTAAAATATCATTCCCGACATGTAATTTATTTAATCTATTAAACGAAACCTATTGATTTTTTACAGGTTAATGAAAATCTAGAAATAAAATATAGCATTAATAAAAATTGTAGTATGCGTTGCGTAAATGTAACTAATTTAGTATCTATATCGCATGTTTACTATGTACGATACTTTGTACATATTTACTTGATATGGAAAATATATTTTTAAACTATTATCTATAAATTTTTTTTCACAGTTCAGAAGTGACATATTTCTCTAAAAGGCAAGGATTTTATACATTTTCTACGGTTCGCTGGCGAGACTTAATTAATAATTATTTAATTCGAGTTTATTCCAAGTCTACCTATATATCATCTAAACCGCCGAGATTATACCGCCTGGTTTCCAGTATAAGTTATGCTCCAAAACAAATATGACGCTTGTATAATACAAATTTACTATAAGGCTACGGATTGCAGATAAACCAATTAGTAGTGACAAAATAATCCTCATTTTCTCGTAATTGTACATTCCTCGCAATAATTCACGTGTAATGTAGTGCGGAGGCGTTTAGAAAAGGCTTATTTTGCCAGGAAACTTGACACCATGTTAACTGCTAACTTCACCACACATATATACACCGTGTCCATCCTTCAGTTACAGTTCCTCGTGGAAAAAAATATCAGCGGAGTGTCAATGAGATTACTGAAGGCACATTTTAAAATTAGTGGCACATACACAGGGTGTTTCCAAGAACGCTGATGTATAACAGAATATAATTTGTTATGGAACACCTTGTATTTTCCAGTGGTGTTCGCAGACTCTTCAGGCCGTGCAAAGGCACTAAATTTGTTCCTCCTCAAATGCGGCCTTACCAAGACGATATTTTAAACATCTGTTAGTCATTATTCACAGTTAATTTACGATTCGATTCTACTCCAACGATTTTTGATTATCTTTAAAAAATTAGTAATATCTAAGATAGGTCGATTAAAACTCAAGCCAGTGTTAGAAATGATCTTTTTTATACAGGGCATCCAAAATAGTTTTTCAAATATCGATATTTTGGGCAAATGCACCATAAATTTAGTTAATTAATTGTGGTTGAGCGATTATGTCAAATATCACTTAACATAATATTATTGATATTCTATAGCAAAAATTATATTGCAATATATAATTTTTTTGGGCACCTATATACTTTAATCAGAGTTTTAAATTGTCTTGTAAATTGCCTTGATGTAGACATTTGTGTTTAGGTTTGATATTTTATCATTCAATTGGTTAGCATAATTAATTAGCATAATTAAATATGTCACATAAGTTCAAAATCAAATATTCTCTGCAGGAATTAATAAGTATGATATAAGTCCAATCAACGAAATATTGTAGAGGGAAATGGAAAATAAAATTTTTGACTTTGGGACTTTGTTTGGACTAGTCAGGAGGTGACAAAATATTCCATAGGTTTGACTCAGTTTGATTTTTTTAATATTGGCTAATATTCAGAAAAAAAAATGTTTCCCCTTGATTTTGAGCCCCCACTCCTTTCCGCAGCTTAGTAAAAATTTTGTCCTAGCTAAAAAAGTCCCCTAGCTCCCCTCCTAATCAACCGATTTTGATCTAGCTGGGCTAGAATTAAGGTCGAAAAAAAGCTCTGGACGGGTAAAAAAACATTTCCTCCACCCCCTTCCCTCATATCGGAATCTCCGTTTGAAAAAATAGCAAATCGTTTTTTTGCGCGCTAAGCATTTGTTTGCTACAAAATATATTCGCTAATGCTAACGTATAGAGTATGAAGAAACGAGGAAAAAACCGTTTGGGTTTTTAAGAATGGTAAATATTCAGAGAAGTTATGGGCATTTTAAAAAATTTCACTCAGCTTTAAATCAGCGTATGTGCTTTGTCGTACTTTTCATTTTCTATACCAACTTCTTTGTAAAATGCCGACGAGATATGCATTAAAAATTTTCCCATGCTTTTAATTGATCGTTCCCCCCCTCCCACCCCCTTGATTCGGTCTGCTTAAATCATGCCAACATGATGGGAGGACCCGAATTGATAGATTGCATGATTGCACTCCACTATTTGCATGATCTACCGATTTTAGCCGCTGACCACCAAGCAGTTACAAAAATGAACGTGCAAAATCTAGTTAACATTTTAGCTATTTTGCAGCTCGTAAATTAAAGCTCGTAACGAAATTTTTAGACTCGATTATTTTTTACTATAATAGATGGTTAAACAACTACCTTGGTACCCACCACAACTTTTTTTAAACAAATTATACGTTATCTTTACGTTGAAGAAAGCTTTTTGTCTTTTGTTTCTGTTGTATTATTTACTTTCAAACAAGCTGTTTAATAGAATAGTCATTCGATTTGATTAGAACAGATTTAGAATAGATTTGTAAACAAATTAAAACAAAACGGTGTCAAATAAAGAACTTTAACTGACAATAATTGCCCTCTCGGTGCCAGTGGTGAAAAATCCAAATGCTAGTGTCAATAAAAAAAATATTTTATTATTAGAAATTAGTAATAGCATGTAGTTAATATGTATATGTGCCACTAATTTCAGAATGTGCCTACATTAACCTCATTGCTGATTATATCTTTTTATCTCTTCTCTGAACGGGAATAAAGAAGTAACTGAAGAAGGGAATATTAAATGGACACAAATGGCTATATATATATATATATATATATATATATATATATATATATATATATATATATATATATATATATATATATATATATATATATATATATATATATATATATATATATATATATATATATATATATATATATATATATATATATATATATATATATATATATATATATATATATGTATATATATATATATAAAGAATCCTGAACAAATCGTAATTTAATTGTATCTAGCTTGTTTCCCACATTGGGGAGATGAAAAATAAATTTTTTAGGACATATTTATGATGATTTATGAAATTTATTCAAGCACTATATTAGTTTCGATTTAATAATATAAGACGACCCTCAGGGGCATCATTTATATTCCTGATTGTGTAATAAAATGGCGTATAAAAAGCTTATAAAGTGGATAGAGGAGAATATATTGTTGCATTTGGAAAATCCTAACAAGGATATTTTATTACGAGTTTATTCAAAAATATATACACTGAAGTTTAATGTGTCATAATTCCTAAACTACTTGACTGATTGCCACAAACTGTTTTTCATTTTCAAGAACGATTCATTAAGATTCTGTCTCATACAGGCTCTAACATTTTTATTGATTAAATATTTATAATTAATAGAGGAATAAATAAAAATGTGCGTTTCATTCAGGAATTTTAAAATACACTACAGATTTATTCGGTACTTGATATGAGCTCAAAATACTCTTGCCATTTGGAGTGAAATTCGTATTAAATTTTGTTTTTCTAATCACTTCTTTATCTTGTTTTAATAAGAAAATACTCATATTCAAGCAAAGTAACGTAAAATACATATTAACAAAATTCATATTTCATTAGAAGCACGCAAAAAACTTGGTCCCAGGAAATTTCCTCACGGTCAATTGGTCAATATGTCTATCGATAATATATTACAACACTATGTAATTTCATTTGTACCCTTTATAGGGAATGATTTTATACTGATGCATGACAATACTCGACCTCACACTGCTCATATCGTATGTGAATATTTTGTTGAAGTTGGCATAGAACGAATGATTTGGTCAGCAAAAAGTCCCGATACATTTGGGATGAATTGTGGCGAAGAATTAGGTCTCGTAATAGGGTGCCCAACACTGTGGATACTTTATCGAAAGCCCTTATGGAGGAGTCGAATAATATTCCACATATCACAATTCAAATATAATCAGAAGCATGCCAAGAAGAATAAACTCTTATGTCAGGGCACTAGGAGGTAGTACACGCTACTAATATTTTCCTCTGTACAAAAAGTTCCACTTTTGTTTTATGTAACTTCGATTATGTGGTGGTACTAATTGTAAAATATATTCTAATACCAATAAAACGTTTTTAATTGTACCTCTCTCACCTGCCAAAATGTATTTTCTAAAAAAAGTACGATAAAGAGGTGAATAAAAGAACAAAATTTAATCTCAATTCCGCTTAAAATGCACAAGGTATTTTGAGTGTATCCCAAGAGTCTGTAGACTCTTGGGATAAAACCCCCTGTAGATTAAATCTACAGGGGGTTTTAAAGTTACTGATCAATTATAAATTTTTAACCAATAAAATTGTTAGGGTCTGTATGAAGATCTCAAAGTATCATTTTTCAAAACAAGAAGAGGTTCGTACCAATCTTTCAAGAAATTATAACACATTATTAAGAAATTATAACATTATTATAACACATAAAATTTAGAGTGCGCCACTTTTGTCATTTAGTGTAGAATAACCTATATAATACGTAATATGGAAAATCCCGCTAATTTTATTTATTTAAACAAATAAATATTTAACGTCCCCAGAAAAATTGATTTTATAACTAGGAAATGTTTTGAACTGATCTGGGAAGTTCGATTCAACTTCTTTACTTCAAAATAGCATAAATCGTTATTTGTACAGTGCTCATAAATCTCATATTCCACACGCCGAGTTTAAAGAATAAATATAGCCAGTTAAAGAAAAATAGCGCTTTATAGGATGTGATATCAGAACGGTGCGGAGTCACGCGTGCGGGAATCCGCCAACTTTGTTTATGCTATTCATAAATTAGACATTTATTCAGGATTCTCACTCAAATAATTTTTATTACCCAAATCTGCGCAGATTAGGGGTCGTTCTAGTTACTCACCCTCTTCCTAGTCTCGTAATCCAGTGCACCCGCTACGTAAATTGCTCCCGTCATGTTCTTGACGGCGAATGCACCTCCTATGTTACCGCTTGTGATCTCGTATCGAATACGGGACGCTGCAAAAAAAAAAAAAACAGCGTTAATGCATAAATCTTATAACCAAGTAAACATCTATTTATAATGTAGGCTAGAGTAGAGATGCTTTTAGCTGAAGCTGCTTCCAATAAATTTGTGAGGCAGATTTTGAGAAAATTCACAAAGGAATAGATTCTACTTTATAGCAGCAAATTATATTCTTTTCGGTTATGCCTTCCATACCAAATACCTACTCTAGACTATTAAAGCTTTTACTGATGTTGCAAAGAACGAAAATTTGACACAGATAGAATGAAAGAGGTAAAGGACGTATAGCGTAAACTGGGATCAGTTTTAAATCATGAGGTCTGTAACAAAAAAGTTCCAATTTTTCAGTTTAATTATGAAAAAAATTCAATCAAACTCTTGTCACAACAGAAGCCCTAGCAAACAACTCCAGCGTTTCATCCGAGATATTTTAATATTGAGTTGCTGGAAGGATATCCGCAATTCATTATATATACATCCTTATTATCGTTAAATGATAGCGAACGATAGTTATTATTTAATGTAAATAGTACCTACTGTAACCTAAATAAATTCCGTTCCGTTTTGTGGCAAATATTTGAATTCTTATATCAAAATAAAACCGCTCGACCTGGTAGAAATTTACCGCGACTCACCATCTACGGTTGCCCCTACTTTTCCCCCGCTACAAGCACGCACATTTATACGCGGGATCGGCAAAAATTCATTCCTTTTTCCTTTTCTGCCGGCTTGTCTTTAGTCTGTCGACCTTACGCTCTCGAAGATATATCTTCGTTGTAACAGTGCAGTGATTCGAAGTTACCAGGTATGGTCTTTTATATGTTATTATCATTAATATATATATATATATATATATATATATATATATATATATATATATATATATATATATATATATATATATATATATATATATATATATATATATATATATATATATATATATATATATAAGTGAGCTGTGGGTACAAAAGCCACGTATATATTTTTTTTCTATTTTGGTATATGATTACCACTTTATTTTTATGAAATGGTAGCATACTTTAAGTTTTTTTAAAGATATTACTTTGACGGCGTAAGCCGTGGGTATTTGCTTATATTTGGCATCGGCAAGGAGCGGCATTTGTTTCAATTTATTTAATTTTTTTATTTATTCATCGTGACAATTTGCATACCACATTCCTGTGTTGAAAATGTTATTCTTTTTACTTTGATAAAGTTTAATCTCAAGTTTTGGGAATTTAATCAAAATTTAATTGCAACATTTAACTTTACAATATTTTTATTATAATTAAAACTCATATTTTTGAACTATTAATCTAGTTACTTTATTTAAATTCATTTTAGTATAAATTTCACTCTTGATATTCGGGTCAAGCGGGAATTTATACATATATTTTTTTGTCCAAACTTGTAAAACCTGATACTGGTAAATTTTTCTTCCACACCTCATGACCGAGAATCAATTCCTGTGGTGAGCAGAGACCATTATTACCGATTCCTGAACGTTAGACTGGAAGATACCTCCTCCTGCAGCCGGCACATTCGACCCATTGCGGTATACATCACCCTTAGAGGCAACGTCTCAGCTCAGCTGGACCACCAAGCCGAAGCTTCAGTCTAGGATCCTAGGAGGCCCAGCTCATTCACGAGGGGATCTCCAGAGAAGAGAAAAGGTATTTTTGAATAATTAATTGCCCCTAGGAATTACCAGCTCTTAAAAAAAATTTCCACTTTACCAAGGTTTACAATTCACTTTTGCTGTAAATGATAAATTTCTCGACTTGACCTTGTGTCAAGAGTGAACATTTTTTATTGTTTTAGCCTTAAGCCCTTCAGGCTACCTAATCAAGTAGAGTCTCTTTAACGCCCCTCAGGCAATCTAATTGTAAATTTTAATTTTAAGTTAAGATCACTGTGAACCATCAACTGGTAATAAAAATATTTTTTTAATATATTGTTTTTAAAAAAAAATCTTATTCTTTTATTTCTCTGGGAAAAGTCTGAGTCACAAGAGGTCACAGCTGATAATTATTGGCTGATCATTTCTGCGGTCTTCTGTACTATTAAAGTACTCTTGACCTGGCGTCCAAGTATTTTCATACAAAATTTTAAGTAGAAGTAGATCAAGCCGGTCATTGTCAAGCTGTGATTTTTCTGGTGATATATCTAAAGGTATCTAAGTGCCAGCCTCTAGCAAATCCACTTATCCACGAGCTCCGTATTCAACTGAGCAGCTGCTAGGTAACAAAGAAAAAATTCATTACGTCACATCTCCTGAATGAGAGGCCCTTTAATTAAGGTAATGTAATTAAAGAGGAGAGGTGTTACACTACATAATATATTCATAGAGCGACTATTTGTTTAATTTATATTTTACAATTTCTTGCCACTACCCCAAGAAATACTAAACATATTCGGCAAGTTCTAATTTTGGGTGGATGGTTCTGTGAGATAGTAGCGATTAGAATCGGCAAAACGATGTACTGTAAAGAAATACTATAGTCGTTGTATGCTATAATACGTTGACTTCTACTATCTACTGTGCGTGTTCTCTATGACAAGGCTTGTTTCAACTCATTCTGTCTCTCTCATGTGGTCACAATTAGACAATTAGACACAATTAGAAATATTTGGATGATATCGATGGACTATCGATAAATAAAATAACACGCCCATGTTTTGCTCTGAGCGAGTGAAATGCATGTATAGGTCGTGGGTATGGCTTCGGGCGGATGTGATGCATCTGCAGATCGTAGGTAAACTAAGAGCAATAGGATTGTAGAAAGGGCTGAAAGCATCCAATGACGGAAGCCTTTTGGTATCTTCAACACATAGCACAACCTTGGCATCACTGCCTATATATATTGTTCTCTTTCCAGCACATCATATTGCCATATTATCCTTTGCTGTAGCATGTAATCACCGAGCAAAGGTTTTCATTTGCCAGTGTCTATATACCATTTTCATGTGTCTATATACCATTTCCAGCAACAATATTTCGATACCCTTTGGATGATACCGTTACCATAGAACAAAATGTAATACAGTGAATATAGGCCTGTTAAATAGTACAGTAGAAACAGAAGACAGTACAGTAGAATTCTAAACGATGCGTTTGTTCATAAAATATGTTAGGTTTTTAAAGTAGATTAAATTTCCTACAATTTGACATAATAACCAGCTTTGTAGGTATAATAGTTACCAAGATATAGATCTCAAAAAATTACCAATTTAAAAAAAAAAAATTAAGATTTGGCCAACTTTTGTCCCTTTTGGAAAATTTTACGGGTAAAGCCATAGGGAAATGTTGTAGCGAATGTAATTAGCTTTAATTTAAGCACCGAATGACGTCCGTAGGTCTGATAGTTTCCTCACAATGCTTAAAAATTCAAAAAATGTCCAAGTATAACACTTATACTAACCATATTTCATATTTAGACAAATTTTACTATAATGCAAATTATATACAGATTATACATATACTATAAAAAGTTATTTTAATTTCATCACACACTGCAAATTTACTGTATTTCATATCTGCTTAGACAAATCTTACTATAATGCGAAATATCTACAGATTTTATACATATAACCTGCAACACGGTACGGTCACACAAATAATAACAAGTTATTTTAATTTCTTCATGCACTCCAAATTTACTTTATATCTGAGGAGTTAGATTCTGGATTTTTGATTAATTTTTTACGCCTACGCTCTGAAAATACCCATGAGTCGCCACTGTATGTCACTGTATATCATATATGTATATGATATACATAATATATCAATAAATAAAAGATTGAATGAATTACATTGTAAATATATTATTAATAGGCTAAATATATATTTCTTGTGGATATATATGGGTTTCACTTTTTTGGAAGAAATTGCAGGCCTACGGACGTCGATCTGTGCTTAAATTAAAGCTAATTATATTCGCTATATCTTCCCCTATGACATTATCCGTCAAATTTTCCAAAACACAAAATTTTAAAATTTCACTTTTTTGGAAAAAATTGTTAATTTTTGGACGGTTGTGTCGTGGTATTATACCTATAAAGTGATATTATACCTATAGAGCTGATTCTGGTCCCAAATTGTAGCAAATAATCTACTTTAAAACACATAATAAAATGCTTTATGAACAAACGCATAGATTTAGAAAATTTAATGAAAAAAAAAAAACAGAAAAGTGCGAACATTTCGCGGTGTATAAGACAAGTGTATTTATCCTCATTTTACTATTAGCTATATATATATATATATATATATATATATATATATATATATATATATATATATATATATATATATATATATATATATATATATATATATATATATATATATATGTATAATTACTAAAACAACTACATTATAATTAAATACCTTATATACATTTTCATAATTTCTAAATATACAATATTGGAAGTAAATATAAATATTTTTTTCGAAATCGGCACTAAAAATCGTCGAAATCGGCAGTTCGCGTTTAACCCTGTTTACGCTGGCTAATACGAAAACCTAAGACACATTCGGGTTTTATCATTGGTATCTGAATAATTTGCGTTTTAACTCACTTTATTCGCGTGTCAACTAATTTCTCATATTAACATTGACACTATAGAATCAGATATTGCCAGTAAAACGAGGCGCTAAAAATATTTCATTTCATATAAGAATACTTATCCGATTTAATAATGTCTGCATGAATTTTGCATTAACCACAATGATACAGTGCTTAACTCTAATGTATCCAAAGGTACCCAAACGGTAATTAGAATAGCTTTAGAAACCCCGTACTCCCCACCATATAGACTATATAATTATTGCAAAGGTCCAATAGCACCCCTAAACATGTAACATCCTAACACCCTACGCCATCTGTTGTAGGGCTAATATAAGCGCCAGCCTACCCCTTTTGGATAGCCCCTTCCACCAGCTCCCGTGAGATTTATCAATGTAGATCCACCAGCTAATTTGTTTATCATAAACAGAGCAAGACACTATGCAAAAATACGAGAGAACCACAATATGAATAGTCACGTTATTTTTGCTATTTGTTGGGATAACTAATTTCTATGGTGAAAAACTCACTCTAATAAAACATGCTATTTCAGATTAAAAAATGGAAATTACTTTACATTTCCATCACACGAGTTATTATCGAATGCAGTAGAATAAATCACAAAGTCCATTTTCCGAATCCTTTTTTAGCTAGGATGTTATATTTATAGCCAATACACGTATGTAACATGATTCGTTGGGGCGAATATAAACCCGCATTATTAATAGTTGCGTTAAATTGTAAATACAGCACATATAATAGAAATGGGTGTACATTGTCACAAAATAGAGAATAGATATAAATTTCTATTATTTTAGTTTCCCGCAAATAAATTTAATATTTATTCTAAATTTAATGCTACGAGGTAAGATGCTATTTTATAATGTTCAGTATCGTTGTACACCTGCAATGTATATATCATTTTATAAACTGCAAATAATATGGATCGTAGATGCAGGTATCTAAAACGAAAGTCCACATTTTGCACAAAGCAAGCGCTGCCGATGGCCCGCCATAATTCTAAGATGGCAACCAAAAACCGTTTTATATAAATATGTTTGTTTCGGTAGGTATAGTCAAAAGTATAGAAAAATGGAAACTACACCACTGACTTTAGATGAAATTGAACTCAATTTTATAAAAATAACTCCCCTCAACTCAATTTTGAAACACAAATTTTTGAAAACGGTCAAAACTAAACAAACATTTTCGTCACATTCGAGTACATATGACATGTTTTATAGACAATTTGTTACCATTTAATTTTTATATTTATAAAACCATTTTTGCGGGTGAGCGCCATATGGCCAATCTCTGAAATTATTAGAAATATTAAAACTTCCCGAGTTATGAGTTAATTCGACCTAAAACTACCTGATGAGTGGACTATTCGGCAATAGAATAAAGGCGATCAGTCTCGTGCCACAAATATTCATTGGTCGTCTTAGAGCGTTAACTTTGCCAGAGAAAATATTTTCCATGGCTAACTTTTTGACAACTTAAGTAAATCTAGTTAAAATCCATTTTTATCTAACTTTTTGAAAACTAACTTTCTATACACTTTATGAAAGTGTAAAGAACTCTTAGCAGTCCTTAAGCATTCCTGCAAATAGAACAGAAAAAAAAATAGAAGGGTGGTAATATTTTAAGGGTCAAAAAAATATGGCCAATACAAAATATAACTTGAAATAGCCAATTTCAGTGCCTCATATTGTATTGCCTTCATTACAGAAGTCATATTTAGTATACGTATACTCCTTATTCCGGCGAGACTAATAGTTACTATACTATTAATGCCTACGACGTAACCCTCATCATCCTTTCAAAACATACTTGGTACTACGGTCCTATTGACTATTCTAAAATAGCAATTAGGTTTACGGTAACATCAGCATTAAGCCTCATATGATTCAAAGGGTTTGTTAGTATAGATGAGGTAAATTGGTATACATGACATGATTAAATATAGCTATTGGAAGGCAAACTATTTGATATTGATGTGAAGGATAATAGTTACATCGCTATAAATATCATCTTGATGATTGAAGATATCTGACAATAATTTCAATACAAATATATATATATATATATATATATATATATATATATATATATATATATATATATATATATATATATATATATATATATATATAATATATATAATATATAATATAATATATATATATATATATATATATATATATATATATATATATATATATATATATATATATATATATATATATATATATATGTATATATATATATATATATATATATATATATATATATATATATATATATATATATATATATATATATATATATATATATATATATATATATATATATATATAATATAATATAATATATATATATATATATATATATATATATATATATATATATATATATATATATATATATATATATATATATATATATATATATATATATATATATATATATATATATATATATATATATATATATATTTGTAATGAAATATATTGAGAAAAGTGAGAATTGTCTGTCATAAGCAGAATGCATCAGACAAAGAACAGACGGGTACAAAATTTCGTCATGCGTTAAACAAGAAAATCGGTACTAGACCCCACCGCATGACCAAGGTCTCATTGGTCAATCATATATATGATAATATATAAATATCTTAACGTCAGAAAATTAAAATATATAAATATCTTAACGCCAGAAAATTAAAGTAAACACTAGAACAGTTTCGACTAACGTTTCTATTATTTATCAAACATATAATACATAAACTATCGTTATTAACAAAAATATAAGCAAAATGCAAAATGTAAAATTTGGCTTACAAAAATAGTCTCGAAGAAGAATGCAATGCAAGGCGGGGTTCACGTAAGACAAAATGATATTAGCCATGAAATTTAGTGTCAAAATGAATAAATAATATGAAGAGTATATAAGAATAGTGGTAGTGTTTTAAATAGAAATGTATTGTGGAATAATGTAAATTAAAAACCAAAAAGAATCACGATTGAACAGTACATTGTTGGTAGTGGAAGGAAACCAGATATTATTTTCATAACAAGAACACAACAAAAAAGGTCAATAGCAACCACAGAGTTAGCTGTATGTTTAATGTTTCTAAATATAAATAAGACCTTTTAAGTGAAAACTATACTCTATCCAACGAGAGAATGGACTTGCTATGCGCATCGGCGACTAAAGAGGAGGGGCTCTGTAACGAGCTACGCAGGACCGTCATTCGATGAAATAAATTCGTAAGTAGGTGAAATAAATTTTATTTTGAAAACATGAAAACATTTTATTTATTTAACATAAATTTATTATAAATGTATGAGCGTTATGAAAGTGGCAGATCTCCATCATCATTTACTACTTGCAAAATTTCGTCTACTGTTGGTAATTCTTTATTTCGATAGAACTCGTGTACTTTTCTCCTTATAGCAATTTTAGTGAAATCGTCGATCTTTTATTTAAAAGACTGACGGCTTTTTTTAAAATTTGGTTCCGTTACCTGACCGGTTCTATTATATTCTGCTAAAATTTTTTTCATTGTAGTTTTTCCAATGCCCGTTTGTTTGGTTAGTGTTAAAACTGTCTCTTCGTACGACATTTGCGGATTGTCTTCCTTTAATTTCTTATATAAATTTATTATAATTATTTTCTGACTTTGATGCACGACCTAAAATTAAAAACAAAAATAAATCATTGACCACGGTTACTGGTGGTGAATAGTATGCGTATTAAATAAAACATATTTATTATTATATTTCTTTACCTGGCCTCTTTTATTCTTCTTAATTGGCGATAATGGTGGATTGATCTCGTCTCTGGCTGCTGCCATTATTATAATAGATTTAAAACTTATTTCACAACCATAAATAACACAACTAAAATAACCGTACTTGCGAGACTACAAATACAAACTGTGAATAGGTAGGCAGTAGTAGGTACTTTATATAATTAGGTACCAGGTAGGTATCGGACCCAGGCGTCGGCCCTGGATACCTGCTGAGCCAATTAAGACGTTGAGGGCGCTGAACTAATGTTCTAAGGGGCGGAGATCTGACCAAAAGAGACGAATTTTCGCTCGAGTGCAAGTCCATTCTCTCGTTGGATACAGGTCGTATAGAGTAAATTATACTAATAGTGTATTAACGCATCAATTAAGTTATGATGTAATCTTGGATAGTAAAATTTGAAGAATAATTGTATAAACAGTGAAATTATCATCGTGAGAAGTTATTTAGTACGTCCTAGGTAGGCTTCAGTGGGGTTTCAAGGTGTTCCATAGTATCTGAGTAGGATTAAATAAATCCTAATACGAGAAGAAGAAGTGAGAATGAACTTAACGTAAAATGTAGCTAAACGTAAAAAGACGCAGATCCAGATTCTTGACGCCATTGTATTGTCAATCGAGAGTTGCCGAATTCCGACGATAGGGGAGAGTCCCAGCATCGTAGCGGTAGTGCGACGTATAGTGCAGTGCGTGTATGTTTAGTTTGGGTTCATAACAAGGATTATTAAATAACTAAAAGGTAATAACAAAATTTAAAACTTTTTTAATAATTATAAACTTTGATTGTATTTCGTTGTGTATTTATATACACCCGTTTTAAATTTGTTTTGTTGATAGGGATTTTAAAAATTCCATGTATATTTTAGTAATTAAGTTATGATAAGAAGTAGGGTAATTTTAGTTTTTTTATGTAAGAAAATGTATTTCATAACCTGTTAAAATTTCTTATCATAAAATAAAACTTCTGTGTTGGTCAATTTAGAGCTTCGTCTTATTCCACCATAGATAAAATTTTTAAGGTAAAAATTTATTTCAAAATCAAATATTTTATAAATTTAAATTTTATAAGCAAGATACTTTTATTTTGAATCCTCTTTATATGCCATAGAGATTTCATGCTAAAACATTAAAATATAACTAGTATTATTTGATAGAATCGAAAGTGTTCACAAATATTGTGGACTGGCGCCCATATTCATTTCTCCAGGAGCAAATTTAAGCAAAGAAAATTACGTATAAATTAAGAATAGTCATATTCTATATATACTCTATTATTCTATCTTGGACATATTGAATATTATATTACTCCACTAAAAAATAATCTTAGTAAAACATAGCAATATATATATATATATATATATATATATATATATATATATATATATATATATATATATATATATATATATATATATATATATATATATATATATATATATATATATATATATATATATATATACATACGTACATACGTACATACGTATATACCGACAGCACAAGCTGTCTTCGATCATAAAATATATGTGATATAATATGTAATATATTTAAATGAAATGTGGCATTTATTTTTACTTTATTTACATTTTCATCATTATAAAACGTAAATAATAATTTAATTTTAAGTAACAAAACACTAGCATGAAAAATTAAATACTGACTAAACCATATACCGACAATATTCCTTTATCGATAGGATAACTAGTTTGTTTTCCATCGAATCATTTCGGTTTTTGTTCAGTAATACCATAAACGGCGAATGAACAAGTAGGTACTTACTTATAGGTTTCTTTGTGATGTTTTATGGAAAAAAATGTAAACTAAAAAAGTAAATGCACAAAAAACTTGTTGAAACTTTTCTACTACATTAAGATTGCATAACAGCATAATAGATACAGCATAACGTACCCGAGGTTAATAAAAATCGATCAAAAAATAGCAGCACCGCTTGTGTGTTGGATACTCTTATATCATCCATTCTGAATTGACCTAAATGTAAATATGTAAATAAAGTATTTGAAACTGCAATTGAATCCTCGACCGAACGGCCCGGGTTCAAACCCTGGCAGTATAGCACTTTTTTTTCTATTTTAGGTTTATTGCTATTTCTTAAAAATATCCATTATTTTTTAAAATGTATTTAGAGACCATATTTCGAAGCGGGTTTAGTCTGTAAAATTGCTACAAAGAACCGATGAATTTTCAAATTTGCCGCTGAATATTGCCATTATGGTCCGGAGAGACTTAAATTATGTATCTAAGAGACTCAAAATCTTTATCTTTTTTGGTGTAACAGATCATGTTCTCTATCTCAAATTGAATATTCAAGGCGGCATAAATTAGAAAATGGCTTTATCAACATTCTCACAACTTTGTATTCTTACTTAAATAATGATACAATATAAATGTTTGTGTCACATGCAAATAAAACTATCCTTCTAAAAGTAATAAACTAAATCTAATGATATGCAGATATTTTTCATTTTTATTTTTGATAACTGTGAATCCGGTTCAATCAATTATCAACGCAGCTTGATGCATTGCATATTATGATTATAAATATTCTAGTTTTCCTCCTTCTTTATTCATAGAAAACCTCATAATACCCTGAACGTCTTTCTTTTGATTTCACACGGCTCGAGAAGAAAAACTCCAATTTCTTGCTATGTGGAAGACCTATTCTCCTCGTCCGAATGGACCCCTTTTAATTATGCTGTCGACACCAAATAGTTTGGAAGCTGTTACTTTTTCATAAAAGACGGGAAAACATGCTGTAGGCCCTTTTTGTACCACTTGTGGTGTTAAATAAACACCTCGTTCTAAGCAACCGACTAGTGTGGAGTGAATTTAAGCAGGGCTCAGATGCTCAGACGCCCTATTCGTCGTCGGACTAATATCCACCAACCAACTGATGCACAGTGGCGTGCCAGACTGACAGTTACATGAAGAGGATTTCTGTCTATTTGGCTTGGATTTTGCCGCGTTAGATCGCAGCCAATTCAGCGGAAATTACAAATCCCTCAGATATCAAGAGTTTTGCAAGGGTGCTGCATACTCATGCATATATTAGCAAAATCGTGATGCTGACACTGTGTTCTTAGAAAAATCTATTCAATATATATATATATATATATATATATATATATATATATATATATATATATATATATATATATATATATATTGTAATGTATTAAAATATTAATATTTATTATGTGATAATGATGATTATTAGATGTATTAGTCCCACGTTGGGTATGCAATTGAGATAATTGCAATTTTTATAGTTTTTTTGTAATAAGGCAGTCATAAATAATTATTTTAAATTTAAATTAAAATGATATAATTTGATATAGATTTATAGATAGAATCACTTGTGCTTTAATCATTCCTATTTTACTGTTTCCTATTTTATTTCATTCCTATTTTACATTTTTATTTTATTTTCTCAAATTTGTATTATAATATATCTGATATTGGGCATATAGATTTTAAGTGATTTTCTTATTAAGGAAGAAAAAAATGAGTTATCATGGAACTAGACATTGATTTATGGAACATTTTATGGAAATGGATTATGATCTAGGAAACTACCTAAATGCTACCCTCGATGCACTGTTTGTAAATTAAATTATCTTTTACATATTACACAAAATAACTAGTTAAATTATACAGAAATTATTTGAAGACACATCCAATATGGTTTGTTGCAAATTTTTTCACGACCCTTTACTTTGATTAAAATTTTTTGCAGTCGTCCACGTTGCATGCAAAAGAAGGTGTTAATTTTTTACTTCCCGCGGTTTTTCGGTTTCCTGTGTCATCGGAAGTTGAGATATAGCAACTATTAAGGGCTTAAAAGATAGCTAATTTATCCTAGTTTCATTTGATACCATCCCGAAAGATACATTATTCAGATTTACATTATTTTTTCAGGCTCAAACTGGGCTAAATATTGAGTTTAGAATATCATTATAGATTATGGGATGATATTGTTGCATTTTGTCATATTCCTACTGCTGCAATGGATAATGTGATGGCTGCCATTGATTTCTATTAAAAAGGCACAGTTGGATATAAAGTTGGGTACATAATGTAGATTTATGAGGCAACAGTAATTGACGAAATAGGAAATTGCGACGAGTTGCCACTGCCGAAATTAATTGTTATTCGCTACGAGCCATGATGATGATTAATATACAACCGTCCCAAATTAAATACAGGAGCTAAACGGTTCACGTGGGGTATTTGAATCAAGGGACAAAGCCTGCGAACAGAAAGGCGAGCAGAAAAATGCGATAAGTATGACAGCACTGTTGTAAACACCATGACTTTTCTTCGGCCGTTTATATAACGCGTACAGCTTTTGAAACCACTTACATATATTAAAGCTTTTACCACTGGCAGCTAATGGCAAAACTTTTTACTGTTGTTATCGTAACTCAAACTCATTTACAATATTAGCTCTTCATAAAACTGGAAACAATTTCTCAAAATTAGAAAGTTGTCAACGCGGCTGGTGAGCGTGATACAGTTGGATGGGTACGTAATCTCTAAATATAAAATACACGATCCATATTTGATAAGGCAGTATTTTTGGGGTACAATACAGTTCTTTATACCCAGAGAGAAAATACAGCTCAAAGGTTTTGTTATAAAATATGCATTGACTGAGGAAATTATCTTTATACGCAAGCGATATGCTGGTTTGTTTGTTTGCCTCAGGGAGATATTTGGAGTTTAGAATATCCTTGAATGCTTGATTTCTCATACAATGGTAATACTGAGTTAGTATAGTATAATTTATTAAATGTAAAATTTTATACCATAGCAGAAGCGACACAATTACAAGAATAGTTATTTCGTACTATTGCGTAAGTCTATAGATAACGTGTGTCCATTTGAGTACTGTCATTGAATATGTAACTTCAGCTCTCTGCTAGCATCATGGCGGATAGTTTTTATTGTTTCATTGTGTCATCTAGCGGATGTCGCCGTACTACCTCTGGAATGCTGCTATGATCGCTAGAACTCTATTATGGAATATCTTCACTCTCAAACTTTTAGTTTTCGGCTTCTGCATTTATATTCCTTTTATACTTGAAATTTTGAGAAAATTGTTTTCTTTTATTTTGATCACCAAACTCTTCTGCGGCTGGGACGCTACCAAGCCTCTATACTTCTTAGTTGCTAATTACGATGAAAACACTTAAGTTGCAGTTATTTCTGCTTGTAGATCTTTTCCACTGGTGTTCTTACTTATTTTGCACAAATTTAAATATTTTTACTTTAGTTTTACTATTAATTTCTAACAAATTTTTGTAAAAATTAGGATCGTGGCTGTTACCTCATCGAACGCCTTAGCTGGACTCTTCTCTATTGTTATAGTTACTACGGATATGTCGTATGGAAAAACATCTGCATTTCCTGGTTATCATCCTTCTTTCTTGTTATTATGATATAATCTGACCAATCAGATTGTTGCCTATTATTTAATTTATTTAATAATAATTTACTAATAAAAATTTACGTAATTTTACGTAAAGCTCTTACAATCTGAACTTCACTTTATCTAATTTCGAATTCTAAACACTATAATACAATCAGATTCATTTTCTGTTGCGTAACTTCAATTTATGTATTATGCGTTATATCTCCATTGCATTTTGGTTCGTGGCTATAAACTCTCGAACCCCTTTTCTACATTGATGCTTTCGCATTAATCTTTAAATCTAGACATAGTTTATTAATGATCGATACTCTATAATTATTATTGGGACTTGTCTATTGTAATTATGCTTGATATAGATTTTTGTGCCGATAAATAATTTAGATATAATGATATTACGTTCTGACCAATCAGGCGCGTAGCTGGTTGGCATTCTGCTATAGTATATACGTTGGTCAGCGATGAATGTGCGCTTGCACTTATACTATAGTCTGTACGATAGTTATTGATCACCGATTTAATTTAATTTATAATTTGATGTATTTACTGAATTTTAAAAGCTTTGAATACTTAAAAGCGCTTTAAGCGAAAGTGACGCAAACTTTGTTATTTTAAATGGTACCCTGTATATTTTTTTTGCCCATCTGATTCGTCTTTAAATTCTCTTTTCAACCATGTATCGTACCATGGCAATTGTTTTTAAACTGACAGTTAATAATCATTTTATTGTATTAAGCATAGGTGGCCATGATATGAACCTTGGCAGATATTGATAGTGTAGTGCCATGATAGTGTGCCGTGATATCGAAAGACTTCTGGTACGCAACTTTGTGTCTCATACTTTTTTGGGCATAATCAGTAGCTGAACAGACTAACTAGATATTTCTTATTTAAAAGAAAAAATCTCTAAACAACCAACGATATTATAAAAACTAAGATAGGAACTCTTTTATTTTCGGCCATTACAATTGCTGTACCTATCCCATTTTGCTTTCTTCATTAAAATTAGTATCGATAATTATTGCATAGTAATGAACATTGTTACTACATACTGTAACAAAAATAATTAGTTAGGCAGGCGGTGGAAACAAAATAAAAGAAGGTAAAAGGAATTATTTAATAAATAAAAAACATTTGAAAAAAATAATGAAAAACCATTACACTAAGGAATACATTTTTATATCGAAGGAATGAAATTAAAATAAAAGATTTACTGAAACACTAAATACAAAAAATATTTTTTACTCTAGGTGCTCAAAATGTCCGTTATTATCTTTGCACAATCGAGTTTATCGATGTTAAATCGATGTTATATTGCTTGCCGCAATAATAACTTTTTAAAAAAACTTTATTTGAATTACATGAAATGAAAAATGTGAGTGAGTTTAATTATGATGTTTACTGCTTGAATACAGAGACTACACTTGACGTAGAGTCATACTACACTGAATACAATTTGCTTTGAAATGTTCTTTTATAAACTATATAATGCAAGTTCAGCATGCAGGTGGGCAAGCGACAGCTTGATCAACGGCTAGTCTGCATTATGTGCTGATAAGCGAAATGTAATGCCATGAGAAAGGATGTGTCATATAATAGTGCACTGATATGGGAATCTTATCTGAGTAACGCTAAATAATAAAATGTAAGTTATTATAAGCTGCTATGAGTTTCATATAACAACTCCCTTCTTATAAAAAAAGTTGATGTTATACATCGACTTTTAAATTCAAGTTACATAATACGAAATATTGAAATAATAAAACTAGATAAAATACAGATAAAGAATTTTTAAATTATATAATATAAAATGATTAAAATAAGTTCTTTTCAAAAATGACACTGAGATGTACTAGTTTTTCAACTGTTCACTTCGATGCACTCTTCGTCGATTTCATCTTCGCAAATAAGTTTGAACATAATTTTGTGCCATAATTTAGTGGTTTGCAGATACTTGGGTCAGGAACGGGTACATACATCAAAGAATCATCGTCTTTCGCGATATATTTATTTGTGATAGGTAAAATGTGATGTAAACCAGTTCTATTATCCAAAATAGGAATGGGATACAAATGATAGAGGGTGTACGTTTGTTGTTCTACCAGGGGTATTCTTAAAACAAATACTAAATCTGAATTGGATTGAAATGCTTCTAGTTCTATTATGTCTAGATACTGAGCAATGTTTGAAAATCTGACAGGTAAAGGTAAATTATTCCTATGTAAATTTTGAGAAATTTCCTGTAATGAGGTAATTAGATCTCCTGGGGTAATAATAGAAGTATGGATTATTTTTAAACGTGCAAATGTCACAGAGTTTAAAATGTCATTTAAGTTATCTTCAATGTACAAGTAACTTTCCATGAGTTGTTCACAAATTCCTAGAAATTTTAATTTCATGTAAATAGAATCAGTTTTATCATTTATACTGATAATAGAGTTTTCTATTTCTCTAATGTCTCTATTGAATGTTTCTTCGTCAACACGCAACCTTTGGATAGTGGCGTCAAAAACCGAAGTTGTGACTGAAATTTGATTTTTAATTAAATTTTCTAGTTGATGTTCATCATTGTTCAATTTATTTATACAGTTAGAGTAATATTCTCCATCTGATGCGTCAAGATTACCAGTAAGTGATTTAAATACAGAACCGATACCATTAATGAGTCCGCGTTTATAACGTTTGGTGTCATAAAAGACTTCGTTAAATTTGGATCCAATGGAGGTTGAAATTTGGTTTAAAAGGCTGATATGAGATTTTACTTCTGTTTGAAAAACGTTGAAATTATGGATAGCGGGATCAAACATGTTTAGGATTTGAGATAGGATCTTGTCATTGTTGTCAAATGCTAATTTGATGGATGTTATGTTTTTATGTACCAAAAGTGTCCATTTGTCGTGAGTAATGTCCATCTTAGTGTCTTCGTGATAGTATACTCCTACGGTGTTATTAATTGGGATTATCGTGTATTGTGAAGCTACTGTTCCGATCAGCAGAAGAAACATGAAGATGCACATGGGCTTGGGCTTGTAGGTACTTCTGCGTCAAGAGATTAGGATCTGCCACCACGGTGAGGGAATCCTCCTTGTTCTCGAAGTCTGGCTCGTCTAGTGAGGCACCACGAAGATGTTCTCCTTGTTCTAGAGAGTTGCACTTCCAGTTAGGCACCTTGTTCCGGGATGTTTAACAGATCCTACCGACTGCGCCAATTTTGTTATATTGCTTGCCGCAATAATTACTTTTTAAAAAAACTTTATTTGAATTACATGAAATGAAAAATGTGAGTGAGTTTAATTTTGATGTTTACTGCTTGAATACAGAGACTACACTTGACGTAGAGTCATACTACACTGAATACAATTTGCTTTGAAATGTTCTTTTATAAACTATATAATGCAAGTTCAGCATGCAGGTGGGCAAGCGACAGCTTGGTCAACGGCTAGTTTGCATTATGTGCTGATAAGCGAAATATAATGCCATGAAAAAGGATGTGTCATATAATATGCACTGATACGGAAATCTTATCTGAGTAACGCTAAATAATAAAATGTAAGTTATTATAAGCTGCTATGAGTTTCATATAACATATATATATATATATATATATATATATATATATATATATATATATATATATATATATATATATATATATATATATTAGCTTTGAAATTATTTGCTATTCATATTTATTTTGTGAATATATATATATATATATATATATATATATATATATATATATATATATATATATATATATATATATATATATATATATATATATATATATATATATATATATATATATTCAATAATTTAGAACGATTGTCAAAAAACACGCCAAATACCGTCTTCAAATTGTGTCGAGAAATGTCTAATGTCAATGCATATTTTGTACGAGACTTCCGCCGGAATATGTTGCCCGTGAGTACATTTTAATTTAAAGGTTAAACAATCTACCCCGGCGCTGTAATAGGTGGTGCTTTTTCAGCATTTTTTCACCCTTGTAATGTAAATCTCTCGAATAGCTTAAGATAAAATTCACTACTTTGTCAGTAGCAGTCCGGGGGCATTAATTCCGAGGAAGTGATAATAAATTCTTAAAGTGGGGTGATCCATTACCGGTTATCCGAAGATCGACATTGAATATTTCTCGACCCTTATCTGACAAATAAAAATGGGTAGTTACTAGGAATCAATAGCACCGTGTCCGCTGCTGACAATGGATTTATTTGTTTGTTTTGTTTGAGCGAACCCAATTTAATTGAAAGACATCTGCAATTGTTTAAAAATGTTCCAGTTTCCAATAGTCTGATACTCTACTTGGCGACTGGTTTTATTACTCCCAAATAGTCTGTTTCAAACTGGCTTTACAAATTCTTACGCGTACATTGCCAATCCACAGCGTTAATTTTCTCTATATAATTGCTCACTCATATTTATTTTTCTGAATTTCCGATAAAACCATCTGATTCCTCCAAAATCGGCCCTCAAACTGTAATTGCGTATTTCCTTAAGCCCCCGGCGATATAATTTAATCTGGGAAATATGTTCCACTCCAGCGTATGAGACACTCTTCCACCAGCACCATCTTTCATAGTATATAAATTTGTCCGGGTCCGGAGTTCCCTTTTATTGACAATAACCAAGAATCATTTAGAATCGGAAAGTAGAACGGAAGCGGCGTCCCGTTCCGGCAAAGATTCCTGGAAGTACAGGGAAATATCTCTTCCGCTTGATCGCCCTCCCTAATGCAACATACGACTGTTTTTTATATTCCTTCCGCTGCTGAATGAACCCCACACGATCCCTGGATTACTTAAGGGAGTTATTCTCGACTAATCTATTTTGAGGCATTGGAATGAATATTTTATTTGCTAAGTAAGTACATCAGAATACAAAAAATATGGTGTCAGTATTTATATTAACCGATATCTCAAAGACCGATGACATTCAGTATGTCAACAGCACCCACACAATATTTGTTAATTTTTAATATATGATCCGATTTAGTCCAGTCAATTAAGGGGTTCATTTTCGATTTATTATTCTCTAGTAATAAATACCTTCATGCAAATTTTTGAGGGTTTTTATAAATAAAACGGGTTGCCCCTCACCTTGCATCTAACGAAACGTACTTATTTGCTTTTAATCTAACTAACATACACAAAGAGTAGGTAGGTGTCTATTTGATTTTATTTCATTAAAAATAAATGAATAAAACTGAAATAGGGATGAAATAAAAGCTTGTTTGTTTATGTTGCAACTTTTCTGTTTTTTTAATAGCCAAAGTCCTTCCTGCAGAATCCCCTCTTTTGAAATGTTTTTTTCTGATTTACCTATTTAGATAATTAATTCTTATAATCGTTTTTTGCTTAACGTAAGTTGTGACAATGTTCAAATCGAAATCTTTTACCTAAATCTGTTACATAAATAAAATGTTTTATGAAAAATACATTACATTTGAATAATTTCTAATTATTTATTTAACTACTTTCAATTTATTCACATAAATTCTATTATCACAATTTAAATCATAATACTCCTAGAATTACGTCAAGATAAAATGTTAAAATTAAATATAATTTTAAATTATTAAAATACGGGTTGCTAGAGGTAAAAACAACTTGAGTTGGAATAATTAGCTTGAATCAAAAAGAAGGTACTATTATAAATAATGAACTACGAAAGATGAACCTACGTTTTTAGAAATTTATAGTGGTTAGTCTTTTCACTACATTTTCTTCTGTACATTTATTTTGTCTTTACGAAATTCTTTGAAACAATTTCCGTATTGTAGAATGACTTGAAATAAGCCATCTGATGGCTCAATTAAACTGTAATATGAAATTTGTCATAACCTAGGAGCGTTTACATTTAAACTTATTTGCCGAGGTACAGAAATTTTCCCAAATTCGGATTCTCGGTAATATTTTTTTGCAATGAATCCTTATTAATACTTCAAATTATCAGATTGTTTTATATTTAGAAGTTCTGTCACTAGTTTTTTAGAATCCCTGCAGGAAATTCTGTCCTTTCTTCTGCTCTGATTGCTTTCCCCGAGCGAATTATTTCGTCGCTGAATTGATGATAAATTAACACTAAGAACTACACCTGATTTAAGCTATTTTTAAAGAGATATTTAGCAATTCGAAACGAAGAAAAATAATACCGAGACTAAATTTAATTCAAGGCTTCAAAATTCTATACCCTCTAGAGTCCAGCATGTCTAGTACTGACGTCACATGCGATGAACTGACTCTCCCACCAGTACCAATTTATGTACCTCACAGTTACGTGCAAATTAGCTGGCATGAGGCAACTACCCCTATAATAGCTTTGGGTGCCCACTGCCCAGTGATGGATAAATCAAAATTCCTCATAAAGCAGAGGTGAGCTCTAGCGGCAGTGACAGAAAATATATTATTAAGGAGATTTATGGCAGCTGACGTCACCGCGTATGGAAATTACATAGAGGGTTCTCGTAGTAACACCCACACAATATTTGTAAATTTTTAATATACGATCAGATTTCGTCCAGTCAGTTTTTTATTTGTCGGTGCCCACTGTCCAGTGATGAATAGATCAAAAGAAAAAATAAATGAGAAGTGAGCTCTAACGGCAGTAACCAAAAATATATTACTGCGGAAGCCTATGGCGGGTGACGTCACCGCGTGTGGAAAGTACACAGATGGTTTTCGTAGCAGCATGAACGCTTCTCTAAAAATCGAACTGTTAGAGGAGTACAGAAATATCGAGAATCAAGGATTGCCACTATATACGTTATACACTATATAAGCCGTCTATCACAAACCAAAAAGACTTGAACGTGCAGCAGAATAATTCACTAAGAATAGTCCACAAAATCCCACAATCAACCCCTACCCTCACTCTACATACCCTAACAGGAACAACCCCCATCAACGATTTCATAGACCACAAACGAACACCACAATTCACAGACAGGCTTACATGATACCCTAATCCCACAATACATACCGCCCTCATCCCTAAATTTCTACTACCTCCAAAACACCCCTCCTTAAATTATCTATACACCCCCGCCATTAATATATACATATAAATTGAAAAAAAACTACAAAATAAAAACAAATAATATAATAAAATCTAAAACACTAAAAAGAGGCAAACTGAATCAAACAGAAAAAACATCATGTATTTTCATTGTACACCAAATTTCATGTACACCAAATATTTCCACCAAAGTGCTACTATATGGTCATATACTCTAAGAGAGAAAATAATAACAACCCGAACAAGAACAACCCGTAAAATGGAAAGCTAGAAGCAAAGACAGATTCTAAAATAAAAGTACCCGCTTTACTTTGTTGTCATAAGGTCTGTGGTCAGAAGGCACACTTTCACTTCTCCAAAAGGCATGCTGTATGAAACCTGAGAAGTTAAACTGTTATCATCTTCCAATCTAATCTAAGTATAATAAATATAATATTTATATAGTTATTCTTACAAAGAAATTTACAAAAAATCATGATATACAAAAATGTAATTTTATTGCAGCATTTATTATAGTGGAATTAAGAGATATCTAATAAGAATAATTGTAAATTAAATCAATTTATAAATTGATGAAGACGTTAGCCTCCATATTTAACAAGAATATTTCAACAAGATGTTTCTTTGAAATATTTTTTTCACCTTTTTGTTTTTTTGAAATAGATACTTTAAATAGACTGACATAACATATCAGTCAGAATCAGTCATAACATATCAACAGAAATAAATGCATGGTTTAGTTAAAAATCAGATAAGGTTAACGGATAACACAGAAAAAGGCGTTTTACTCCTTGTCCTTTATTTACAAGTGCTGCACATTCGGATTTTTAGTGTCTTGGACCCATTCCAATTTTTAATTAGACCGAATAAAACCTAGCGTTGTTGTAGCGTTTTTAAACAAAACTGTGCCATATGGCCCGCAGCGAATGTGTTGAGATGCGATCTCTAAACTAATATCCAATTATATTATCTCCTCTAGAGGGTGCTTTGAGCTAGTTAATTGCAAGATCCACTTGAAGCGAACTTAACATTAGCGCTTACAGCAAATAAAGAACTTAATAGCTGTACTGTTTCGCGTTTCCGCAAGCGTATGTTTTTCTATAGAATTAGAGGTTGTACCGTGGTTACACGGTGTACTGTACGAGAACTCAAAGCACATTTGAAATATTTATTATATTTAACTGCCAGGGAACATTCATCAGGACACGAGGAAAGTATTCAAATAAACTCTAAAGGTAAACCGTTATACGGTCCCGTACTAAAATACTATTAATAGATATGGCGTTAATAAACATGACCTTATGCAATGTACACGTATGTATTATCAGTCGTCGACCCTGTAAAAAAAATCTTGTAACGTAACAATCTAAAAATATTCTTGGGAAACCAACTGGCCCCGCTGGGCTGACCTTATGCCATGTACACGTATTTTTAAAATTTGGTGAGTCGCCGACCCCGTAACAATAATAATTGTGTGACAAAACTGGTCCTCTTTGGAAAACCTTATGTCATGTACACGTATTTCTAAGAATGTGATTAAATAAAAGCAAATAGAAAAAATAGCTGAAGCTGTGGGATTCGAACAACCAATCTATATGAGCCACACGCTTTACGGCCAGGCACTGTCGGTTGTACCAAACGTCTGATGAACCAAATATATAAATTATATGAACGAGGCGAACGGCATTGCAGTGAGAACCCTTCAAACAAGTCACTCCAATTGTGTCATATCTATTGAAAACATTTTAATACCCCCCTGTAGAACTACCCCCTGTAGAATTCTTCGAGATGCCTTGTATACAAACTAGAATGATATGGAATACATGAGAATAATCTAGATCGAGATGGAACAAGTGAGAACAATCTAGAAAGGGATGGAATAACCTAACAGCTGATTTTCGAAATCTATTCTGCTGTATTAGAAACTAAATCAGAAATATCTCATGCATATATTGTAAAATATACACTTATTTACTACGAGTCTATAGCACTAAAATATAAAAGAAATAAAATAACCCACACAATTGAACACTGGAAATATTCACTATCTGAGTCACCCGAGGAGTCTGTGCACATGCTATATTGGTGCTATATTATACATTTACATGTAAGAAATCGACTGCCAAATTCTCAGAGTACGCCAAGGTAGCACGATTAATCAACAAGTTTTAATATATTTAAAAAATGATAGTGTTGCCTTTCAAATACGCTTCGGGAGATTTTAAAAGGCCACCGACGCGACGTGGGTTCAGCGCCACACAGCTCTGAATTTCAACTTACTCAATTGTGGTGAATAAACCGATTTGTACGACGTAACTTATGCCGTATCATACCTACTTCTAGCTTTCCGAGTAATGCATCCCACAATGGCAGATTTATTTAGAAGAGTTTCCACAATATATCAACATTTTTCACTAGAAATGTCATCCACACTGCCTGCTCGAGTCGGGTTTCTAGAGATGGATTTCATGATTGATAAAAGTTACGACACGCCCGTTCTAACCCGGTAGAATCTTGATCGGGATAGTGCCCTACAGTTATCGAAAACGTGAGCGGTTCCCAAGACGACTTCGGATAATTTTCTTAACTGTCCATTCCATCTCAGAGTTACATGGGAAAAGATCATGCTTGTTATATCAATTTTATAGAAGAGTGATTTGGAATATCAAAGCTAGGTAATATCAAAGTAAACTATTGCAATATATAGGTACCATATATACATAGTGTTAGAGGTTTGACTACCATAATTTTAACAGGCAACATACATCAAAATAAATAAATTTTATATGGCATGGGTACTGAATTTAACCATTTTGGAGAACAAATTTAACAAATATTAAATTTCAATGCGTAAAAATTCAGTTAATTAAGGAATCTCGCTATAATTTTGTGCATTAAACGATTATAAAATGTTAAATTATAAACTGTATCAATTCATTTGTTGTCTTAATTAAAAAAAATCGTTATACAATAAAATTCGATAAAGTCGATATCGCGGACTGGGGTGAATTGAAGGAAGTGGCAAACATTGCATTCTATGGTCTTTTAACTCTTATAAAAATAGTTTTATATTTTAATCACATTCTTAAACAATCTATCTTAACTATCCTTATTATAAAACAAAATTCAAATAATCGACAAGGGACCATTATTTTCGATTTGCCTAAGTATTGTCCTGACGCGTTGCATCATCCTTTGGACGACCTAACCGTTAATTTCTCTAATTTTTCTGGATATACGGTGTCGCAATTGTTCTCCATTTTGTGCTTCCCATCCGTTATTATAGACTTTCCGACTCAATATTGCCCAGAACTCTTCAATTGGGCGAGCCTGAGGTAGGTTAGGGGGATTGTCTACTTTCGGTACAAATTTAATGTTGTTGGCCTCATACCAGTCCCTTGTGATTCTCGCGTAATGGCATGAAGCAAGATCTGGCCAAAACATTATTTCATCATCCGCATGATGTCTGTTCAAAAACTGAAGCAGTTTAGAGAGACATCTCTGGATATAAAGCTCTGCATTTAAGGCTTCACCCCGAACAACGCCAATGTAGGGCTGCGAGATGAAGCCAGCCTCAGAAATTGCACACCACACCAAAATTTTGTCCTCAAACTTTTTTTTGCTTTTTAATCTCACATCATCGGGGACATTCTCGTAATCGTCCGTGTAGAAACCATAATTGCCCTTCATCTCAGAGTTGGACAACGTGAAATATTTTTCATCGTCCATCACGATCAACTTGTTGACGAAATGCACTCGCCTTAAAGCGCGGCAACATCTCGGAATTCTCTCTAACTGAGCCTCTGTGTATTTTGGAGCTTTCCTCCTTTTCCGGAAGACAATATTCTTACTTGATAAGGTCCTAAACACCGTAGTCTTTCCAACATTAAACCTCCTGGCCAGTTTTCGCTGTGAGATCCCAATTTTGTGTTCAGCTGCTTCAATCAGTCTTCCCTCTCTTAATTGGTTCAAAACCCGCGGCCGACCGCATTTAGGCAAGTTTACACATAGTATCCCTGACATTCCCTTGACATTCTTTAATTGTGCGATAAATTGTCGATTTACTTATGTTGTGATCTCGATAAATATCGACAATGTCTCGTTTCGACATTCGCCCAACCAGATTATAAACACCTCGACGAAGATCAATTTTATAAGACATTTTGCGAAGCGAAACCAAAAACTTTGGTTTGTTTATTTAAATTACATAAATGGTGACATTTTAATCCTACGACCTACTTCATTATACATGCATTTTATCATTCAATCAAACCAGGTATTTTTTTCCCAAAACTTTCGAACCATACGTTATACGAATACTATATGCTTACATATCGATTTTTTTACATTATTTGACATTACAATTATTTGTTTACATTACAACTATTTGAAACTCGTTTGTAATGAAAATTATCCATTCATCCTGAAAATGTATCTAATTTAATTTGCAACAAACAAGATCGCAGGATCTAATTTAAAAATTCTATCTAATCACTGCGCGTCTCTCATGCACACTGTCTACGAATTGGGTCAGCTGCATGCTGCAGTAGTAAACATACATTCGTGCGTATACCTCTCTTATTTACTGCCGTGATTACACGTTATAAACAAGGTAAACCCCCAATAAACCAATAAATTGGCTGTATTACACAATGTTAGATAAATGTATCATATTAGTATTAGTATATCATATACCTAAATTATATATACAATCTTTTCTAAATATTTGAAATTACTATCTAATATGCATACTATTGTTGTATTAGAACATTTATTAGTAGTAATCCATATGTGAAATAATTTTTTTAACTGACAACAAATAAACGTCTACGAGGACACCTGAAAATGATTGAAATCGAAATAATTCAATTACTTCCATAGAACTGCAAGAACGAGTGATTTCTACTATATTATATCCTACTATAGTAACGTACCGTAGTCATGTAACGTAGTAAACGTACCTTGAAAATCATTAAAATGTCAAATGTGTGAAATATACATTATTTTTTAAATTTTTGTTGGATTATTTTTTTTTGTCACATCTCTTGGATGCATTATTACAGAACATTTTACAGACGAGCAACGAATTTCTAAGCTAAACCTTGTCGCAGACATAATTTTCACATAACTAACTCAGCAACGCATAATCGAATATTAATAATCCGTATGTCGTTGGAAAGGAAATTTCAGACAGATTGTTAAAATTTAGAAATATAGAGGGTGTTGTATATAAAACATTACTCATATAATTGGGTATTCTGCCACTATTGAAAAAAATAACAAAAATACAAAAATTAATAAATCAACCTTTGCGCAGATGGATCAGTCAAAGGTTGGTTTTTTGAAAAAAGTTTTGGGCTAACAAAGAAATCTCACATCAAAAATCAGATTAACGTCAATGTGTGTCATAATACACCAAATCACTTTAAACGTTTACGTTTAGAAAACTGATCAGCTGTCGTTCTCAAAACCTTAAGCACGACTGACTACTATTATGACAGTTTACAATTTATTTTATTGTTTAAATTACAAACTGTCATTCTAGACTGTATGTCTAGAATGACATACAGTCTTGCTTAAGGTGTTGAGAACGAAAGCGGATAAATTTTAGAAACGTAACGTTTAAATATAATGTTTAAAGTGATGGATGTTATATCGTTATATATAATTTTTATATATAAAGTTATCACTATAGTATGATTATTAGTATGACTAGCACTATATTATGATTATTATATATACAGTGTAACTGCATACATAATAAACCCAGCTATAAATGTATAATTTGCGTATCCCCGAGGCCGTGCAGATATCACCCTCCACATTTTAATAAATCATATTAACCAAAAGGCGCGGCTAAAAAGCAACCTGTTCTCGCTCGATAAAGGCAAGTGAAAGAAGTCACTTGAAAACACTAGTCTCGCGCCTATATAAGTTACTTATTAAAAATTATGCTAGGCGCCTAATTGAATTAAATATCAATCAATCGAAGGAAATCCAGTCAGAATTCTAAAAAGTCTCACTTCTTCACTTCTTCCGCCTTAGGGGAACATCAATCATAAATTTATGTGTCAGTGCAAAATGTCTACACAGGCTTGTCACGTCCTCATGCAGTGGAAAGCCGTAAATCATATTATATGGCTTTGTAAATGAGCCTCTATTAATATGGTTCTTAATAATTTACTTTAGAGTAAATTGGGTATGTACTCCAGGCGCATTCGCCAAAACTTACGTAAACAAAGACTTGGTAAACTTAATACAAAAGTAGGTGAATTTTGTAGATTTAGAATACTACCGGTAGTTAATATCATAGCCAATTTAGGTTAATGAATACTGAACCACTGCTTCACTTTATTGTATATACAATGAAGTAGACACACGTACTTTTACTTTATATTGTTGTACATAATGTCGTTGATTAAAAGACTAGGGATTGCAATGGAAATATTGTTAAGAAAAAGTCATATAAAGAGGATGTAATTCGCTTTCTATATATTTTATTACTTATATAGATAGATAGAATTATATAGATAGATATTATTATAGACAGAGTTTTTGAAAATGTTTTGTAGTTTATCAGAAATAATAATTATTTACATTTCATTAACATCCAACGTAAATTGTATAATAATATATACCTAGTAAAATATGTGCAGGTTTAAAAGTTGACGTGACCTGAAATTATTATTATTATTATATTCAGTCATATTAGGCATACGAAATAATTGTAGTAATTTTCTTCGTATGAAAAAACCTTCAAGGAAGTCAAACGTACAAAGATGCAGGAAAAATATTGTGTTCTGTGCTAAAATGTCCACGATGCCTGATAAATAGATCATTATTGAAGTACCATTATTTACAAATTCACAAATTATACTTTCATCGTTAAAACTTCGTCAAGAATGGTGATAAAGAAATATATAAGCATTTTTTAATAATATGTAAGTTTACTAAACCCAATTGCAATGTTTTTGTTAAGTAAAAGCTAAGAGATTTCATACTTTCGCATGGGTAAGTGTCGGACTCAGTCGATTATCTTCTCACCTACGGACAGGTGCCGCCATCTATCAATTACGGCCATAATGTGATACACAGTGGTGCTGTACACTTATTACAAATGTTGTTAGGATATGTAAGAAATAAAAAAACCCTTTTAAGTTTCCGCTACACGTGCCGACTTCAAAACCCATGGCCCATTGAACAATAAATTGTAGTGTCGAGATAGTAATTTTTTAAAAAAATTAGGAATATAATCTATGTAGCCGTTCTTTTATATCTACCCGAAAATATTATATGTACTTATGTACATTACATGAACGTAACCAGAATAAATAGACAAACCGATTGTTACTCATCAAGTAAGATGTCACAGCGTTGGAAATGTGTGTGTGTGTGTGTGTGTGTGTGTGTGTATATATATAAATGATACGTGTACAAAGTACATTCATTTATTCCGGAAAGTTATTTACGTACTGACTGTGTCTCGAAACGTAAATATATATGTTGAAATCTGGATAGAATTTTTGGATGAAAATAAAACGCCCCCATATATTTCCTAAAAGATGGTCGGTTAATTATAAAATTACAAAATCAACTTTAATTAAAGAGAATCGTTCAGACTATTCAGTACACACTATCGAAGACTTTTAATTAAAAACCGTTTAATGATGCAAATTGCTTCAATATTTGCCTTATAGAATTCTTGCACGGATTAATTTTACATAATGTAGTGATTGATTGCCCTAAAATCCAATTAATCATGAAGCGGTGAAGGAGACATATATACGTAAAACTTGTTCGTTCCTACAGTGTCTGGTTTGATTTCCTGGCGGTATACTACACGTTATTATGTCGGGAAACTAATTTATCTGTGAAAAGATAAATAAAAAAATATGATATTTCTTTCTAATTTTGGCACTTAAAGTAAAAATTTCAAAATGGACTGGTTTCAAACGCCTCACTTTTCGCAGCTAGTTACGAAAAGTATAACATCTCGAGATTGGGTTTGGAGTGTCACTTAAAATGTGAAAATAATTTTAAAAAATATTTAAAAATCAGGAGATATTTGTGAAACTTGGCAACTTAATATACTGAAATGATAACGGAGATAAACTAGGATAGGAGAAAATTGTGTGTAACTGTTTTTTGCAGGAAATTTCCAAGTTCTTCTTAACTTATTCGTTTCAGTATATTAATGTCTGTTTCACAAATTTGTACTAAACTACTAAGAGGGCAGATATCTATGTTATGGCCTTGTTTCCTGCAAATCCTGCATTCAATTTTGATTTAACCTACTAGGGCTAGATGCCGCTCTTGGTTTCTACATGGCAGGACGCTACGTCTTTCTTGGTGTTTAATTTTTGATGTCGGAAGGTGATAGCAATGGCCCACAAAGGTAGATATATGTATATTTCGTACTATATATAATTTGGTTGCTATTATCATGTGTCTTTTCCATGGCGTATAGAAAGCTGATGAGAGAACAATAAGATCGAAACCGCTCCATGTTTGAAGGAATTGATAAATGATTTTAGCTACCAATAATGGTTTGTGGGCACAATTCAATGCAAGTTTTTGCCCTCCGAGTAGTTATTTCCTGCAAAGAGCAAATCTAACTTGGTTACATTTATACGAATTCTCACGAAAGGTGAAAAGTTTTTCCCCTAAACATATCTCATTAACGAATTTGGTTTTAAAATTTGGCTGTCTTGTTTTCTTATAAAAAAAATCATTTAGAAAAAGTTGAAAATGAAACTATTATAGTTGTATTAACAATGACCGTTAAATTTAAGTGTTTTCATTTAAAATAACAATACTAAATAACTGCCGGTATAACTACCATAAATAACTACCACTGTAATCTGTTAGCAATTCACGTTAAACTGGTAGTTATTACTGCTAGAAATAAGTATTTAGGAAGAGCAGTTTTCCAAACAAATTTCTATCAGTTTAATTCCAATTCGTTTACGAGACATATTTTATGATTCAGTAATGATCTCATTATTTTATTGGAAAATAAATGTGTTATTATTATTATCATCCGTTCAGCAGCAAGAAAATAATATTTATATCCCAATAAAATAAAATGCCAGTTCCTGCAATTCAATTTACATCATAACGAAATTTAACGAGTCCGACTTATCGGCATTCCCATTCCCGAAATGAGCCCCCGAACACAAATCACAAAGCGACATCAATTTAACGCGGCTCTTTTATTTTTAAACTCGACCGCCGCCACGTGAAACAATGCGAGGGGCATCTTCAAAGTGGGTAGATTAAAGTGACATAAAAAAGGGTTTAGAGAAACGCCACAAATCACCGCTGTGCGAGGCTGGCTATTCATGAAATACACCGCAGACAACTATCGGGGAATGCGCTGCCCCTGGCCCCAGCTCGCGGGAACATCAACTTTTGAATAATGCATGGTGCTCGACAGGACTCTGGTTCACGGGAATTTCGGATTCAAAGGGCTTAACCAACGCGCCCTGATATCTTGTAAATACACTCGAGCGAATGCCAAAGAATTTTTGATCGTTTTGGGAAGTTCGGCTTTGACGTGCATGACGCTGGTGCTGGTGATACATCGTAATACGTATGAGCTCAATCCCAATGGGGTCTAATGAAGTACTTATTTGCAGTCCAACTATTTATGAATTCCAACTATATCCTATGCCGACCGTGAAAAGTGGTGATTTGTAGTGCAAACATTTAAATGAAAATGAGCATCAACATATTGGGCATTTTAAAACTTTTTTATTTATTAATTTACTTTTTGTTTGTTTGGTTTTTTTGTTGGTTGGTTTGTTTGTTTGCTTGTTGTTTTTTTATTTCGAAAAAACCCCAGACTAAAGTCCAATAATAGGGCCAAACATAATATAAGATACATAGTATACATTTATAATATCGATATAAGAACAACACAAAATTAATAGAAAATATGAATATTTTCATGAATAGAACTAAACAATTCTCCGCGATAGTAGTTAATAAAAAAAGAACCGATGAATATAACGAACTAAATATTTCTCCAAGTAAAAAAATAGATTTTTTATATTTTTTTGTTTGTCTTATTTATTTTGTGCTTTGTGCATTAGAATTTAGATAATTACATGAATATTACTGCGGATGAAATTTTCAACCCAAAAGGATCCTTGAAATTATTTTATTAACGCGCAATATTAGTGCGCCCGAAAAGTATGCTTTTACATATCGTCTTTTGTTGAAATCTTCACCTTCAACAAGATGTGATGATATATATCTTAAGTAAATTCGAAGATGTTAAAAACCTAAGAAACAAAGCAACGCTTTAAAATATTTTAATTTTTTTACACGGCTCTAAGATTCACAACCGAAGTTGCAGCTTTTACTTAAATAGTAAATAGCCGCCCAAAATACATAAATAGCCGCCTAAATACGTTTGATGTGATTGACCTATTAGACAGTAACCACGCAAACAATGACTTTATTATTCTTGTTTTGCATTTAAAATTTCAAACACGTGATTTTAAACAAATCATTTCCACCCGACACCTTGCTGTGTCTCGGAGAATAGAGGGAAATATTTCAATTTCGAGGAGTATCTGGATATCTATCGGACAAACTTCTTATCGCATACCATTGAAAACAACCAAAAATAAGCATTATTCAGAGAGGGTTCAACGCTCATATTTTTAGGTTCAAGCAGGACAAAGACTTTGATGCAGGGCATCATAATAGCCATCAGCAACCGCTATCGCATTTTCTATAAATCAACGGCGCCAGATTATACATATAGAGCGATTGTTATGATTGTTGTCATGCATAAAAGGATTATAATGTGGTATATGCGAGTGCTGTAAAACGCAGCATACTATGGAGATTTTCCTTATCTTGAATATTGAAATATCGACCGTTAGATATACAGATAAATAATGTACAGTTAGAAAGAAGTATTTTTAAACCAAAAATTATTTTAATACATTTATTTTGTTTGAAATATCCTCCAAAGACCACTTTGCAACCTATAGAGAGTATATGTAGTGACGTCGTAATAATAACGTCGTTTTTAAATAATAACAATCATAGTGAAGTAAATATTCAAGTGCCAAACTACTTGGTATCTACATACGAAAAACTTTACAATATATCAAGTACACAGATAGAGAACAAAGACTCTTGTTGAAAAAACAATTTTATTGATTGGCAACTAAATAAAACCATGAAGAAGAGAGGATAGTGAAAATTTGTTGCGAACATTTTATTAAAAATTAATAGCTTAATCGGATTTATTTAAATTTAATTACAAGAGTTTAAGAAGAGGTTATAGGAATCCCAGAAGCAAATTTTGACCCAGGTCAGTTGCAGGTTTGTTTTTGATGGATCCCGTATTTATTCGGTAGCATATGCCCAGGTCCAGGACTCATGAAATAATTTTCAAAGTTTGGGAAAATACTACAAAATAGCAAAATTACGTAAACAAGGTACCATTTTACTTTAATAAAGCTAGCTTATTAAAAATAAAACGAAGTCGTAAAATTTAAAGTATAACAAACATTCAACATAATATGATTATAAATACTTATCATCAAAAATTCATGCAAATATGAGCTCCATATATAACGAAATCCATAATATTGATTTTTATCTACCACACAACCTATTTTATCAACCATTTGTAAATCTAATAGCAATATTAGCGGTTAACTTTGATAAGTTGTACAGAAAATTAGTAAAACAGCCAAGTGTAATGAGGATTGCCTATATCATTAATCGTTATGCACATATAGTAGCGTGTAGTAGGTTTTGCATACATACATCAATCTTATAATACATTGGTATTACGTATTGAAATTAAATAAGACACATAGCTGTTTTAAATTAAATATTTCTTGTTTATTATTATTTATAATAATAATATCTTTTTGTATGAAGATAATACGTATTTCCAAGGCAAGTTGACTATATTTTCTTATTTCTCGTTATAAACTGTTTTTCTCAGAATTTTTCAGGATTATTCCTATTTCTTGGTACATAAGCTACTGTGCTTTTAATATTATATCATGAAACTACCTACATCTGCGTTTCTTAGTATTATAATAAATTTGTATATCTTTACGTCTTGTTTGAATGTGTGTACTGAGTATTGCAACACCAATGTCCAGAATGGACTCCAGAGACAAGAGAAGCTCATGCTACGTATGGAATAAGGTAATGAGTTTAGCCAGGGTAAAATAAGAGCATAAGGTTTACTAGACCTGCTAGACTTGCCAAATTTTATTGAAAAGTGAACTTCCATGTATAATGGATGTAAAATATGAACGTAATTAACAGCGGCGGCTGGTGAGATTTTTGTTTGAGGGGTGTTTGGGGTTTTTTTGACATCATTTCGTTGTGCTCGCGAATATTTTCTGCATACGCACTATTTAAACTAAAAGCGATATTAGTTATTCCCAGTACCTGAAAGCTTACGATATTATTCATATGCTTCGACCATTTTTGTGTTTTTTTAAAATCTTTTCATCGAGATCACCAATTTCAGTGAACGACCGCCGCGCCAACCGTTCACCGTTCTGCCTCGGCACCCAGCCGGCAGGTTTACATTTTACTCCATACCGGGGTGGGCGGGCGCTGAACGCAAATCTAAATATTGTAAATAAGATAGTAAATATAGGTATATTAGATATTAATATAAGTAAATGTTTTATTTAATTGAATTGAATTTTATGAAAAAGTATATCGTCATTTGCCTAGGGAGGGCGGCACCCCGCAGCCCACCCTCATCAGCCGCCGCTGGTAATTAACAAATGCACTAACAATTGTTTCAACATAATTTTAAATGCAGATGTAGTGAATACCTACTAGAGGAGACTAGAGATTTGGACGCAAAATACAAACGCCAAAAATTTTGAGTACGTTCTCATTGTTTACGCTCCCTAAACTGGTCGATTATTTTACATATGCCCTGCTCGCTGAACACAGTTCACATATATTATAAATCTTCAGCGTGGCCTAGTTCTAAAGAAAAACATGTTTATCGCTCATCGATGTTGAATAAAACTTAATTTACGTATGTAATAACAAGATCAAAAGATATTAATCAAAACAACTTTGTGTGCAAAATACTTTCACGTGCGGCAGCTATTTTTGTTACGGTAATGTCTATTTAACACTCCACCTTTGTTATGCCATTGTTAACAGAGGGAGGGTGAAATATCTAACTTCATATTTAATATTTTCCGCGATCTTCAGTTTCACGAATACAACGCTTGTTTCTCCTTATCGTACGCGTCTTTGCAGCTTCCAACTAGAACTTTCAACGTCAAAGTGTGTTTATCAGAAGGGAGAATTTATTAAAAGGGTATTACACACAAAACGTGTGTAATTTCAATTAGGAAATGTAGAAGTGCGACTAAGAGCTATTGCTTTCACTAACACGCGTGCCAACCAAGAGCCAAGTGAAGCAAGATGATTAATGCGGTAATATATACAAATCCCACATTGAGGCCCGGCGTTGAAAATATATAAACAGCCCGATGTGCATTTCTCATTATATAACCTTATGTTGCGTTATTGAGTTTGGGTAGAATATAACTAGTTAAAGTATTAGTTTGATCGTTGATTGAAGGAACTAACGGTTTGATCCAATAATATTGGGTTGCAGATCCTAATACGCTAATACTGCAATTTCAGGTTGTAACTTAGTTAGAAGTTGGATTTAAATCCTATCTAAATTAATTCGGCCTATGGATAACTTTCTTTCGATCATTATAGAGGAAGTTTGAAATGCATGCAAATATTAAAAATAGGTTAAGCTTTATAACTTTAAAATAATGACAAAAGTAGCCATTTCCATATTATTTCATAACTAACTAACATATTATGTCATAAATAAGACGAGGCAAATGATTAAGATTTGGCTATAACATGCACTTTGCATATAGTCCAGTTGTCAGAGAAATTGTTCAGGTAAAATTTTCTTACACAAGCGTATTTTTTTGTTCCTACCTATGTCTCCAACTGTGTAAGCTATTTTCAAGTTAACAATTGACCTTAGCGACCTCTACTTGAACTTGTTTTTTTGGATTTCATAAGAAACAACTTTCTCAATGTATATAACTAGTGCTTCTCAGTGCTATGCTAAAAATGCTTAAGAGCGAAGACATAAGGCAGTAAAATGTGAAAAAAAGTTGTAACATTGGAAATGTTTAAGGGATCGGTTGTGTAACGTAAGAAATAGACGGAAGCAGAAAATTAGTGGGGCTCTACGTTTTGACTATTTTAATAGCTATGAATAAAATTATGCAGAGGTCTATGTGCGCTATAAAAAATCTAAGGTTGCACAGATGGGGATGATTTGGGTCGGTGGTGTAGGGTGAACATTTCTGCATTTAATAAATGTAATCCGGGTGTTTACGGGATTGGCAACAGGAAGGAAAATCGTGATGCTCTATTACAGAAAATCTATCAAGAGGGGGGGCTGTTTTCTATTCGTACCTACCCATGTGGACTGCTCTGCATTGAATTAGTGTTCTAATCTTAAGGGGATGGAAAATAGCGAAGCTCTATTATCGAAAATCTATCAAAAGGGTCTGTTTTCTATTCGTACTACTCTTACCTTTTCTTACATAAGGGCTCATAGATATGCTATGGAAGCCATTTTCTATTTGTTTGTCCTGCTATTACTTACATATTTAAAACATTCAAATTACCTAAAAAATCCTTAAATGAATCGTCATAAAAATGTAGTAAGATACCTTTTTCACCAGAATTTCTAATAAACACGTTTATTTGATTTTATAAGGTAGTGTAGGGTAAGCTGTTTTCGTAAAGAAGAAATTATGAAATTCTACTCTTAGTGCCACCTGTGTATGCCTAAACTCGCGTGAATAATGTAGAGCGTTGTCAATCCGCTGCGAACCGCTTTTGCTCGGTTCAGTGAAACGTACTTCTGAGTAACACAAGAAACGTCGTCATAAAATAAATTAAATTTATGTTTAGATAGATTTTTTGTGGCACCTGATTATAGCGTTCTGTGACTTAAACGAAATATTTTGAGATTGCAGGGAGGTGTCGGATTCAGATAACCTTAAAAAATTAAAACGTACTGGACAAGCAATAAAGCCACGGCGTTATAATCTGCCTGTAGGGTAGGGTAGTAGTAGGGTAGCATAAAAATTACTATCAGGTAATAAAGCCGGCCATAAAATAAATCTTATTGTCAGCTTCTTTTACTTGCAGTTATGGGTGGGAAAAATCGTAGTATAAAAGTTAAGTGGACAGAATAAAGTAGGTATGGCAAAAGCGCTACAACTTATAAGAGACGGACATTCACGGCCTTATTACGTGCCTGGTTTGGTAATAAGGCCGAAATGCAAGCGTTTTATGTTCTTTGTATTATTATATATGTACTAATTTTTACTTTTCTACATCGCTGTTATTTATAAAAATACATGCCTATTAACCAATTATTTCACGCTATACAAAAAAAATATTTTGCCTTTAAATAAAAATGCTGTTTTTGTACTGAGCCGGCCTTATTACCATACGCTACCTTATATATCTAAGCATTTTCATTTTACATGTTCCACAAAAGTGTGAAAAAATATATAACTAGGTATTTTGGCAAATCTATATTTTTATATTTTTTTGCGTATAGCATAAATTCGGTGTTTGTTACATTGAAATGGTTAGTAATAATATCTGTTATTATTCTATAGTTTAACAGCTCCTTGCAGTAACGTCATTTATATTTATGATATAGAAAAGCCGATTTCAAACAGATTATCCGCATTTTTGTAATACATTTTTTGTTTATTAAAAATCTTTCTAGGAATACATCCGGTAAAATTATTATATTTATATAGTGTGTTAAATAAATTCAATGTAAAATATTTATAAGACGTAAAATAAAATAAGTTAAAAATTTATTACAATTTATTGGGCCACAGCGTACAAGACATAAGTCGCTTCTACTTATTGACACCATAATTTTATTCAACGCCCTATAGTCAACGCATAAACGTATTTCGCATTCTATTTTGCACCAATATAATAGTGCAGTTAATTAAATTTAATTTGATTATCTGCTGATTATCTCTATACGCTGATTATCTAAAACTGTCTTTGTCTAAAAGGTAGAGGTAAGGATTGTTTAATTTGAGTTATGTTTGTTATTCCTGTTTGTGTCAATGTGCCAGCATTACAAGATAACAATAATTGATTTAATACATTTAAAAACTATTTCTGGCATCCGGATTTTCTAAACCTATATTGACTAATGAATATTTAATTGTAATCTGTTTACGCTACACTCGGCATACAAGATCGGTCACCCAGGCCCTCCGCCGCTTATCCATAACGATTATTGTTGAGATGACGGATTTAGGGTTTAAGTGTTTACGTTTTAATAAATAGGAATTCACGTAGAAATATCCAGTTTTATGAGAATCGTTTCTGTAGCCAGTTCGTTTCCTATTATTGAATAAGTATTATTACGTTCCTATCCATTAGTGTTTTGTTTTCCTTCTATTTGTTTTCAATTAGGTTATATTATCTTGTCTGTATTTGTATAAATACATAAATATATATGATTACTCCTATATATACCAATGAGGAGGTGTTTCATTGTATCCATGATAACAGCTTTCATTTCCAATGTGTGAGAAGATTGCTTGGTGGCGATTTCTGTAATTTTTTTGTATAAATTGTTAATTATAAAATTCAGTGTAACTGTTAATTAAAAATTATTATGTAGGAAATAAAAAAACAAGCCCGTGCGTCAAAAGTTCATTTGTCTCTATTTCTCCTCTGACAATTGGACAAATATTGTTTGAATGCCAATGAATAAAAAATTGACCACCGGAAGTTGAGTTGTTGACTTTGTTTTAGCAGGTGTGTATATGTGTAAGCATTCCGCCTTGCAGTTTGCATTTCAGTATTGCTGGGTATTGAATGATTGATATTAAATGCATAGAAATAGGGACCATTAAATTTATAGTATTTATTTCTCCTTTTAGGTTTTACAGGTTCAAATATTCACATGTATTTCAAATTCACCCTGTATGTATACCAGGTATTCCATATCGGTATGTTCGAACTTCAGGGCAGTAAATTATGTTCCATTTTGAGAGTTGAAAACAAAATAATATTTATTCAGTTTTAATTAAATTAGGCTTAAAACTTCTCACGACAAATAATTACGAAATTGCAACGTTTTATATATTCTGTTTCTATTTAATTACATACATATTATTCCGTTCTATTTATATGCTTATTAATTGTATGTAAATGAATTGCAGATAACTGCTTTCCAAATTCCATTTGAAAACAACGAAATTAAATATTGAATAAAACCCATTGTACTTACATAGAATAATATAAAAAAATCATTGAACATCAAACCACACATACATACGTTATAACAATGAAAATCATGCAGAATTCCATTTTAATTTTAGCCTTTCATAATAGGATTGTTATAGTTGCGTGTTTTTATGTAAATATACGGTCCGCATACAAATATATATATATATATATATATATATATATATATATATATATATATATTATATATTATATTATATTATATATATATATATATATATATATATATATATATATATATATATATATATATATATATATATATATATATATATATATATATATATATATATATATATATATATATATATATATATATATATATATATATATATATATATATATATATATATATATATATATATATATATATATATATATATATATATATATATATATATATATATATATATATATATATATATATATATATATATATATATATATATATATATATATATATATATATACTGCTGTTTCAGTGGACTGTCCGCAAAAATCAGAGTCTTCTAGGATTAGTTTCAGGAATGCCGCCAATGTTCCGATAAATTGCATCGTGACCGCCATATTATCATCGGCGGTCATCACCGCTTCATCTAATATTTTAAAAACCTTAATAAATACTATTTAAATTCCTAGTTTTAGGTAAAATGACCACTTTTTAAAATTTACACATTTAAAAATATGACTATAAGTACAAGAAAATATATAAATTCGATAACCGTAGATCAAAGTACAAAAACCGAGTCCAAACGGCTAAAAACTCGATAAATAAAGGACATATTTTGCCTGCCAGTTTTTCTTCCATATTTTCAAGGAATTATATTTGAAAATACGTACAAGTTGTCAGTGAATTAAACGTTCTGAAGAATATTGGGATGCATTTCACAACTTAAATTTCACATTAAACTCTATTTATCATTCTCCCCAATAGTATAACTAACTCGCATCCGTCATTTGAGCTGTCTGTATAATTTATCGTGTCTCTTTTCGTGTCTCTTTAAAAGATTACTCTTGTTTCTACGCGTCCATTCTATTAAACCTGACACTTTCATTTAAAACGACACTTTCGAGCATTTATCTCAGTTCATGTCACCAACAGTTAAATAGATTTAATTTAGAAATAATAATAGAATAAATTTTCTGTAGTTGAAACAACAGTAAATATTGAAACGAGTAAATATTTATTGTTCATTATAACGGTATAAATGTAATACAACTATTTCTATACCACAACAAGTCAGTATTACAATGCAATTCAAATAAATTCCAAGTATGAAAAAAATTTAATAATAAAATATTTCAAAAATCCGGATACTCATTGTTTAAATATTTAATTATCTACATCTTACCTTACTCGGATCCCTTAGGACCTTATATGAAAATGGATAAAGGACTTCATTGGCTTATACTGGGTTTTATTCGATTAAAGGACAAACACATTGTATCGATTGCGCATAGTATCAAATTTTAAAATGTAAAAATAATATGACGCACACAGGCAAATTTTCCGCAATTCCCAGTCAAAACTTATTAAAGGCATGAATAAAGAAAATATTCTCCTTTTGATTTTTCAATTTGATATTATTATGCTTTTTGTATGATTTTTACCATCTGGTATCTGGAAATGTTCCACGTTCCAACTTCCTCCAACTGTGGAGCACAAGGCTAATGATCGAAGATCGAAGTTAAAATTGTGATAAATGAACGAGTGCGAGCTTTAGACCCAAATATTTGTTTACTGTACATCATACCTCAAAATGTCATACCTCAAAATATTATCATACATAATTTGTAGGTACACAATTAGTAGGTAGTTTGTAGGTAGGTATTTATAGGTAACATTTTTTAAATTAGAATTTATTTCAATCTTCCGACCAAGAGCCGAACCTGCACCAGTGTCCCGAGGATTTGTATGACGTCATTGTATCGATTTCTAATATTTTCATCTGACATATATCATTCTGATATATAATTATATTTCGCTTTTTTTTTTGTGCGAGTTAGTTTTTAGAAGTTCGTAGTTGTTGGTTAGCGTTGTATTGTTATTATTAAACTATATTTATTGTGTAGTGTGCTAGTGTGCAAACATGACTGAGAATCAGGTTGTAAAGGTGATAATTTACTTGACACATTGTTAATTTCTGTTAATTATATTACGCGTTTCATATTAGTTTTGTTATTTTAAAATTTTGTTAAAAAATAGTGTACAATGCATAATGCACTTGGGTACATAGAGGTAAAGCGAGAAGGAACTAAATGTATAGTGAGATGCCAAATCCGTCCGAAATTCAATCGATCAAATCAACGATCAAATAATCACTAACTTCTGTTGATTGTAGATGATAATTACAAGTTGTTGACTAAATTGTTCTTCACAAACGAATCTTCTAGTGTTCTCAGATTTATCATATTTATTTCTTCTCGTATCTTGCAATCACAAAGTTATCTTCTTCTTTGATTTAGTGGTTTAACTAACTGGAAATATAAATTTTTCTCGCTATACCAATAGACGATGTTCTGCATTGTGACACTAAACAATATTTGGAATATCTAGTAGTGCAATATTCGGTATTAGAAATATATACCCTCATTTGTTATTTGACCAAACAAAGATTATATGTTAGATAATATAAAGATAAAATGTTAGATAATATATACATTGATAACTCGCAAATGAGTTGCCCATCTAAATTGAGTGCCGATGCTGTTAAATAATATAAATTAATTATAATTTATATTATTTATATTTTAACTTTTCTGGATCAACTTCACCGATTTGTTATTCAAAAAAATCGAGCGTTAGTTGAGAGAATATGACACAAGGAAGTGGAAAAATATAGGTTGCCTACTTTGCCCTCATCACAACTATGAAATTGCCAGGTATAAACAGGTGAGCAAGCGTTATTGATATACCCTCATCAGTTGTTTATTCGATTTTTTTATGAAATGAAAAAATATTTAATCCCTACCCAACAGTATTAGGTTGCCTTAGCACCAGTGACACAGAATCAATTCTCCATGCGACAGACAGAGATGAAGAAGCCAAATTGAGTTTACATAGATTGTGTGAAAAATTTTCTTGTTTGAGTGAGATCGAGCATGCCGGGGTCAGATTTAGTCGATGTAAGTTAATAGAATTAGGCTCGGCAACCCATTTGCGATTTATCAATGTATATTATCAAACATATAATCTGTGTCATCGTCAAATAACAGATGATGGTTTATATATCTAATAACGGATCTTAGACTATAGTCTTAGACTTGGTGTATATGATGTCACATTTCCATCTAATACATGCATTACATAAAATTATATACTAATACGTGCATTACATGAAACTGCTTTTGAAATGTTTAGTTATATATAAGGGGTTAGAACGCTATTCCACTGGCATTAAAATTCGTTTCCCTATTCAATAAAAAATGTTTCTCATAACTATCGATCCTTCATATCCCTGAACAATAAATTGTTATTAATATTAAGAGAACTATAAGATCTTTGGGTCGCCTTAATCAGTTAATTTATGTGATGTACCACATCCACTTCATCAGTAAATATTTAGTGTTCTTCATCAAAACAAACGAGTTTATCTGACCCTTTCACAGAAACTGCTATTGACTGTAGTACGTAATGAATGGATACGTCGACGTTTCGTGAGCGAAATTAAGAAGTCTTGGGGTAATTTAGAGCTTCTCGTGGCATTTTCGGGGTGGTAATTCCATTTTCGTCATATAGGAACTCCTGGTAAATTATGTGAATGCTGCTCCGGGCGTCTGTTAAAAATGGGAGAGATGGCTAAAAGCTACCAAGTTACGCATAATTAATGCAGGGTCTCGCAATATGGTTACCATCGACCGCTGGCTCTAGCGTAAAGACCTTTTATACTAAAACGCCTCGCAAACTTTCCAAACAATTAACTTCCTAGTCTTCGCCGGTGAAATATGCAACTAGAAATATGATCAGTTTGTATAAGGGTCCGTCAAATACGCCTAATCCCTATGAATTCGTAATGGCCTACTTGGATTAGTTCCGGTATACATAGTCGTAGCTCTACCATAGCACCGTAATAACTCCTGTAAATTATTTATCGGGCACGGATTCTTTATTGCAGCGCTGCAGTTGTAAACACCATTAAGATTAAAACTTTATTCTGATTTTCGATAATTAAAACTTCTAGCTTAAATCATATTACACGTAAAATAATGGGGGGTTTTGCGATTCAGGGATTTGATATTGATGTCCCATTTCACAGCGTCGGACAGATTCTGCACCACATGCCATATGGGAAACTTATTTCTCTGCTTAATACTTAGGGGTCGAGAATCCCTTGCAATGTTTTTGAATTGGCGTTAGAAACTGATAATAAGAATATTTCTGTATATTTACATATTGTAAATATGAGAAATTGTCAAGCTTAAATATAAATATAGACGGTACATTAAAACAAATAATTACATACATATAACTGGCAGTAAAGGTAATCGATTAAGACCAATAAAAAACTGATGAGTATTAGCTGTAATAAAATTTTCCACATCAATATTTATTAGTAGTATAACCATAAACCAATTATTGTAACAAATGGTAAAGTCCAAGCATGTCCTTTACTTTCGGGAAGGATAACATAGACCCATAAAATATGTTTTGTATGTTTAAGTCGGTACTTGTGGTTGTATAAAGTTGCCATAGAAACTAATGGCAACTTTATACAGAAGATGTGTACAGAGGTGGTTTCAGAAAATTACCAATTACTTATTCCCTATTTTGCAAAAAGGCAAAAAAATTGAAAAAAACCAAATTTTGCCTTTTTTTTATTTAAAAATTTTTGGCTTAAAAAAATGTTTTTTTTAAATAAGCCTTACGATGGGAAGTTCAATTCTCTACAAAAAGTTTCATATATAAAGTAATTTAGTAGCGCTCCACGGTGTTTTTTCTTAATTGACCCATTGTTTTTAATACCCTGGAACGTATTGTTTCTTTCTATATGACATAATCAATAGCCTATAACATCGGAGGATATATCATCTCTCAATATGTTCAATAAGATATTGGTTCGCCAATAAAATTTCATAAACTTTTCAATTTCCGAACGGAATCATAAGAGATACAATTTTGGGAAAGTTAATTTCCATAGTTTATATAATGCATTACTTGAAGTAGATTGGCTCATTCATACTCCGATGTCATTATTACATGTACAAAATTTTATGGAAAATTAACACAAATATTAGACGCCTGTGTAACATGTATAGGTACAGCAAATATTCTAAAAAACATAAAATTAAAGAACAAAAACCTAAATAAAGTCTCAAATTAAGATTTTACTCCTGCTCGGCCTACTTCGGTTTGATGACATGATCGTTTCTCATGTATTTCTTATGGAACTGTGCGATATTTTTACCAAGCTACGCGATATCTTTACCGTGCGTTACAGGAATATTACATTGATCGCAGACGGTGTATTTTTGAGCAGTTACTTTGGTGGTCGTAGGTAAAATAAATTTTTATACTAATTCAACTGAAACCTGTTACTTATTCAAGAACATTTCTAAGTAATAATTTACGTAATTCACTTTAAATCGTCTTTTAAAATCTAGTAGTGTGAGTGGAAAATGCTCTTTAGCACAGCCGGGATTCGAACCCAGGACCTTTGCCTTTCCGGACCACTGCACTGCTCTTCCAACTAACCTCCGTGTACACCACCACCACCACACTCTCACTCTACTCTATTCGGAGTTCCGTTCCGTGCTTACACATAATTGCCCCTAAATTCCTACAACCCATTTTACATAATTAATTGCTCCGTATGTAGGCAGTTCTCGGTCATCCTGACAACACAGCCGTCCTCGGCTGTCCGACGCCACCTCGGTAAATCTCATAAATGAGTTCCCTATCCCACTTCTGAAACTGTAGTAGAGTGAAAAATGTCTTAGCACAGCCAGGAATCAAACCCAGGACCTTTCTTTGGCTTTCCGGGTCAGACTCTTCCAACTAAGCTACCGTACCACATCACTCTACTATTCGTGGTTCCGTTCTTACACATAATTGCCGCCAAATTCCTACAACCCGTCTTACATAATTGCTCCGTATGTAGGGTTTTCCTACAAAAAATATATTAAATCTAAACTGGGTATTATAATACCTTTGAAATTAAACTTATAATTTGAGTGAGTATTCATATTTTCCTGAATAATTAAAGTGTATGAAATTGGATTGTTTACCTTAATGACTAGGAAACTTTTAATTGAAATACGTAATCCAACAATAAACCTCTCAGGGAAAAACTCCAATATCTACAGGGGCGCATTTATAACTCGCATAATTTTAGAAAGTATAGTCTAGAATATAGAGCCATCAGCACGTAGATGTTCCCTCAGAGTAATTAGACACGATACAAAACACTAACCCGCGACAGGTCAATCACGTTAGCCTCCTAGTTACTTTTGTTTTTTAAAAGGTTTTGTGTTGTGAATTAATGTACTCTTTTGTGCTCAATTGTGCCAATATTTTTTTCAAGTGTTCTCATTATTAAATAACAAAAAAACTAAAAATTCATCCGGGGGCTTACTTGACCCTCAGCCCCCCATTCTTTAAAGTTTTAAAAAATATTATTGCCTTGTTCGATTGTGCTCATTTTGTTCTCAATTGTGCCGATATTTTTTTCAATTGTACTCGTTTCCATAGTCTAGCACTGCTACGGCCAGTCCATCTCCTGTAAGGAAAATCGTGATGTAAATAATCACTCACTTCACTTCGAAATCAGTGGTTGTGCCACCCTTAGGAATCTGTCCATAGTTAGACTTGCAGAAGGAAGTTAATTAGCTATTTTGTCGAAATCGATTGGTATAGAAAAAACAGTTTTAAGAAAATAATGAGAATGCACTAAAATTTGTTTAATTACAAACATGTCAAATACATATATCACTATTTGCTACGTCTTCTATCAAAATATCATGGCCAACTTGATACATTTTTCAATAAAACACCCTTTACTTTTTTTATTATTATTGTGATTGGATAAATAACTGTTGCTTATTACCGTATGTCTACAAGATTTCTATGTTCATTGGTTAATTTGTTTATTTATGTACTTTATCAATTATATTGTCTGCATCATTCGCAATATTTGATAATGTATATTCCTAGGTACTTGTAGCTTTTTTATAATTATTTTCTTTCTTTGTCTTATGAATTAAGTTGCTATATTTACAGTTTTCATAGATCATTATAAATTATTTGTTTTTAAACTAGATACAACCTGCAAATTACATGTTATTTGGTTACTGATTTGTTAGTTACTTCGAAGTCGATTTCCGCCTTAGATTCATTTTCGGAAAACTAGTAGGCACCACTGAGCACAATTTTATTGGGTAGATACAAAATGAGCAGAATCGAACAAGCCAAAAATATTTTTCTAAACTTGGTAGAATGGGTGCTGAGGGTCAAATTAGCCCATTGATTAATTTTTAGTTTTTTATTATGTAAACATGAGCAAAATTAAAACAATATGGGCACAATTGAGCACAAAACGATCACAATCGAAAAAGTCCAAAATATGTTTTAAAACTTTACAGAATGGGGGGCTGAGAGTCAAGTTAGCCTCCGGATTATTTTCTCATTTTTTTGTTATTTAAAAATAAGCACAGTTATGTTACAGATACAAAAAGATAGGCACAATTGAGCACAAAACGAGCACAGTCGAACAAGCTAAAACTATTTTTTTAAACTTTAAAGAATGGGAGAGGGGCTGAGGGCTAAAAGTTAGCCCCCAGAGTTTTTTTTTGTTATTTAAAATTGAGTACAATTGGAAAAAATATATACATGTATCCAAAAAAAATATATACAAAACGAATACAATTAATGACTAAGAAGAATATTTAAAAACCAAAAGTAGGGGGCTAACTAGACTGACATAACCGAGACTAGCACTATAGTCGAATCGGTAAGATACTGATAGTTTGAAAATCTATTCCACCCCCTATTTCGAGGGTGGTGAAAACGAAAAAAAAATGTGTCAAATATTTTTAACAAGTTTTATATAACTTATAAAAAACCTCACTGTCAGTCTTCTATGCAGGAATACCGGAAACAGGGGTGGTTTTCGGTCTTTTGAACGGGTGGCGCTTGTTGAAAACCTTGAATTTATTTTTGAATTTATTTCAGTAGGTTTTAAAATTCTAGCACTATCTTACACTTCCGTCCGACTCCTTGACCCTACTAATAGAATGTTTCCCAACAAGTCCAATACCCTCTTTGTGTACTGACACTGGGATACCGAAAGAAGGGACAGCCTGTAATCGAACTACGAGACAAGCATCTAGGTTCAGACCAACCACCTGGTTCATGGCAATATAATCAATGAAGAGGATCTTGTTATATTCGAACCGGGATCCTCGATAACTAAACCAAACACCGGCATCATCGGTGAGATTGAAAGTGGTACTTGATAGATTTGATGGTACATTTTCAGCAGTTTAGCAGATGGATTAAATGAAATTCCTGGAAATTAGAGCCCCCAGTTTATCATCTATGATATCGCGTACCAATGCATGAAATGTAGGATTAAATTTTGATATATACTTGCGGCTGCTTACTCTAATGGCTGTTAAGTCTTTTAAATTTTATGGTCCTTGCGTCTAAATTAACTGCGCTATTATTCCCACCTCAGTGGCAATGCAAAGACAATTTTACACAAAATAAGAAGTACTGAGCTGTGCATTATAGTAATAGGTGTCAAGTTGAATTTATGGAATACTAATTATGTTGGAGGACTTACGCTACGAAGAATTAAATTGTTTAAATGAAAGATTGAAAGAAGTGAAAAACCAAAGTTAACAGTGGAAATATTTTGGGGGATAATCGGAATTTATTTGACCTAGATTTATTTAATAATTAAATCCATATTGTCATGTATTATAAAAATAAAATTTCATCTATGTCATCACGGGCATGATTAGGATGATCTGGGTTTTTGTGCCTTTTATAAACAACCCAGGCCGACCGACAAAAGCTTCATGAAAGGATACTTGAGCCTGTTGCCTAGACTGTCCTTGGTAATACCACTTTACAATTTGAATTTTTTTGGCTATTAGGGCATTTTAAAGAATTAGAATGCAGCTGCAGTACCAGCCTTGGTGGGCACTGTAGAGGGCATCGCGGCTCTGTCTACGAGAGGTTACTATGAAGCTAGAACATGCGCATTACATTTAGTTTGTATCCCCATATGATCGAAGAATATTTGCGCCATCTGTATATTTTTTTATGAGTTACTTTATGGGCAGAAAAAAATTCACAAATGCAGAATAATACAGGGGGGAAAACAAAGGCGTGTCATAAAAAAACGAATTCATACCAACTACCTTCATTTCAACTACCTAAAGAGGTATGACATGATGGTAGTTGCTAGTTGAAATGATGGTAGTTGAAATCAATCTATGATATTTAACACACTCAAATAGGCTAATATATTAGCCTTAAGGCAAGTAAAATAAAAACTTTGGCACAATATTAACTTTACACTACCCGCAAACTAATAAAACCACATCAATCGAAATAAACGATAAAAGAAAATACCTTAAGAATCCGACAGAAACAAAAAACGCAAAGAAAGAAAATTTGCCTCAATATCAAATATCACTAACCATTTTAGTGGCACTTGCCTGAACATGGCACTGTTTTATATTTAGTCACTGTAGATTTCATTAAAAATGTAACATTTCTTGTTCTTTCCCTGCAGTATTCAAATAGTTTACTCTATAAAAATTTGAGTTAACAAATTTCTCTGATAGGGATAATAATTTCCAGAGCATTTGACAATCTGTTACGAGCTTATCTGGTTCCGCATGCCTGAAATTTATTTGCTATAATTAATCCATAGCTGTGGCATATTGATAAGCAGCTATTTTATTCTACGCTCGTGTCTATAATGACATTCTTGTAGATATTATGTGAGATCCGGTAAGAATTTGAAATGGCATTTCAGAAACTACTATTAAATAGAGACAGGGAAAGGACTAAAAAGAGGTAAAGAGATAAAAGGATTTTTAAACATATTCGTTTGTTATAATATATTCATATTTTATGGTTTTATTGTCTTGACACTTAGCAGAAAATATGAATCGCTCTGTATGCGGCCAGAATGAAAAACATCGTGTCAATGCAGGCGTTGTAAATCCCGCCGATCCTGGCATTTTTAAGATGAAGTTCAAAACTTTACTTAATTAGCGGAGACATCATTCCAGTTGTAAGGGTAATCCCTGTTTTCTACATTGTTTGAGAAAGTAATCCCGTTTCGGCTCGGCCGGATAGCACTGTTGGTAACCGCAAGAAGTTAAATGTCAGACATGCAGGAACTTTGTTGTAGAGAAGACGAAGATTTCCAATGGCATTGAGCTTATTTTCACGGGCTTGTTTTATGGTGGTTAAATATGAGACTGATGATAAAATTGTATGTCGTATTTGTGATCATAATATGTATAATATGAACATCTAAATATAAATGAGGTTGATCCTAGCCATACACCTATTATTCGGTTTCGTATGATTGTGATCAATAAATTGATCTATGTTTTTGATCAATATCATTGGTGCTTTTAGTTTCTATATTTCATCTTACGGTATCATAGTGATCATTATCTGTGGTATAATTAAAATTTGCAGTGGTAGTGATCGATAAATCAGACTATCATATGAAAAGTGGTATAATATATATATATATATATATATATATATATATATATATATATATATATATATATATATATATATATATATATATATATATATATATATATATATATATATATATATATATATATATATATATATATATCTTTATCTATCTTGGATTATTGCTTTTAATATTGATAGACACAGTATTTATAATTTCGGACTGTCATATAATTGTCTAAACTATCCAAATCTTTAGATTTGACAGTTACGTCATAGCTATAAATCATACGAATCAAATCAGTACTGTACTAGTCAAATTAATGCGTGTTACTACTCGTCCAGATGTATACAAGTTATATAATAGTGCTACGGTTCCGCGGATACGGCACAAGTCAAAAGATCTTGATCGAGAAAGGCTAGCTAGTTAGGAAATTCACTTCCTAATCACTCTAAAACCTCATTATTAAGGTTTCACATTTTTTATATATATACGAGGTTTCCGGTAGTGGATGTGTTTTCTGTTTGTTGATATTATTTGAGAATCATATTCGTCTACTTATTATAATTTTATAATTTTCACTACATTATACTAGGATAAGTTTATCAAATTTGAAATTGATTTAATTTAGGGCTATTATTTACATTTTGTGAGCAGTCTAGGCATGTTAAAGGCACTTCCTGATATAACACGTTAAACTGATACTAATTTTCTTCGAGATCAGTGTTTTTTTATATATAGGTAATTTGAATTATGCTTAGTTCAGCATTTCTAAATAGTTAATCTGTTATAATACGTTATGTTATACTTTTCAGTACCATTAATTAATTTTCTCGCTTAATATTGAAAACTTGTAGAGCTGCCATCTTGGCCGTTGACTCGAGACGCTCTCTCGGAGGAATAATATACGCCTTGTATGGGTCCCAGGAAATTCTGGTGTACCGGGAAACGAGAAGGCTGAGCAGTTGGCCAAATTGGGCACTATAGAGACACCTACTGTGCTTCAACCCCTTGTAGGGATCTCCAGAAGCACAGCGGTTCTCGCAATGAAGACTTTAGCCTAACAAATGTCTCAGCATTGTTGGACAACGGCCCCAGGCATGAGGCAGGCTAAAGAACTCATATCTGGTGTCGACGTTGGGAGGACTAGACAGCTGCTGGAACTAAGCAGATGCAATTTAAGACGCTGGGAGGACTAGACAGCTGCTGGAACTAAGCAGATGCAATTTAAGAACGGTGACTGACTTACTGACCGGTCACTGCCACCTAAGACGACACCTTTACATAATGGGTCTTGTGGAAGATCCTGAGTGTAGAGGATGCTTGGAATATGAGGCAGCGGGGCATGTTCTGATGAATTGCCCCGCTTTCCTGCATACATGCATGCGACACCTGGGATAACCGATGACAGAGCTATGTCCTAGCTTCCTAGTTGGCTTTATTAAGTCAACCGGACTAATACAGCTCTCGAAAAGCGGGACGTGCCAGGCCCATATATAGAGGCCTATACGTCATAAGGGCAAAGCCCCCGCCAAACTAAATCTAAATCTAAATCTAAAGTCGCTTAATTTTTTTGAATTATAGTTAATTGACTCTGTCGCCACGGAGTCGTAGCTAGTCAGTGACGACGGCCTTCGTTCTCTCTCTGTTATGCTTGCGCATTGTGTGCCTCAGCTGTTTCTTTGTCTGATGCATGCTATATGATTTATTTATATATTACACTATCTGTCTATTCATTTACAGCTGACATTAGTGCTGTTTTTTCATTTATGTAATAAACTATTAAATAAATTAATTAATTTTTATATAAATATATTCATACATTTTTCATTTATTTAATAGATAACTATCCTTGGAATAAGGTAAAATGTAATTGGGTTGGTAGCGATATTTGACAGATTTGATATTTTATGACTTGTTTTTTACGCTGTTTGAATGGTTGATTTAATTTAGAAACGATATTTTATGAAACAAAAATGTTGTTTGTCCTACCTCTTAAGATATCCCCTTTAAACGAGGACTAGCGCCGAAATCTTACTAGTGACGAAAAATTATATAGTTTCCGATAGGTTTGCTTGGAATAAATTGGGTTTAGAATCAGTTTAGAATCAAAGAGTTTAGAAAGCGGGAAATTAGGCAAAATTGTGTTTTCAGTCAGGCCCTGCGTGTATGCAGTAACATTGTTTAAGCTATATTTTGCTTGGTAAATTCTAACAACGCATCTGGGTCTGTTGGACAAGTGTCAATGTTATCATAGGTTATTGTTGAGTAAATACTTTTGTTGTTTCGTAACTTATTCTGTTAAGGTTTAATATTTTTTTCCGATGCTAATTGAATTATTTAATCTCTTCGCAACTAAAACACAAATATCAGTAGTAATCAGTACGCCAATATGAGGGATTAAATAAGGGGAAAAACAAAAATCAGATCAAGAATACAAAAGGTAAGTTAATATTTGCAATTATGAATTGAGAGCATTTTCGAGAACCCACGACCTGGAGCCATCAAATTAAAGTCTCACTTACAAATATGGGCCCAATCTGATAAAGCTCCAGTGGTTACAAATAAATGTGACATTATCAAGTTTAATTAATTTCTTGTGCGTATTATATTAATTTGACTTATTGAATTAATATGAGTTAATTCTGCTGCAAAACTTAGACTCGCATCCTACCAGAATTTCCTGCTTCTAAATACAAACGCTTTTCAGTCACTCCCTACATCTCCCTACTCCCTGTACTTAGGAAACAATATCTGCTTTTCGTTACAATGAAGAGCTCTGGAAAAATTTACAAGTAGCTCTACCGACACAGGGTTAACATTTTCAATTTCCCCGGCCTTAATCACAATACGTTTATTATTATCTGAGAAAAGCGTTTTGTGTATTATTGAAGTAAAGTACGTCTAAAACTTTGCTGCAGTAAGTGTGTTATGTGCAAGAAATAGCGGTTGTCTGTAAACCACCCTAATTAATTCACCACTCTGGAGCTAACTTGGCAACTAAGGACTGACTGGCTAACGATTAACATTATCTGTTCTTTGTCGTATATCCAGTGTCCTTAAATGAGGGCGAGATAATGGAACGTCATCTTGTTTGTCGGCCTGGCGAGTCGAACGTGTTATCCATAATCCCCAAGGTACAAGAAATGGCTCCAGGCCAAGTGAATAGGTGAAACAAAATGTATTATCTCGCTTTGTCATCCTCGCTTTATTAAAGCGCGTTTGACAAATGGCCGAGGAATCCTACTTCCCTAAGAACGCTTTAACTAGTGTAGTACGAGTAGTATTTGTTGAGGATATTCGGTAGGGTGGATTCGGTATAAATCGAAATCGTAGGAAATTTCTATGACAGTGACAGGTTCTGGGTAGAGCTTGGCAATGAAAGGGCTTTAATTACTTCTTAAATGGTATAAGTTCAGCCGTAGACGGAACACGAATAAATTGTCTGATACCTAGGAGGAATAATATAAGAAGAAAAATTTGCACCAACTTCCAACTCATATATCTTTTGAAGCAAGAATTGCAGATACATAAATCCTTTTGGATATATTCATATACGCGTCATGAATATGTGACATGCGTACTTTGATTTTCATGCCCCGCTAGCTATGTTTTTCTAGCAAAGTTTCAGGTCCTACATGAAGTGTCCCAAACTATTATAATATAATTATATAACAATTTACGGATATGATAACATAGTCTTTTTTCATTACGTTCGTTTTCGTCCTTGATTGATTGCTGCTAACTTAAATGTTGTAGATTTTGAATCTTGGCTTTTTTATACAACAACAACAATATTTTACTTTAAATGTTTACTTTATTTAACGTTTATAATTAAATCTTACACATAAATAATACCCAAAGAAACATTTTTAAAATTAGTAAAAAGTCTCGGCTGGCCAGTTATCTTTAATTTTCTGATCCACAAGAGATTATTCCTTTTCAACAGCAACAGCAAGTCCTTGCAAATTGATAGCTGGTAACACTCGTTTACGAAGGTGTCTTCCAATTGGGTACCAGACTTGCTCGATAGAGTTAATGTCTGGCGAGCAGTAAGGCAGCAAGGTATTTTAGTGAAAAAGTCGTGTACTACTCGAGCACGATGAGGTATTTCATCATCATCCATGTATAGGGCCTATTTGATTCACAGTAGGCAGCAAAATTTGATTGAGTTACTCTAATGAAGTGGAAATATTTTACCATTCATTATGCCAGTTTTCACTGTCCTTGATATATTATTTTAATTTTTAAGCCATGTATTTTCAAGCCAAGTTAATATTAACCATATAAATAGAAATCACCGGATGCCGGAGTACCGACACACGACAAAACTTCGTAAATTTATATGGTGTCCATATCAGTCCATATCCGCGACGACCTGAAGCCAGGAGTACCTCCAGCAGAACAAGCAGCTCCTTCTACCGCCAGAATCTGGAGCCACTGCGAAGAAACATCAGCCGTGTCGTAGCAAAGTGTAAGGTGTAAAGTGTAAGGTGCAGCGTCCGACTGTCCTGAATGAGCGGATTGTGTGTACATTCACCGAATACATGGCACCGCATATTAGCTATTACACGTTTAGTCCAATTCTGATACCGTTGGAGACTGAATCCGAGCAGCGATATTTCATAAGAGACGAAGAATGAAATAAGTCACTTGTATAAGGTTGTGTAATCAATCAAAGACAAAAATGCAAACATTGCAGTCTCTTTTATTGAACCAGTAAAGTAATTGACCGCGTTGTCAACTTCATCTCTCTATTTTAGTTTAATACTAAGGTTTATTTTTTCATCAGGTAGTATCGGAAAGTAAAACAATCAGTTTTTGGAGATACCAACTTACGGGTTGCAGGTCGTATGCCTGTGTGGGTAACACCCACAGAATCATGAAGCTATAATGGCACCGTTCCGTAGAAAGATTGTTTGCAGTTTCTGGAAATATATTCTGAAAGAGGAGTTAAATAAGAGTACTCACTATTTGTACATTTGATGTAAGACTGAAAGGATTCATATTTAGAACGTTCTTACGCTTTTCTAGACGCTCTTCAGAGAATGATGTAGGCACGGTTTACAACTTCAAATAACTGGTTCGTTTCACAAATAGTGACTATTAATTTCCCTTTCATAATTTTGTATAAACAATGAGAGTGAAATCAGTAGATAATAATTAATGTCGATAAATAATATTTGTGTAAAACGTAATAGTAACTAAGGTATCAAGGATTTTCTAAGGATAATAACGCACCGAGGTCAGCAGAGTACTCCCGAGGGCTTCTGGTCCGAGGGAATGTACGTCGACCGAGGGCATCATTATCCTATAACATCCGTGGTACTTTCAACGTTTAATCACATATACCTATTATGTTCAGAATGATTTGATTTAAAACAGAGTAAAAAGCAAAATTGTTTGTGAACGCATCGCATGGCAATGCATTTTATTTGTATTGACGATAATAAAGGTTATTTGTAATTTCTATTTTAGAATTGATTTATTTTCATGATGTTATAAATTTATAATGCCCAAGGGCTTTATATAAATATTCTGAACGCCCAAGGGCGTTATTTCTCATTTAATGTATCTCAAATAGGGCGGTTATTTCAAAATAACAGACTAGTAGGACATTATAGCTTTACTTAAGGTAACTGATAATATTTTTAGTGCTATTGTTCAAAATAATTTGTGTTTACTTGTTTTACTAGACTTTAACTTCTTCGATAGGATAAAACATCAGTTACATCCATCTTCTATTATATAGGGTTTACAGAAAAGACTATGTTTTTGATGAAAAACTATCTAATGTTCCGTCTCAGTTTTCAGTCTCATATCGGAAGGTATTGAGTCAGAATTTATTAGTATAGAAAATGGCGTTGACCAAAGTTCCATTTTGGGGCCTTTAATTTTTACACGTTTCAATTTTATAAAAGTCTAAAATATTCCAGTTCCCACTTTTACGCTGATGACACACAAATAGGTGTATATATCCTTTCCTGAAAGTAATCTACAAATGACATTTAATAATATAAATCATGATCTTGATTCATTGGTACCTATATGTCTCAAATAAATTCGGTCTCTCAATAAACCCTACTAAATCTGAGGTAATTATTTTCGGTAGAGATACCTACCGCTCGGAAAAGATGTACGGAGAGAATAATGTAAGAGTATAAAAAATGTAAGAATAATGTAAGAGTAAGAGAATAAAGTAAGAGTAAATAAAGAAATATTATCACATAGAGTAAATGAAAAACGTGTGTGTTTAGTTTTAGACAATCACCTCAAGTTTAGTTAACATACCACCATAATTACTAAAAGAGCTTTTTGTAACCTTAAATTAATTTATAAGTATATTTTCCATAAATCCGTCTTCAATTAATATAAAATTGTTGTTTACGACTTATTTATGACCTAAAGAGACGTGGTCATGTTTCACCATATTTAAAAGAGATGGGCTGGCTTAATACAGAAAACATGAGAATATTGCGCATAGTTGCGTTCTCTTTCATAAAATTGTAACATTACAAAAACCAGCATATCTCTACAATAATCTGAAATATAATATAAATATATGCCGTAAAGGTAATTTAACAATAGCTCAACATGGCACAGCTCTCTTTCAATCTTCTTTTTCGTATAATATTGCTAAGCTATACAACAAGGTTCCAGATTATGTTAGAAGACTACACATACATTTATTTAAAAATAAACTTAAGGATATGATTTTAATGGGAGCTCTTAAATTTATTTCATAGTTTATTTATTTATAAATTGAATATATTTTCTTAATTTTGTTTTCGATTTATATTTGTAATTTTCAATTATTTACGTAAGTAGAGTGAATTCTGTTTTGTGATTAGTACTAGTGCTATTTCCTCTTTTTTTCTTGTTATTTTTGATTTACTATTCTGTAAGTTTATTCGATAAGTTACTTATTTATATTATTGATAATGTTATGGCGTAATGGCATCTTTTCAATAATTATTTTTCTTTTTTTTCATATTTTTTATGTTTGTCATACATTTGAGTATATATATATATATATATCATCGTGTCATCAGATCATCATTGTCATCATCATTCTCTTTATCATATATATTTATTTTTATATATAGTTGCTTTACATATTACATATTATATGCACTACGCAGTTTTTCTGCTCTAAAATTTTGAGGAGTTGGTATCTGCATGTATATTTTAGATATTACTATTAACATCACTTTATCAAAAAAAAGTTTATCACTTTTAGTATAAGATAGTGTTAACCCAGGTTAAATCATAATATTGACTACCTAATGTGTTCGCCTAAAATTGAATACAACTGCCTAAAGCCACACCAGAATTATAAATAACCCTAAACTCACACTTCTAGTCGAATACAGTTAGATATGTATACTTACGCTACTTCGTTACACGTTTGTAATCCTTGGCTGGCACCGAATCCAAAAATAACAATAATTGTATATTAGTGGCCCAATAAATTGATTGTATTCTAAGTAAGAATGAATAACGTAACTATTTTTTACTTTTTAGTGCAGTTTTTTAGAATAGATTTATTTGAAGTCGGTTTTGATTTTTTGTTAAAAATATTTTATTACTGTATTGTTTATAGGTGAATGCTTTTCTTGATATACAAAATACAATATAAAACATATATTTTTTGCCAATTTGACGGATTGATTTGCCAATTTTGCCAATTTTCGGATGACGGATTTTATCAACATCACAAGCAAAGTTGAGTTTAAGATCCATATCTATACCCCAGAGCCAGACTATGTTAAGTCCAAATTTGCAATATTTTAACTAAGCATGTTAAGTTACTTAACATTTTATGGCGCATCGTTTCGTATTTTTCGTTTTATCGTATGTTTGAAATTAGCGAAAATAGCGCCTTTTAAAATATATTAAGTCCACGGCTTCCTTATAGGCAAACAAAGTTAAGTCGCTTTAACCTTATTAGTCTCTGGATTAAAGCTCAGTCTGATATCTTAAATCCATTTGTGAACCTCGTGCGTAGTTAAAATATTTTTGGTGTGTATTAAATCTAAATAGTAAATAAAATCAATCTGAGAGGAAATTCGGAACAGTGTTCGCAATCATATTTTAAAATTTCCAACCTATGAGTCCCACTACTCTAGGGAAAGATCAAAAAAAATACTTGGTAATAATTTAAATATTAGTAGGATGTATAATCTTTACCTAGAACATTGCAAAGAAAGTGATTTTGCATCCGAAGCTATCGCAAAGGAGTGGTTATACGCAGAGATAATTAACTATGAGTATAATTACTCATTTAAGAATTCAGATAACGATACTTGCGATTTATGCGACCAACTTCAGCTTCAAATCCGTGAATCGGAATCTCTTGAATCAAGAAAAAGTGTACAAATTGAATATAACGAACATCTTGCAGATACAAACAATAGATATAAAATTATATCGGAAGACAAAAAAAATCTAGGGACAATTTATTAGAAAAAAAAGTTATAATGATAGATCTTCAAAAGCGTTTGCCGACTCCCAACTTACATAATTCGCAGAGCTTTTATTCCCTTAAGCTATGGACCTATAAACTAACTATACAAGACGCAACTATCGAAAAAAGTTTCTGCATGATGTGGAATGAAAGTTTAGCTGGTCGGGGAGGAAACGAAGTAGCGTCATGTTTAGTAAAATGGGTTTTAGGCCATGTCTCAGATGATGTAAAAGAAATAACAATTTGGTCGGACAACTATCCGAGTCAAAATAGAAACATCGTATTGGTTATGTTATATTTTCTGATTCTTCGTAATAAGCCAAATGTTAATGTTGTTAACCACAAGTATTTAGCAAGGGGACATACACATTTGGAAGCTGATGCTGTTCATTCGGTGATAGAACGCGAAAGGAAGAAAGTCCCACAATTTGAAATTATGACTCCCTGGAATTGGCAACAAATGATACGATTATGTGGAACAAAGAAACAGATGATTGTAGTTAACATGGATTATTCCTGATTTTAAGAATTTTAAAGAACTTTTGAGGGATCAGCTGCACCATATATCAACAAGAAAAAAATAGCGACGGAATTTTTTTTTTGATATCTCAAGCAGTTTATATGCAAGTTAGAAAAAGTAACCCTGGAATTATATATTACAAAACGGATTTTGGTGATGATTTTTTAGAAGCCGACTTCAACAGAAAAACCAGACGAAATTACTGCATTACCATATCTCTTTCACCTATTAGAGAAAAGCCTAAACCAATTTCAGTGAAAAAGTATAACCACTTACAAAAACTTTTAAAGTGGGTGCCAACATAATTCCGCGACTATTATAAGCATTTAGGACAAACTCTTATTTGTTATATTTCTCTTTATAATTAAACAGTAAATGGTTTCATAAAAATATCTATTTTTTTCCCTTTTGGATTTAGTATACATGTTATGTGAATTAAATATATGTCAAGTCCGCCTCATTTGATTTAACATCTATGTTAAATCCTACAACTATTTTTTTTGTCCATGCAAACCTATGCTGTCACAAAAGTCAAAAGTAAGACGCAACCACCTGAAACTGCCAATATGTTCCTAATTATAATCCTTAAAGCTAATTAAAACATCAACCATTGCAGGGATTGCCGTAAAGGTCTTTTACAATTTAAAAAATCTAAACTTAATTCACTAAAACCGCTCTATTGAAAAATCGAGTTGTTGGACTTAACATAGTCTGGCTCTGGGGTACAGATATGTATATCTAAAAATTAACGCCACGCCACTGTTTATGACTGCCAATTCGGAAGAAAATTCACATAAATTATGTATATTTTATCAAGATGAAATTAATTGTATCCTTGATTTTCTAAAATTATACAACTTTAATTTGTTAAGGAACACAGTACAGTCGAACTATTTTTGTAAATCACACAAAGTGGCATCCACATATCACTGCCACGATAAAGTTTAGAATATGTATTATAGCTTATAGCATCAGTGGTTGAATTGTTAGTATCAAAGCCAAATTGTTTGACATAAAACATATTTTTTGATACAAAATGTTGACATATTTGATACTTTAATATTGCTTCAAAAATCTTTGAAATTATCGTGAAGTATAGGTACGTACCCGTAGGTCGAAAATCATTTAAGGAGATGTTCGGGTATAACACAGGATATTTTCATTACATCTGGATATACTCCTAAATTTATCCTCGTACATATGTTAAATAGCGTAGTAAGGTGAATTTTAATAAAGCTTTTTATCTGTTTTATCACAATAACCGAAATGTAATGATTTAAACTTTTTTTTATTAATTAAATTATTTATTATTTCTAGTTGGTTATAACTAACCTGAAACTGAAAAACGAGCTAGCATAGATTACTTGAATGACCTAAAAATCTGCAATATTTGAATTAATGGCAGGAAAATTACTATCTATAACAATAGGAACATTAACAAAATGATTAATTAAGTTTTTAACCTCTACCTTGCAGGAAGTATGACCTTTTTTAGTATCTGAGTATTTATTATATCCCAATAATATTTTTGCATCATTTTGGTAGACTTCACAAAAAGATAGTATATCATCTCTCATCTGCTGTAGCTGAGGAGTATACCAAATGGATTTAATTAACAGTAATAATTCTCGTAGTTATAGGGAAAGCCAAATCAATATTGTATCTCAAAATGTACATACAATTATCAAATATAGTATTAATGTCAGAACTATTATCGCTCACATAGCTCCAATCAACCTTTTGGGGGCTATGGTATAGAGCAAATAAGCCTTCCTCAGTTTGTATCAATAGTCCTCATGTTTGTATCAAACAGAAGTATAAGTATCAAACAATTGAATCTATCACATGAGCTGCATTTGTTGGTCGAATGCTTGATAAGCTAATAATTAATACATCTATGTTAGCTGCTCATTGTTATATAATACGCCCTCAGCGGACAATATCCACAGGCGTCTCACATGGTCATAGAATAGTATTGTTCCTGTACAAACAATAAAATGAATAGTATGCAGATGGGGACCATGAAACTTTACATGCCTTATATAATTGCTTAAATAAAATCTTAAGCAAGATATGGAAAAAATCGTTATTTTATTATTTTCCTTCCTTGTTATAATAAAACAAGTACTAGTTATTAATATATTGGAAAACATACTTACACAATATAAATAACCCAATCATCCATGAATGATCAAACGGGGGGTATAGGGGGAAATGGAAAAACCACATTTTTTGCCATTGACATTCTGTGCAAATGAAAAACCAATTAGAGGAGGTGAGGAAGTTCGAGTAAGCGATAGAACAATAAGAAGGCGGCTCTTTGATATTGGACTGCGAGCAAGGAGACCTGCAACGGGTCCAGAATTATTACGAAACCATCGGGTTGAACGCCTTATATATGCTAGGGAACACGAATATTGGGTTAATGAAGAATGGAGCAATATCCAATTCACTGACAAGTCAAGGTGTTGTCTCAGATCATCGGATGGACGTGAAATAATTTACCGTAGAACTGGTGAGCGGTGACTTAGTTTTAGTGAATAGGGGAGCTATGACATCACATAGGTATATAAGAGGCGTTTTAGAACCATATGTTCTTCCTTTTGCGCCGTTCAGCCGAGACGATTTTATGTTGATGCATGATAATTCCCGGCCGCATGTTGCACGAATCGTTAATGAGTATTTCGCCGAGGTTGATATCCCAGTAATGAATTGGCCTCCTCGAAGCCCAAACCTAAACCCAATTGAACATATTTGGGATGCTCTTGGAAGGAAAGTACAATCTCGTGTACTAGCTCCTGCAAATTTACAGCAGCTTAGTGCTAAGTTTTAATTGAAGAATGGCAACAAACCGACCAGTGTTACATTCAAACCCTAATTCAGGGCATGCCAAGACGAATTCCCGCAGTTATTTGTGCACGTGGGGGAAACACTTCGTACTAAGTTGATTCAGGATTTCAGGTCGTTTTCCTTATGGGTAAATTTTTTAAATTGTTATAGAAATAAATGTAAAATGTAACGTTTTTCTAAAATGCTTGTATCTTTAACAAAAAAAAGTTATTGTAATAAATAAAAAAGAAAATGTAAGGAATAGATGTAGCTTGATAACAAGATAAGAAATTATAAGGTGTAACAGGTTGGCCACTCCATATATTGTTATAAAATTAGAGGAAATAGGCACTTTTTGTGTCACCCTGTATATGGACATTTGTCTAGTTTTTTTTTAAATTTAAATCTGTGTTTCAATTTAAATTTTTATTTTTCCCTGTGAGATTCATTATACATTTAGCTACTAGATGAAAAAAAAATAACCAAATTAAAAAAAAATAATAAAGGTCAAATCGGACCTAAATTAACAGTTATTGATAAGCAAACTTCATCAATATTTTAAGTGGATCGATTATTTTGCCGGTAAGTGTAGTTAGGAGGTAAACATACTAAAAATCCCCACTCCTACATAGACGCCAGCAGAAATATTTCCAGGAGGGGGCAAATCTCCATTTGCTGGATTAACATATTTTTGGAAGTTATAAGATTTCCGGCGTCCGGCGCCCAGACTTGTGTTAAAGCTTTGTAAACAAGTTCATCAGTTGCCGATATATTTTAAAAGTTTCACCTCTGTCTAACCCATGAAATACTGTGTTTACGTCCAAGTTTAAATTATCATCAGCCGACAAAGTAGGCGACGAGGTAGAAAGTTGAATTTCAAGTACATTCTCTTTAGTGTTTGGTGCCTCCTCTTGCATGCGGGGTCTTTTCTAATGTCAGGGGCATACCTACGTAGAGGTACCCTTTTTCGATTTATCGTTTATATCTGAAAAACTATGATAAGGCCTAACGACAAAGCCATTGTATATAAAATTAAATGTGACAAAATGTGCCGAAGATTAACTCCATTCATTTTTTCGATTTCTCCACGGTGACTAGCTAACTCGTCGGCCTTTCTTCATACGAAAAAGTCATAAAAGAGAACGCTGTAGACCAAGGAATTTCCTTCAAAAATATATCTTAAGAACATTAGGAATAACTTATAAGCTCATTTGGATTTAATTATCGCTAAGATGCATATTTCCGAGATGTAAGCGGAAAACTGAAAAAGGGTAACTTCTACGTACGCCTCTGCACCCCGCTCACATCCTAGGAGTGGGGACTTTTAGTAGTACCTCCTAACTAGTCCAAACAAAGTCACAAATTGTGTTACTTCCATTTCGATCTGAAACCTTTCGTTGACTGGAGTAAAAAGATGAATGGTGAAATACATAATTATATTCTTTTAACAATAATTATCAAACTCAATTTGATGTATTCAGATATATATTTACTTTAAATTTCTCTAATTTTTGCTTGCAAAATAGTCAGGAAGGAATATTTAAATATTAGGTAACTTATGTTATTATTATTATTAGAGCCCGTACGTATAATATACATCACAAGAGAAAAGCAATTTGTCAAAACAGATGTTTTTAGGGTCAGAGAGAAACTTCCGGTTATCCAGGTTGCTTCCTCATTTATCATTTCAAAATTATAAAATTAATTAATTCCAATGGAAAAGGCACGTACATACGTAGCAATATCCCAAACGTAAGTGCGCAGAAAAATGTTTTTGTAATTAAAAACTGTTTTTTGTTTCTGCTTGGTATGATTTGGCTAAAATAAATTAAAAATAATTTCGGTCATAATGCCTCCATCTGCAAAAAAGGCAAGGCTGCAGACTAATTACGATCTGTGTATTTTACAAAACAATAAGAAGAAGTCACCATTGATTAAACCTATTAACTGCTAGTGTTTTCGTTTAATATACAAGCTAGAGCAAAAAATTGTGCGGCATCTTACAAAGAAAACCCGTACCAATTACTACCTACAGACGCGGTAAATTACTCACTATGCAATACAAAAGTATATTTAGTGTAAAATTGCATTACGCTACAATTTCTTGTAAATAGAACTATGGTCTGCAGTCCGCGGCTTACCGTATCGGTCGCTATCCCTCTTCAACTCATATAAATCCCATTTCCCTTCTCGTTCACTTAGAAGACACCTGCCTCAACAAGCCGGTGATTTATGGTTTTACTGCTGGCTTTACTGCTCAGTGGCGTATCATCATGCGCAACCAAGGTGAAGTGACTTCAAAAGATGTCTTATTATGTCATATTCATATATGTGCAGAACTTTAAGCCAAAAAATTATTTAGCTTCCAATGTATTTAAAATATATAGAAAAAAATTTACATGCTGCATGTACAACTTAGTGCTCAATTTCGCCAATACCAATTTAAAATAAAAGAAGGAAATTAGGATAATTGCGCGCGCCACAGGTCACCGTATTCCATTAGTTTGCATATTAAACGAAAGCACTATATAAAGTGTTATAATGTGTTTAAATGTGATTAAAAGTTTGATAGGGAAATAAATGGAAGATGTTATCTTTAGCACTCCAAAGGGGTGAATGAGTCACAACAAGTACTTCTAAAAGTAATTGTAAATATTAGCTTCGTATTGCAGAATGCATAGTAAGGCCTACAGTAACTTCCAAACGCATATCAATGGTGTGACGAATATCAATTTCATTAGACGCTTAATATGGTGATGGCAAATCATACATAAATATTTGAGAACTTTCATATAATATTTGCGGCTTCAAATAGTGTTAATGTTTTTTCCAATATCTGTGAAATCATTATTAGCCATCGGTGTAACATTTCCCATAATTCTACATCTGTTGCTTCATCCTAGATGCATTATGCATCATATTTTTTATAGTTTACAATGAACTAACTTACATATTTTCATAAAAATTCCATACAAGTTTTATTACACTACATAAAAACCCATAAACCCGATAGTTTGAAACGCATTAAACAAGGACAGATGAAAATTCAAGTCGAGCAGGTATAATATTTTCATAATTTCAAGATCAGACTTAGTTGAATTTAATATATCTCATGTTCACTAATACACTTGGTTCCCTTAAAATATCAAAGCCATATTAAGTTTGTTGTATGTTTCAAGTTAATTGAATTTAATATCGCGGTTTAATTCAGAAAAATGGTAGGATAGACTTTCATGTTTAAAGTAGTCGCCGCATGTTAAGGAAAGTTATTTCAAAAAAGCTTTTAGTTTTGGGATGTACGCTTTCCACCAAGAGAGGCATATTTCATCCTACCTACATCGCGCTAGTCAAGCTGAAAGAAACATGAGAAGCAAGGTAAATAATAAATAATATTCCCCGGAAAATTGCTATGCTCACGGATTTTTTTTCCGCCGGCCAATTTGTGGATGCTTGGTATTTCAACTACTGATCATACGAAAATGTAGTAAGCATCACAGCAATAATTTTCAGGCAACTGACCACCAGATACTGGTACTGTAATTGATGCATTAATATATTAACCACATTTGTTATATAAAGCGCAATTTAAGAATATTTTCAATAAATGAAATGATGGGGCAAAATTGAACATACGAATGTGGAGCGGATAGAATGTCGTAGATAGTCAAAAAATATTTTCGGAGTAGGAAGATATGGGATCATAAGCATCTTGTTCAGAAATGCGATTATCTTTTTGCGAAAATTTGTGTGGTCCTGAAAAAAGATATGAGCGATTGAATCTTGAAAATACCTATAAATCTTGAATAATACATATAAAAATGTTTGTACGGGCCTCGTCCGCTAACTGATGATTTTTCTCCATTTTCAAGTTCCGTACGATACTAATTTTTGAGTCACTGATGTACCATTGGATATCGAACGAGGATATAATTTTTAGACGTAGAAAGCACCTTAAATTTCAGCTGTAATTATATATATATATATATATATATATATATATATATATATATATATATATATATATATATATATATATATATATATATATGTATATATATATATATATATATATATATATATATATATATATATATATATATATATATATATATATATATATATATATATATATATATATATATATATATATGTATATATATATATATATATATATATATATATATATATATATATATATATATATATATATATATATATATATATATATATATATATATATATATATATATATATATATATATATATATTTTCATATATTTTCAAGTTCCGTACGATACTAATTTTTGAGTCACTGATGTACCATTGGATATCGAACGAGGATATAATTTTTAGACGTAGAAAGCACCTTAAATTTCAGCTGTAATTATATATATATATATATATATATATATATATATATATATATATATATATATATATATATATATATATATATATATATATATATATATATATATATATATATATATATATATACATATATATATATATATATATATATATATATATATATATATATATATATATATATATATATATATATATATATATATATATATATATATATATATATATATATATATATATATATATATATATATATATATATATTATATTTGCTATTCATATTTGTTTTGTGAAAAGTAATCTTGGGTTTGTAAAAGAAATCTTGGGTTTGTAGCATTTCATTACATAGAGAAATAAGCAAATAGACGAATAATATGGAAGATACACTTACCAGTGCTATATCTGGACATACACACGGAAACGAGCCACTTAGAAGTTGTGCAAGTTTTTTCACCTTCATTGAGGATCTTCAAAGCAGTGTACGATCTGTTTCATTTATCATTTATACTTGAATTTAAAATATTAATACTTGCAGTGACGTTTTATGACATCAGTTTTTGACGGAACTCAAATTCTTAGAATACACAAACCTAGTCTATTATTTATATTTGTTCTATTTGAACATATTATATATAAAAGCATTAGGCATACAGTTATCCAGAAGATGTTAAACTTTAAAATGCATAAAATCTTGTTGAACCTATTGAAAACAACTACTTCCTCCAGCTATGTGCTAGAGAATATTGAATTACATATACATTAATTCTATATTAATTCAATATTATATATAAGTAATTCAATATTCTCTAGCACATAGCTGGAGGAAATAGTTGTTTTCAAGCGGTTCACATTACTATTACCGATTCCTATTATGTGCTTATATAAGTATGTTTTCATAGTTTCATATTTTTATTAGATGTGTTTTTATACATTTTCCATTAATTATTACATTATTATTGTATTAAAATGTTCACATATTTATTATGCGAAACAAACAAAAAATTTATTTATGGTTTTTAAATTTGACACTTTACCGCATTCGTGGTAACTTACACGTGTCAAACGTATATATCATATATTAAATTTTGGTAAATAATTGTTGCTGTTTCTATTTCTATTTCTATTTCTGTAAAGAGGTAGTTTTACAGAAATGTTCTCTATGAATACATATAAAAGTTTTACTAGAAAAGCTTTCCAAGAGTTTGTTCGGTTAAATTGAAAAAACTGTTGCTAAAACTGGTTTGATATTTTCACTTTTCTCATTCGGGTCCATGGCATTACATCACATGAGAAAAAATAATTATTTTCCAACACAACAAAAGTTTTAAAAAAGCGACTTTGCACCCTCGCTGTTTTTACATTCTGATACCTACGTCATTACAGCATTGTTTCATTTTCTCTAATAAATCTGGAGCTTGTTTTGTTTCTTAGGACGATAAAACACGTGCCATTTACTTTGACAAATGATACGTGTCGTAGGAAACCGAAGCCGTTACGAGTCCCGATAAGAGCGCAAGAACGATGTAACATATATCTAAGTAAATCTGGGAAGCAATTACGCCATTACCAGCACGGAACTTCACAGAATCGGGGTCTAAACGTCTAGCGCACTTATCAAGGAACTAACCATTTAATAGGTGCCTCCAGAGACCCCTCGTCTTTCGAAAGTTGCCTTCCTCACAGCATGCTAACTGCCTTAATTATAGCAACGGACGAAAAGCTAGTAGTATTTAGTGATAATGAAGTGGTTATATAGTTTCATTTTGCCAAAGCAATAAATTTTCTGTCAGAAGTTCAATCGGCGTCAGCTCAAAATCACCACTGTTCGAGCGCATCTCTGTCTATCGCACCCCACCACTCGCATCATTTATGTTGAAATCAGACTGTGTATTGACAAATTGGCATTACAATCTCTCAGAAGTAAAGTATAATTATCACAATGGCATACATAGCAGCGTAAAATTTATCGAAACCAACCTGTTTGCGTATGTACATGTATACATATTTTATATGTATACGTTTTAATATTTTATTCAAGATAATTGAAATGAGAGTATTGAAATGACAATTAAAATTTAAGTGAGAAACGAAAACCTAATTTTTTTATTGACTGATAATTTAGAACGACCCTGATTTACTTAATCCAGATCATATGTCAAGTGTCTGAGTCTACATGTAGTTGATGATTTCCGGGTCTCACACGTATCTTATATTCTTCTAATACGACGTTTCGCCAGTTACATCTACTATCTTCAGGTTCTTCTCCATAAACGGTTGATGCTTCTGATTACACGAACTGAACTGAACTTGGTTTCGTCTCAAGCCCTTTAGTGATACGTACCACTTCTTTGTATGGAAGGTTTCTTTTGGGTGATCGGGCTGTCCTTAATATCTGTGATATATCTTGACGCATCGGCGGCACTGGTTTCTTGATTAGATAGACACTGCTGATTCCCCTCCGCAAGTTACACTTTCCCCAGGAATCCGGGAAGGAGCAATTGCGTAGTTGAACCCTTTGGAAAGGGAGTTAATGGCATCTTCACTTAGTGGATGATTCGATAGCTTGTACACCACTTTTTTTCGATCAATAGACTGTGTGTTTGTGATCGGATGTTTCTTTTGTAGTAGATAGAATTTCTTTTTCTGTTCTTCTGTAGTTACACTCGCATTATAATCGGCCCGAAACACAGCAAGTTGGTCAATAATGTTCCATAGCGCTGGACGAATGGTGTTTACTTAGTGAGATCAGTTCAATTCGACTAACCGCAAGCAGCAACAGCAAGTAGCAACAGCCGTTACGAAGAAGACCCGGAAACCTTCAACTACATTCTATAGTATATATAGTACATATACTCTTCTGTGTAAAGTGACATTATAATATATGAAAATACAATCTAAATCGGTCAAGGGATCACGAATAAAAAATTATGTGTAGATTTGGAACAGGAGTTTGTATCGTGCATTGGACCGAATTTTATGTCAAACGTTCATCTATGTAGAAAGTACTATAAAAACTCATACTCCTACGTATGTACTCTCGTACATACAATTTTGTATTTAATAAATATAAACGTATTTCGCTAGATGTTTAATATATGTGCTACATTATTAAAGTGAATGCAATGCACACAATATAAATTCCAGTCAAATTGAAATATTTTCCACTACATTTACTGGCACTAAATTTATGTGCTCCCGAGTTTATCTTTGTTGTACAGCAGAATGTTTCTTGCTAGAAAGGGTATATAAAAATATGTGCATTTAAAGTCATTTATTTATGGAAACTTTCCAACAACTAGCAATTAATTTTACCCTACATTGTTAAATGCGAGCCGTTTAGGTTAAAATATTCTGGATGACTAACATATTTTAGACTTTGATTTCACTACTGTATGTTCACTACTATTTTTTTCGAATATTTCTGTATACTGTATATATCCCGAAATGCGTATAAAGAGTTTTAACATATCCAATATCTTGAGTGGAGATCGAAAAATGAATAGCATGTAGGGTACGAGTAGGACAAACACAAAATACAGAGTTCACATAACAGAATAATATTATACGATGATACAAGGACACAGTCTCTCGGGATGAGACAAATGCGTAAAAATCGTGAAATAGCAAGAAAGGGTGAATCGTAAAAGGCAGCTACGATGTGTGCTATAGCTATCATATAGATGAAGGAATAAAGTTAAATGGATACTAAAAAAATAGAAGTGTTGGCGATATTACAAAATATCAAATATGCCGAAATGATATAGATATACCGACAGTAACGAAAATCACATTGTCCATCAAGTTAGAACTACCACTTCGAAATTCTGCAAAGCTCCCATATAGATTAAATGCTGCTTTTTTGTGGTTTTAACGAGAAAAGAAAACATTTCTAGGGAATTTATGATAATGCCAACCTGAGAGTCAAGTGAGCACTACCATATTTCGAAATGGGCTAATATGACGGAAAAAGACACTCGGAATATCAAAATAATGTATCGTACGTTTCTTGGAAGCAACAAATACCTATGGAAACACTATTATTTGTTAACTGGTCGGGATGAAACTTGGCAACCTCACATGTTATCAAGACGACAATTTTTCCTCTATTCTTCAAGTTTGTATGACTTCGGTTTCACCGGAAGTTTCCCCAACATTTTATTTCTGAATAGTGTGTTACCCTGTACATTTTTACGTTTTTTCAATCTAGGGAATATTTTGCATATGTCTAGGTCTACTAATTTAATGACTTTTTACGCCATTATAAACTTTTTAAAGATAATTTTAATATTTAATCTAGTGTGCCGTGACGCACCCAAAATTGTTCTTATATAGTCATAAATAATGGAAGAAGTATACGCAATGTAGTTTTTATTGTTGATTTATGTTACAGGGTGGTCCAAAGTTGATAAAATTACGTTTTTCGAAATTACTCAAAATTTTCAAATGAGAATAACGATTTGGCATTTTCAATCATGTATTCAGATGAATCTAGGTTTACCAACAATGATATGTTTAACAGGCAAATCAAGAGGCATGTTTAACAGGCAAATCAATCCAAACTTAACTCAATCCAATCCAAACAGTTAAGTTTGGATGAAACAAAATTGCAATACGGTGCGATTTTCTGTAGAATAAAAGCGAGATATATATTAGATATAGTATACTTAAGAGAACACATAAATGGCTAATTCTCCCTGAAACGTAATATGCCATTAATTTTAATATGTATTAGTGATAATAAAACATAATATACCAAAATATTTTGTTCATCGAATAAAAAAAGTAACAATTTCAATTTTTTATTAGATTTCTGGGTTCACAAAGTCCAATTTCTCACCTCCGTGTCATGTCCCCAGACAAACTTTCTATGCTTTAAGCTTAAATAGGTTTTTATTTCATACAAAATACTACTAAGGCTTAAAAATACTCAAAAAATACATCTAGATACATCTAAGTTTGTACGACGAAGAAATTGAAGCACAAGGAAAGTATCCTTTTTTATATTATTCACTTTTAGTTGTTTGATGTTTAGTTTGTAATTAATACTTTAACTAAATAATAGATATGCACAAAATTCTAAGATATAAAGATGTTTATGGATCTGATACCGATAGTTCTGAAGGAAATGTACCTCGCAAACAATTGGCAACTTTATGAACAGAAAATGTATTCCATCTTCAAAATGACTCATCTAGTACCGACGACGACTTACAACTTTCAAAATTAGTTAATACTGCTATTTCATCATTATATAGCAGTAGTAACGTCTATTGAATATGAAAATGAATACATTGTAAACTACTTCCGAAAATTAACTGAAGGATTTTTTTTCGTTTTTCCAAATACCACAGATTGTCACCTAGGGTCCAATAACGATATAGTGTCTGTTTTGAACAAGCCCCTAATTAAAGGCCAATATTTCTTTAATTATCATTGTGTTACCAATTTACATTAGCTAAGTTAGATTTCTTATTTGTAGCTTCGAACATATTGTGTTTAACTTCTTTTTTGTTTGTTTTAGTGTTTAAAGTTTTCTTTACTAATGTTTACCAAGCAGAAATAAAATATATGTAATGAAACAAACATTTAAACAAAGAAACAGTTTTCTACTTATATTATTCCAAAATTAATTTCTCACTTCCGCATTCGGTTTCAGCTCCGTGAATGTATATCTTACACAATCCCGTTATTTTTCTTAAATATTTGATTACATGTATGGCCTCCCTTTTAAGTTACATCATGTGATATAATACAGTAAACAGAAAAATTTACACAATGATAATTTTCATTCAAAAAAATTTAAAAAAATGGTCATTGCAATATTACGTTTCTGGGAGAATCACCCAAATACGACTTAACTAAACTAAACTTAAGGCATATTTAAGGAAATTTTAGGATAATATCTATTGCTAAAATAAGATATAAATTAGGGTGCAAGTCTATAGTAAAGAATGTTCATTTAAATGAAGACAAAACAATACCTACGATATTTGATTATAGCTACAGTATCTAGACATGATAATTACATAGTTTCAAACACATTACGTAGTATCTACCTACACTATCTCCAATCCTCTTGTGATAATCGACCGATATATTGGGATTCATAATGGTATGCAAATCGAATTGATTAAGATCTATAGTAACACCGTGCATATGGGGACAACATAGTTCAGTATCGTGATAAGCATTTTGGGCGCGTGGCCATGGCACTTGGAATATACGGTTCTGCGTAGCCGGGTTGAATCGATAGCCCTAATAATGTGCCAGGTTTATAGTCGTGTGTGGCTTGGGTCTCTGCCCATAACTCCCAGCAGTGCTTATTCGTGTCTTCATAGTCGCCTGCAATTGATTCTAGAGCTACGGCGGGCCCGACCTGAGTTTTTAATGCGAGCTCGTAAAAGTACGTCGAGGCCTTAAGGGCAGTGCAACTGGGGTCTGGGAATTGCCAATTTAAGGCCTCTGGCGATCTGATTTGGAGAGAGCGTATGGCGGGGCGATATTTCAGAAGTGGACGTGGGTAACCGCCGGAAAGGCTTTGATATCGGGCATGGCTCCAGACATAATTATGGGCAGCATGCGAGGAATGTGTAAATGATGATTTACTTGGGGATTTTTAGAGCGTTCGAGAGCATTAGGGTTGGGATTGCCCTCATCTTTTATGGTTCAAGTGAAGGTTTTTTACTCACGTATCACATATTTTTTAGATACTCTATAATAATCTGTGAAATGAGTTCCTTAACCCTTGTGATACTACTTTTGGTCTTAATGATATATTCTATTTTCGAGACGTAGATGTTCATACGGCCAGTAAACGAAAGATTGTGGAGGGAAATTATCATTTTTGACTTTGGGGCTCTGTTTGGAATAGTTAGGAGATAAAAATACAAAAAGTACTCCTAGAAGGTGAGCGGGGTGTAAAGTGTAGAGGCTTACCAATACAGTCAAAATATCGCAAAAAAGGGAAATCTACATTAAAATATACAATTTGGGGGCTCGCATAAATTGTTAAAGGGTTTTATTCTCAACATAACTCCACATTTGAGGGGTTACCCGATTGTCGGGGCGCCACTATCGCAAAAAACGCGCTTAAAAACAAACAATAAATTACGACGATAGATTTACTCGTTTTTTAGATATGCGAGTAGATATGCAAAAAGCATGACTTAAAAAAGTGCAAATTATATGATTTTTTAAAATAAATAGTATGGTTACCACTAAAAAATTTATTATTTTGAGTTTTTAAGTGACAATGATGTTGTCGACAATACCCATTAGGTCTGATATTATCGTAAGCTCATAAACAAGCGACACAATTTTACTTATTATTCCCTCTGCTATGGCTCCCGCCGAATGTCGGGATGCCGGAATGCACCACCGAGAGCTCCCATGATCAGTAGGTACCACTAACTTAACAGTAATATTTTTATATATGTAGTAAGTAGAAAGTCGAAAGGCTATATTGCATTTAATCTGGTGTAATGTACCTCTAATGAAGTACTTAATTAAATAGTTTTACAAATATACAAATCATCTATTAATTTATCGCCACTTGTAGCACAACAACACAATTTTTCTTACAGCAAATTGCCCGATAATAGAGGCAATTTCTTCTTTACATGCGGAGGTAGCAAACTTTATCTAACAAAGAACCAGATAATAAAGAAGTTCTGCAATAAATACAATTGCATTAAACTTTCTTAACATAATTGTAAGGATGAGTTTGTCCCCATTGTCCCGTATTCGCAATATTCTGATTCAACTGTTTTACCTATCACAAACTTTATATCAATGTAACTTCACCTTCTTGCGATAAAATGACTTATCGCAATAAGGTGAAGTTACGATACCCAACAGTGATGTTTTATAATATAGCGCCTCACATAATTCTTAATATGAATATACGTCCAGATAAATGTCAATAAACCAAGCAATAAATTATTTAATTTACTAAGACAATGGTCATGATAAATACAATAGATATAGTTATAGAACTTTATTTCCAATTGGTGAGAACAGAAAAATTATAGAAAATATATTTTGCTTTCAATAATAATAGACAAAAGAAACAAAATACAAATTGTGTAGCTATAACAGAAAGTTAACAGGAAACAATTGACAATATGGGAACAAGGAGAGGATCTCCAATAATAAATAGGATGTACTATTGAAAAAAGAGAAGTTTGGATACCACGCATTTTTAGGACATCCTATATATTAAGTTCATAGTCGACGATATACAACAAGTTGGTGGCTATAACTTTTATACGAAACTTTTTTTCTAAAGTTAACAAGAGTTGAGCTGCACCTGATTGAAATTAAATTTTTACTATCAAATCTTACTCGCCAAAAAACCTAAATAACCGTAAGAGATTTGTTCCTACATTCATTTGTTTTACGTGGAAATGAAATAATTTATGATATAACATTGTCAATCGTCATTTTCTCGAAAACTGTCAAAGATAGATATAGGATATGCTACATGTTTTGGACCTAGAATTTACTGAGCAAAATAAATTTCAAATAATATATAGGATGTTCTATTTAAAATAACAAAGTTTTTAGTGTTTACGGTTAAATCGGAATCGAAAACCAGATCTTAAAGCAATCAAATTGTGCATCGTAGTCAGCCATACAACTTCCAAAAATTTGAAATCGATATCGTTTTTCACAAGAAAATTATAGAGTGGCTAGTAATATCGTAGGCACCCGGTATAATTTAATCTGGGGTTAAGTAATTCCTAGGTTCTATGCAACATATGCAACGCGTTGTTTTAGCAGCATATGTTTACGCCCACATTATACAATTTACCCACCTCAACTAACTCTCATAACCAACACAAATCCCTAAGAGATAAACCGCCCAACCAACTGTCCATGGTTTATATGGTATAATCGGGTTTATAGATTAATTCATTAAATATGGTCACTGCATATGTAAATAATTTAATTTAAATTCGTATTATCCTTGTCGGTACTTAAAATTTTCGCTCTGCTAAAATTGATTTAATCGTATAATTCTCTGTTGAATACGAAATTGAATTGGCTAATGTAGAGAATTATTAGATTTAATCAACAATTAATTAGGTAGTAGGTATTTTTTCTATTTTGATTTTCGTCATTCCTGCACTGAACTTGTGTGATTAGGATTTATTATGTCTTTCTTGGGCGCAAATGCGGCCAGCCAAAATAATATGCGGCCTTTTATCTCGCACATGTCTCTGGATTCTGGATTAAGTATTATGGTTGGATTGAGGGGCAGATATATTATTATTACAAAAAGGTCGAGTGATAAGAATCAATCAGATATTACATAACCTATAAGAGCCTATAACCTATAACCTCTCGAATTCTATTCTATCGTGAAAAATTACAATTTCGGATAATAAAATCATTTTGAAGGTGTTTTTAGATTTAATTTGATTATGTTTTTAAAAATTAAATTTAGAGCCAAATATCACCCCTGATATATGCAATACACAGGGTGTTTCTAAATTCATGTAAATGATCTTTTGAGTTGAATTTCCAGTAAAAAATACTGGGGTTTTCTATATATATTTTTTTAAACTCCTGTACCACCAAGTTACAGCCCTTATTTTCTCCACTATGGAAGACTTTAGAAGAATAACATTTGGTGAACAAATTGTACTAGAATAAAATAAAGAAAACAAAACCCACCTCTGTAATTATTTCCGTCATAACCTTTTAACGCGTCGCCATGACTGTATTTAAAAATTTTATAGTAGTAAACGTCACACAATATAAGGAAGAGAGCTCAGTAGGTAGGTACACTAATTAAGGAATCTAGGGGTCATGATATATATTAATTATTGTATTGATTCTATTTCATAATTGATTTATTTCCATGGTTATAAATTTATAATGCCCAAGGCCGACATAGATATTTATAACGCTCAAGGGCGTTATTTCTTATGTAATGTATCGCAAAATAAAGTGGTTCTTCCAAAATAACAGACTAGTAGGACATTAAACTTATTAATGTAGCCTTGGCGTTAACGGTGAGCCAGGCGAGGCACCCGTTTATAGGAACCCGCGTTGTACGCGAGGGCTCCTATCCGTGGGCTATTACGCACACATGGCGATGCCTAGCCGTGCACTGCACCACCGTCAATGTGCCTATCATAGCCTAGCTCACGCCTACAGCACCTAGAGCTGTGACCTTGAACTCTTCTTGGTACGTGGAGACCTACACGCTAGCTAGGCCTTACAAGTGTACACGGCCTTTTACTGCAATTAGAATCCTGCAGAGCGGTCAAATGGTGCCCAGGAGATGCACACGCTAATGCAAACCCTCGTTGTACGGGAAGCAGCAGTCCGTGGGCTATTGAGCCCACTTGGCGCATCAGCCGTGTCCTGCACCACGCCAATGTGCCTATCATATGCTTTAATTAATCTAAATACCTATAAATTAGGGTTGTGACGGGCACACCCGCCATTTTGCCTGGTATATCCGTTGAGTGCCCCGATATATCTTCGGAATCCAAGGTCCAATGCCAATAAAACTAAATTGGGACCCACTTGAAAATGCCCCCTTTCCAACAAAAAGAGAGTTTTTAAAATTGATTTATAAATGACGGAGTTCTGCGGTAACGCACATAAAAAAACATACAGCCGAATTGAGAACATCCTCCTTTTTTGAGGTCGGTTAAAAATGATCCATTCTGTCCTCAGTTTTTCATATAAGGCTGATTACCTGAGGCTGAAAGCTGTCTAAATATTACATTAACTTTCAGTAGTATAAACCTAATAACAACTTGGGTAAATTTTTTAGGTATAATAAATTCAGACCTAAAGTAAACACCACGACTGCAGGCTAAAGAATTAGTTAACATAATATATATAAAATTATCCACTAACTAAATAAATATTGGTTTATACTTCATCAACGCGATCTGAGCATGAAAATTATAAAGCAAATATTAGTTCTGGTTGGCACAAGGAAGAACATTCTATGTATGTATTTTACTCTTGGAGTAAAATTGTTCTAAAGAGCAATAATTGAAATACACATTAAAACATGGGTTGTACGTGAACACCTACAGCTATGGACAATAATGTATATATGTTGAGGTATTTAACATTATCTCAAAGATATGGTACCTTTCATGTATTTCGTTTTTAGGGTATACATGGACAATATAAATGATCTTATAAATATAAATCTTCTCACTATTTTATCAATATTCATATTTTCAGAATATAATAGTTGTACTTTCCTGATGCCATGGGAGGCCAAGCAACTTTACGTGACACTGAGCACATTTGTGGGGAAGGTCACATGAAACACGCGACCTACCCCTTACGAGGCGGTCTCGGCCTACATAGATATTAGGGGTAAAGAGCGATGGTACCGCTCGGCCCCCCTCTTATCGAGGTCACATCTTTAGCCATGGATATTGACTTATGATATGGCTCAGATATGGCTTGTCTGATGTACCTACTATTATGAATGGGTTCTGTATATTGTGGAATATTCTTTTAAGATGTGCATGTACCTACTTAATAAATGTAATGGAATATACATAGTATAGCCTAATATATTTAAGTGAAAAAGATATTTCATTTGGTGACCATATTGATAAACACTTACGAGAAGTATTTTCTCGTGTTCAAATATACCACAATATTTTCTTCTTGTGATATACGTTATTTGATATTGTGGATTTATACCAACATATATTTGTAATATATGTTTATATACCTTTATCATGAAGTATAATTTTTTGCAGGCCTGATCATAGTAAGTGGTCTGGCGTCGGAATTCCAAACTTCGACTGCGAAGGCTCTCCGTTTGTTAAACGCAGTTGGTACATGCTTGCTCTCCTATTGCTTTGTGAAATTTAATATAAAAAAAGGTTCGTATGAAAAATCTAAATATCAATTCAATAAGTGCACAATATATCATTCAATCACCACTGGAGTAAATATATTTTTTTAATAGTGTATGGAAAGTTGTACATTTAGAAACTAATTTGACTTCGGAAAAGATAGATTTTTCCTAACTAGTGCGGGAAAAATTTTTTAGGAGACAAGGGTGATAATTACACTTTACCTTTATCATCAAGTAGGTTTTATCATATACTTCTTTGAAAAATTTCTCAAGTTCAAATTTTCTTAATGCACTAGACGTCCTGGATCTATGTGCTACCGATTTACGTTTAAGGAAAGCAATTAAATTTGGAAATTTATTTATGTCAATATTCTTGTTCACTGACAATGTTTTGATCATTAAGTAAAGTTTCCACACCGTGGAACTCTGATATACTCTGGATTTTCGTTCAAAATAGGCTAGTAGAACTGTCTTAGTGATAACAATTCAAACAAATCTGATTTTTCGGTAATTGGTTACAGAAATTGTGTACACAAACATGTTCTGGTCAACTATCAATATATCAATAAATATTATGTAGGTCAGTCACTTGTATATCAGAACAGAGCTGGTCAGTCAGTCCGAATAGATGTATGAAAAATAAATAATCTGCAACTTATTTACTAAGCTCTCTATTAAACAATAAAAATGTTGTCAATCATGGGTTCAGTAGAACGACGCCCGTCAGTCAGATGAAACAAATACCTGAGGACTCCGTGCGCGCCACCTGTTTGGCAGCTCGATCTATTCCCAAGACTTTTGTTATTATTTTAACCATCGGAAAACTTAATTTGATGTTATAATTCGTGGTTATACTAATAATTATAATTTAATTACATCGATAAACAATTTATTTATTCACGCTATATATTTTTATGAGATGAAATGTTAATTAATTGTTGAATGTATAAAATACACGGGTAACTGTTAACCATGAAATGATTATCAATGTTACTAAATTAACAAATGAATTGGGTAAACGCTGGGTAAACGCTGCTAGGGTTGCATGCTTTTACCGGGTGCCACTACAACTCGGCTTTTTATAGGAAAGGAAAAAATAGCCGCTGCAATTACTCAGACAAAGCTTGGAATTACAAAAGACCCGCTCTTATCTCGCTTACCGAGGACAACAAGAGTGCTACTTGCTCAACGAGGTACGATTTGTTATGTTTTCGAAAACCTATAAGAATTTTGACGACGTGAATGATTATTTCAAAATAAAGTGAAAAATATCGATAGATTAAGTATGCCGCCTTGTCAGTCTGAATTAATTTAACCATTTTTAAGAGCTTCTTATATCAGCAACATTTGGCGTAATGCGTATTGCAAAATAACGACGACATTGACATCACTAACATCACTAAAGGATAACGGCTGGAAGATAACTTATGATTATTATGAATTTCATTAAGTAGTTCGAATGTGATCAGTTTGCCTAGTTGATCGTAATTCAACCCCTACAGGAAAATTCTGGTATGTCAATGATATTAGTCAAGTATTAAAATGAAAGTACATGAGTTTTTTTAGATAACCAATCGGAAACTCATTCAGAAGCATCAGAACTGGATATTTCCGATGATGAGACTCAAGAATTCCATGGTTCGTGGGACGAATTAGAATATGATGAACTCATTTGAATGACATTATTTTTTATGAATATATATTTTGTACATGTTAAATATGTTTTTTTAATGTATCAAATGAACGAAAAATGTATCAAATGAATGAAAAAATTGTTTATCAATGTACATAGTACAATGTACAATATAAATTATTCATATAACACCGAGCTATAATGTCAAATTAAGTTTTCCGATGGTGAAAATAATAATAGAAGTCTCGGGAAGTGGCGTCGTTCTACTGAACACATGACTGACAATTTTTTTATTGTTTAATACATGATTATGCACCTTCAGGCAAATTTTCGAGGTTAGTAAATAAATTGCAGCTAATTTATTTTTCATACATCTATATTATAGATTATTATAGATGTATATATACATGTATATTATAGAAGGATAGAAGATATATAACATTTTCAGCTTCAGTAAATTCAGACTATTACTCCCTTTTGATGACTCCAATCTCCAAATAAGCGATGCGTTTTTTCATATTTATCTTTGGATTTTGTCGGCGGTTGAATAGAGTCTCGGCAATCGATTGAATCGCGATTTTTGCTGATTCTTCTATAGCAACTTCCATATTAACGTTGGAAGTGGCAGATTCGGATATCTTTCATAAATCATTCACACAAAAATATTAACGAAAGCCTAATAAACAAACTCGTTTCTATATCGACATTCCCTCAGGATTCTTGATTTATATTTTTGAAATTCACAATTTTCAATAAAAATTTATGATAAATATAGATCTCGTAACACTATTAAAAAAATAATATATCTGCAACTCGTAGAAAAAGTGTCTTTATTCAAATTGCACAAATAGCTACTTCACATACACTTCAGTTTTCTTCTGAAATCAATCGTACACCTACCCCATTACTTAGTGACCGCTACATGGTAAGCTTAACGTGCAAAAATAATAAGACATTGGAGTGCCTATATAGTCTACCCACGTCTGAAATTAGAAGATTTCGTCTAGATCTCTTATAATACTAACAAAAACGGTTGCTATTGCCTAATCCCAGTAGAATTAAAGTTTTCATTGGGATTCAATCTCGCTATATTTAATCTTTTACTTCATCATTTTAAAGCGCGACTCAGTTCACTGCACATGTGGAGTCCTCATATATTTTAGACTCCAGCGTGAGATTTCCCACAAAAAGTTCCGCCTTATCTGAGGCTTATCATAAGAATATCAGCAAAGTAGTTTCAGATATAAGAACTTGACACACCCCCCGCACATTATCTTTTAGTTCTCGAGAGATAATAAAATATAAATGAAAGTGACTTACATTCATCATGATCTTTGGCGGTGACAGTAAGAACGGTGTGCTGTATATCTTCATTTTCGTCCACTTCCGCCTCGTATAGGGCCTTATCGAAATAAGGAGGATTGTCATTTTTATCAGCGATTCCAATGCGGATGAATTTTGTCACTGAAACAGAGAAAAATATATTAAAATTAATGTACGTCATATCTGATTTTAGAATATCTACTGTTTGTAGTTATATAGTTATGTTGTTAGCATTAAAATTTAACAAGGTGAGTCAAATAATCAGTATTTTTATCATATCATGATTTTTTATTTAAAATTTAGGAAGTATACTTCAGAAACTATACTTAATTACATAAAGTGAATTAATAAATAATATATACGATCAAACAATAAACGAGTAATAGATCTGTAATTTCCAAAGAAAGAAATTTTAAAACAGACATAAATTAGTACAATATGTTTTTTTATATCAAATCATATGAATATCACAATATTTTGAACAAATAAGAAAAGTTCGACAATTTATTTTCTTCGGAATATATTTCCTATAATTACTCCTGTCTGGATTGATTGTGTTTTATATTTTGTAGAATGGTATTTAGGTATACTTATTCCATTTTTTGTAATCTCTTGTAATATTATGGAACGGGTACCTTGATAATAGCCTAGGACATAAAATATCACTAATTCCGCCCGACTATTGAGTGAGAATTTGATAAGGAAGTAGACGTTTCATATATCACTAGACAAAGAACCCCTTATTATATCAACCGGCATTTATTGGAATATTTGTCATAGGCTGGAAGACCTGCTAAGTGAAGTGTGGGTAATAAATCTACATTGTTCAACAATTCAAAGGGGGAGCAAAACACTCAGTCGCTATTATGGGTGTATATATGACATGGATCTCATGCGATATCTGCGCTTTGCCAAACCGCTTCCAGACCTCCGCCGTGCCGTGATGCCAACCAACAAATAACTGCTGGAAGATAATGAATATTGTTCCTGAATAATCCTGAAATGTCTAACAATTGTTTAGAATATACAACGAATATTTTAGACGGTATCTTTACAAACGCAGTCAAAGTTACGACATTTCATAAAAATGTTTAATCGGTTGACAAATTTTAAACATTAATAAAAAAAGACAGATTGCTTTCAACAGAACAGCTTTCAACAATCCATTAAGGGCGTTATTTTGATCTAGTTTTGGCATATAAGCGACATATATAGCGGACAGCGGGGGCTCAAAGTTGAGCCTTGTGGAATACCAAAATTAAATAGTTCAGCAGCAATATATTTATGACTATATCATTGTACACTTTTGTATGTATAACTAAACTCTGATTTTTTCGTACATAACTTGATATATAAATAGCCTTTTCATATTTTTTTATGTTGAGATAATATTCCAACGCGGCAATACGATCACATATCATATAATCGATTGAGGCCCTGAACGCATTCAACAATGTATTTTTGATCTTGTAACATTGGATATATGCATGCAAGTGGTGATATAGTAAAATTTTTGCTGTACTACATAGATTACATACATAGCATACATAACTCTTAGATACTTCTAAATTACATTTTGGGTAATTACAATGGTGGATTAGTTTCCGTTGATTGAAACATACTTGAAGATTCATCCAATTTGCGTGTAACTCTGTGAGATAGAACGAGCATATAATTAAGGAAATTGGATTTGAAATTTTACGTGAATTCAGAAATATATAGCCTCTCCTATAATATGGGTAGTATATACTGCTATTTGTAACTAATTAACAACGATAAATTTAAGGAAGAACCATTGTGCAGTTCTAATGTTAATTTCAATTGATATAATGCTAGAAGCATTTATTTTCTTCTTCAGTTACGGAGGTGCTGCTATCTCACTATAGTATCAGCTTCTATATAGGCGGCTGCTAGAACAGCTTCCAGTACAGCAAAGTTAGTGTTTTCATATTTCTCCAGTTGATATTAAAATCTCCTAAACTTACATTTATTATCGTTCTGAACAGCCTTAATTCGATTGATTGTACGACATTAATTCCTTACATTATTTTTTTGGAACAAATGCAAAGCTTCTCAGTTATATCAAATAATCTGTTAATTAGGAAAATTTAGGCCAAAAGGCTCGGTTTGAGAAGGAAAGAAATGCTCCGAAAAATCCTCGGACCCGCATTTAAACTTTTTCTAAATGCTTGAGTAGGACGGATAATCTTACGAGATTTTACTAAATAAACAATTAACCGGGGCGTATAGGAGCAAGTCGGAAATAAGAAAAACACTCTTAATTTCACTAATTGTACAAATTAAGCTCGTAAGACTTTTAATTAGAATTCGTGTTTGGATTTTTTTCTAAATGAATTTAATCCTGCTGCCATTCTGTCAAGATTATAGCGACGGCGACGCTTTGGTTCCAACAGTCAGGAATATAGCACTGTGATGATGTAATTGATCATCATGCTCGGCAGGTTTGGTAAATTGTGCAAATAAAGCTGTTTGTTACTTAACGCTACTAAACTGAAAACAAGCTTGATAACTCATCCTTATAAGAACCAGAAATTTTACAGACAAGAAGATATCTAGGAAATTAAGATGTTATAATGTCTGATCTGTAATATATTTATTGATAATATCATCAATATTTACTATCAATTAACCCACTTAACGCCTTCTATTCCGGAACACAACTGAAGAGGAAAAAATGTGAGAAATTTAAAAGTTTTGGCAATTTTTTTTATTACAAATAAGAAAATAAAAGGCTAAAGAAACAACCACTAATTCCATGAAACGAAGTTTATCGTACTGAATTAACATGAAAATAAAATGAAAATGACAGGGTCGCAAAACCTTAGCGAGGACCTAGATAACACTAAATAGTACAAAGTGAGCATCGCATCGTCAAAGATCTTAAGCCTGCTGTAATTTAATGTTTACTTGCAACTTGTTTGCTCCTAGACTTTAGAAGCCTTTATTGTCCAGTGCGATGTATCCGCAGCTTCTATCTTTCGATTGCTTCACAGAAGGGTGATATAGTGAAAACGTGATCTGTTTCTAGGTCCTATGGAGTACGCCTATATTCGGTCTAGGTCCTATGGAGTACGGTAGACAAGAGCGTAATTATTCCATGACAGAAAGAGAGTGTAAGATATCCTTTTCGCAGTGAAAGAATTATGGTCATATATAGAACGTTTTAAATTTATTATTTTCACAATTCATCATTTCATCAGTTCACATCGACAGTTAGCATTGTTTGTTGTTACAGTAATAGGTACCTACTCTTCAAATTCAATATTTTACCCCACAATTATTGATTTAAGTATTTAGTTAAAATGCATCCGGAACAAAGAATATATCCAGTTCGTTCTATTCTTTATCTTCCAGTATAATTTAATTTCCGGCTTAGGTAATTATAACCTAGTTGCTATCATATTATAAGAAATATGATAGAATTATTAAATTTAAAATCAGATTTTGTTCCGAGAAAACTATGGAAAAAGGCAGCAGTCATTTTCGTAATTTCCTAGTAAACGCTGTTGGATAAAAGGCTTATCTTACTCTTTGAAGTTATTACACTAAATTGTACAAAGTGATCTTCGCCAGAGATCTTAAACTTGCTGCACTGTAGTTCCGTTTCCAGCTTTTATGAAGAACTTTATTACTTTTCACTTGTATTTACATAATATAGTAAATAATCTTAAAATATGTTAATAATCTAGAAAGTTACATCTTTCAGCAGTTTCTTTCAGTGATTAAGCGATAATAAAATGTTGCACCTATGAATATGGAATGGCGTACTTATATACGTAATGAAACGGTGAAACAAAATTATTATACTCTTCGCTCGGAAGTCGAGGAATATACTGCATTATTTGATCGGGTAAAAATTAAAATCGACACTTTTCGTCAGAGAGTAAACATTTTTGTACCATTTTCTATAACATTGTTTTGTACACGTCATAAGATTTTAAATAAAAATTCAAATATCCGTCTCTATATCTCTTCTTCCGTTATCTGTCTGTCTGTCCGTGTACGCCGCGTTTTTTGATAACGCACATTTCAACAACAACAATTTAGTGGTATGATAGATATAGGTCTCCTTATAGTACACCTGAGTATGCGAACTGGAAGGGTTGCCGCTCAAGGGGTGGAGGGATGAAAATTCTGCGGCGCCCTTTTCGGGAAATAGCTTTGTTAAAAGTAATAAGTAATAGTAAGGTCAAATAAAATACGAGGTACAAATTTGAACATAATTTTGGTCCTATTTATTTCTCCGTAAAACTGGGGGGTTGATTTGCAATTTCTATCTAAATCAGATTTGCACTGCGGATTAGGACAAAATATATCTCCAATTTTTCTGAAAGAGCAATATTTTTTGAGTCTGCAGATGCCAGATTTGCTAGTTTGGTACATATTATTACAAAAATCTTTTTTATTCTACATACTTTACTTATACTTTTTTTCGATAGCACTTACAACAACGACGCTGTGTCCTGAAAAGCGCCCCGAGGCAGAGTTTTGATCCCACCACAGGCGGAAGACTATTTCAACTCGTATAAGATCGGTAACTTCATACGTGTTGATTTAGTGTTCGTAATATAAAATAATATAAAGCAACAAATGCGGCATACTTTCTTTTTTACAGAGTAATCTATAGATCGTTGCACATTTTATAATTATCACTAGTTTAAATAATGAATTAAAAGTATGCTCGATATATTCTAAGTATATACACATACTTCTTAATGCTTATAATTAAGCATTAATAAATTTCTGCTACTATTTTCTCTTTGTATCTTTGTGAATATACGTGTAGAATTAACTTAGATTATGTGTAGAAATTTATGATCAAAAGTGAAAAAAATATTAACAATTAATACATTTGTCACTTAGCGGTTTTTAGGGAAACAAATGGCTTTTTAGCCACATAACTGTGATCAAAAATTATGATTGATGACGAACTGAGTTTGCTTAAATCTGATAAAAGTTTGTTTAACACACTCAACAAGATTAATGACTCGTGAGATTAGATCCAGAACAAGGAGTTCAACATGTTAACATTTTTCTTGGCTACGTTTGGTTTTTAAGGGAAAAGCGTCTATATATAAATATATTTCTCTGGAATTCTCGAAGAAAAACCCGTATAAATCATTAGATGAGTCACTTGGGTTGCGTTATTTGACTCTACAGAAATAGGCGAGCCAAGGGCTATGGCTAAAATAATATAAAGTACATATATAATTACTAAAACACTATATCCATGTCTAAGAGAAAGATCCTGATCAGTTTATTAAAGATTATTAAGTGAGTTTAATCGAGAATATTAGTATACAATATATATATATATATATATATATATATATATATATATATATATATATATATATATATATATATATATATATATATATATATACATATATATATATATATATATATATATATATATATATATATATATATATATATATATATATATATATATATATATATATATATATATATATATATATACATATATATATATATATATATATATATATATATATATATATATATATATATATATATATATATATATATATATATATATATATATATATATATATATATATATATATATATATATATATATATATATATATATATATATATATATATATATATATATATATATATATATATATATATATTGCATATAATGGGAAATGGTATTATTAATACGCAAAAATGAACAGTGAACAGTGAACAATACAATGTTATAAATATCACTATTTTTAAATGAAGAACCATATATATAAATAAGAGAAATATTTAATAAAGTTCATATGAATGTTGGGAGCCTTAGTTAGAAGAATTTGTCTCATTTTTGGATTTTGTTCAGAAAGAAGTTTGGCTGCTATCAATATGTGACCAAGCAATTAAAATTTGTAGCAGTACAGTTATGGTAGGCATAGCAAATATGTCGTGCCCAGAAAGACTGTACTGATCTTCGCAGATGCAGCAGATTTAATTTAATAACAAATATGGCCATAACAGTAACTTGTTGCGGCCTCAACTTTAAATAAAACAGTTTATTTTTACCGTTTACGAATTGGGTGACTAATGGTACCTTATTGTGTATGCTTGGATAACATCGCCAAGTTATGGAAGCTGCTGTACGTCCCTCGATGCTGGATACAGGGTGGATATCGTGGTTTGGTAGCTACGCACTTGACTTTATTATCATACGATGCAGTCGCGAATTCAGTTTGATTTATTTACTCGTTGCACTTCTTATTATAAAGCCTTTGCAATTATTATAGCTATGTTATTATTTATAGCTGAGACTTTGGTGTCCTTTGACAGTTCACATGTATTTCCAACAGCAACCTTTCTGTAGTTGTCAGATAGACTAAAACTACTAGGTTTTAATTAAGCGTAGGTTATAATGTAGAAATAAACTGACGTGCAGTGCCTTATGTTCAATTTTGGACTGCCTGCTGTTTTATGTCAGGTCCTTTTTATAAACATCCATTAATGCTCTGGCAACAGAAGTTTTTTTAATGATATGACAAACTTAGATTTTGTCAAATTTAGATTTTTCTTTAATAAAATTTTTTTTAAATTTTGATTTAATACGAAATGACGTTGACGTGGCTATTTTTTCTATAAATTTTGATACTATGTACGTTGTATTTTATTCACGAGGACTCCGGCTATACTGGAAAGTCATATGAACAAAGCTATGCACAATTATAGATTAAACAATAACTTACACTAAACAAATTCTTAGGAAACTTATACTTTAAAATATGTAGTTTGTTATAAACATCAGTTCCATACATAAATTTACATAGGTTCACATGTTAATTTTCTTGTTTTCAGAAAACATTTATATTTTTCTTTAAGTCAAAGTCTGACGGAGGTTACATCTAATAATTATTGTTTGAGATTTCTGCGGTCTGCCATACTCTCTCAGTACTGCTGACCTGGCGTCCAAATAATTTTTTTATTAGAAAAATTAAAATTAAAAGTAGACATTTAGCAATTGTCTAGCTGTGGCATTCTAAGGGTGCCTATATTAAGTGCTTCGAGAGCCTCTAATTTACTACCTGATCACGTAGCCATGACCTACGGAAAATGATCACGTAGCCATGACCTACGGAAAAATCTGAGCAGCCCATAGGCACAATAAAAAAAGTAAACAAGTCCTGGATGAGAGGCCATTAATTAAGGTAAAATTAATTAATAGGTAGAGGTGTTATAACATACGCAGGGCTTGCGAGTAACTAGCTGTCGGTTATATTTCTTTCGGGTGACAGCTCCTATAGCAGGGCGTTGATTGAACAATCTTATAATCCAGATAGTGTATTGTTAATGAATCCAGTCGCTTGAGAGTATTTTCGAGCAAAATTCAGCACGACAAGATGTTGCGATCAAACTTGCAAAGTCGCTATTGCGTCTACTCGTACATTAACATAAGTTTGCGGGAAACTACGGCAGCTTGGAGAGTGTTTTAAGTTGCTTCTAGTGTATGTTGGTGTATATTTGAGAGAATCTTAGCACACTATGAAAGAAAGCCTTTCATAGTGGAAATTAATGGAAAATAATGCGAATTCTCCAATATAGACTTAGATGAAGAATTTTATAAAAAAAAAAATACCTATTAAATTTGACTGATGATATTTTAACACTAATTTTGTATATTTATGGCAAAAACATAAATTATACACATTCGAAATGCCAAATTTTGAATGCATATAACGAACAACTAACTGGTTCCATTTAATTATTTTGAATGTCAATTAAAATTATCAACAATAATTATTAAATTCCATCATTAAACTCAAATCAACTCACGAGTAACGCAATTTACTCTAATTGTAACCACGTAATGTATATTTGTTCATTACACAATATTCATTACTTTTCGACGAAACTGTTACCATACTGTTGCGTACAAATATAATTATACAAAAAACAAATATAATAGATATGTATTATACGTGAAACATTAATTATTTATTATTCCTTCAATTTCCTGACCGGTTTATCAGTAAATATTAATGTCGTGTGGGTATTTAATACTCTTTGTCCCCCAAGATGATGTCCTTTCACTTCTTACACAAGATTTCTGGCTGTATAATTCTATTAAACAATCCTGGACTTGTGCGAGCCAACAGCCTCGCTTTAGATATAATGTAAGTAAAGCAAATAATGCAAAAAAGTCTTTAGGCAATTTTGTTTTCATAACTAGCTAATTTTTAACGCGGATATCTCTCATTCAAGTCAATATTGTTGCACATTTTATCAGCTCTATTTTGTCCAGAATGGCCTTATCGCTAGGTAGCCAAGTTTCCAGGATACAAGTGAAAAACCGAAAAAAAAGTACCTATCTGAGGTTATTGATAAAAAAGGTCAGGTAGATATGGTGTACACTGACTTTTCAAAGGCTTGGACCGCATAGACCACAAAATTTTATTAAATAAATTAACTGAATTTGGTTTATAAATAGAAATCACTTATAAATCTATTTACGTCATATTTCAGTAATATAAGTCAATATGCTGCGTACAATGGTTATAGATCTGATAACTTTTTGGCAATATCTGGAGTACCTCAAGGCTCCAATTTAGGGCCACCTCCTACTTTCTATTCCCACTTTTTGTAGATAACTTATATTCCCTTATCAACTGTCAGTATTTAATGTTTGCTGATGACCTAAAAATTTTTGCTAACTTTGAAACTATATCTGATTGTACTAATATTCAAAATCAATTAATTAAAATAGAACATTAGTGTCATAAGAACAACTTAAGTATGAATGTTTCAAAATGTAAAGTAGTAACCTACAGTGAAAACAATCTCAGATTCCTTTTTATTACACATTTGACTCATGTCTGTTACAACGGTGTGAAACTGCTAAAGATTTAGGAGTCACTTTCGATAAGAAATTTACTTTTGCAGATCACGTTGATGGAATAATATTGCCAGCATTTCAAATGTCGGGTTTTATTATTAGAAACTGTAACAGATTTAATAGTGTTATAGCATTAAAACCTCTTTAGTTTTCATTATGTTAGATCGAGGCTTGAACACTGTAGTGGTCTGGTCTCCGATTTTTAATGTTTACAAACTAGGATGGAGAACGTGCAAGGAAATTTTTAAAATTTCTAAGTCTGAAAACAAACGGAATCTATCCCCCTAGAGGATAACATCACCAGCTGATTATCCCCAATTTAATATTCAGTCTCTTGACCTGTGTATGACGCAACAAAGTTTAAAGTTTCTGTATCTCCTGTTACACAACAAAATTGACTAGATGGAATTATTGCAGAGGATCTTATATCACGTTACTCCATTTTCTACTCGTCGATTTGTTAGTTTTCACCAACCACAGGTTCATTCAAATGTTTTAGTCAAATCTTCCGTATTTAATATGTTGCACAATTTTAATGCTATTGCTGAAACATGCGATATCAATTTCGATAAATCAAATATTATTTTACATAAGCCATCAACAAATTCCATTACTTGATATTAATATAAGTCACATACACTTATATATTGTTCCTGTTTTTAAAATAATATTTATGTTCCATTTTGTTTCTTGATTAAGTATTTTCGTATATACTGTGTAATGTTTCGTTTTTATTTTCTACTGTACTTACTGAAACTACGTATTGATACTATGGCTAAACTGAAACTATGTATTGACCTGTCTTCTGTTTCCAGTATTGATTATATTCTCTATTAGTTACTAAGTAAGTTAGACTGTTATTAGTGTAATTATGTTGTCCTGTAATTGGAGAAATCTGTTGGGCAATTAATAAATATATTATTATGTATTATTATTATAGTACGCGGACCACCCGAGCCTTTCGAGCCTTTCAACCATTTACTTTTTGAACATGAAGGGTTTTGGGCTTCCTGCTTATTATCGTGTAGTTGAAATTACATGTAAAATGGTTGTTGAATGGACGTTTAGCTTCAAAATTCAGGGAGTTATGGTAAAAAAACAATATCACTTTTTAGGAGCACAAAAATTTGTACATTCCATATAATATGTCAAAATTTTACAATATTTTCTTTTAATTAATTTATGAATATGGGGTGGTTTTTAAAGGTTGAATATTTGGAATACATCGTAATTCATGTTCGAGAATATGAAAGAAGTTTCATTTCACATAATTAAATATGATGTGAATCCATAAAATGTTTTCTATTTTTTTCACGAAAAGATAGTTTTCACCCCTTAAACGCAAAAAGCACAAGTCGGGCAAATATCAATTTTGAAGTTAAGGGTAACGTAAGCTTAATTCCAAATTTTCATGAAAATTGATGAAGGTTCAAAGAATTCGGTAATAGCTAGAATACGTAATAGCTTATTTTGACCTTCAATGACTAGACTATTTGTCAACTTTACTAACTTTTGTATACAAATGGCCTTATAAAATTGTGTTCCTTCCATTTCCCTATCAACCCCGTTTTGAGCATGCATTGTCTTGGCTATATATATCCTTCATTTTATACACGAAGTCAGAATAAAATGACATATCTCAATCTTAACATCTCCATATCTTGTGACGGTTGAAACAATTAAACATTTTTATCTTCCTTTACAACCTTGCCGTAATTACCCTCTAGTAAAGAAGAGCGAGTAATACGTTTCGGCAGCATATTTTTAATTTTCTTAACAATTCATTGGATAGGACGGCATTCTTTTCAACACTTCAACTATACCTATTCGTATTAGTTCTGCCCCAATCTGGCACAGTTTACTTCACATCGACAATCTCGCAGTTACGGCGAGTTCCGAGCCCTGTTCCATTACCATTAGCGGGAATTTATCACCGCTTGTCGAGCTCCTGCGCCATTATCACTTAAATCTTCAACAAATTCGAAATTAATAATTTTTCGCTCAGTCAAGCGGGACCTATTGAGGCTGCAGCTGAAACCCCGGCTGCCGATCATGCGAATACTTTATTAAAAACTCCCTTGATTTTTATTTTACGATGCCAGTGCTGAGGGTAGGTGCAAATTTTTATCGGCGAACATCACCGACGGCGCGGTCTAATTTACGATGCGACGCGGAAAAGGGATACGGGAAAATGAACATTGCTAACCCTAGGTCCGGGTTGATGGGTTAACTGGTACGGAAGGCCTTAACAAAGGATCGTGACCGGTGTGTTTCTCAGGCCTGTAGCAAGTAGGGTTGATGTGAGTTAATAGCATTAGTTAACAGTAATAGTAATATGTATGATACTCTCAATTGGATGTGAGTGTCGCAGGTGTTGAAAATAAACCTGATTTTAGACGTCCTTAGTCGATGTTGGACTAATGTTTTACTAAATTATATGACTGTTTTTATTATTTTTTGCAAATGGAACCCTATTAGTACGATATTGTAATCAATGCCTTCATATAGAACCTTCTAATATGACCACATTCAATTTAGGACAAATACAACTAAAATTAGGTACTTTGCAGATAAAAATTTAAATATTTCATGTGGTTCCAATTATGTGAGCTTTGCAATCAATGAAACTCCATACATTTATATTGGCTTGACAGTGTTTGCATGATACCATATAACTATAATTAATTTATATTTTCCTAAAGTCCTAAAGTAAAATGAATGTATATTTCTCACGGTACAAAAAGTTTAGGAAAGAAAGTATATAGACGTTTCTGATAGAGAATTTTATAAGGAATAATTTTGTATATATATACACCGTGTTCATTTAAAAAATTACCACCCCCTGTATCTGGTAAAGTTCAAAATATTTGAGAATTTGCCGGGACACATCTAGTTTTTGTTTAAGGGGAACATTTTTGAGTGTTAAAGGTTCTTGATACGTTCATCCCCCTAACCCCCAATTTGAACCCCAATTTGAAAATATTAAATGGAACTTACCTCACACTATTTAAAAGCCCTTTTCTTTGCGATTACAGCAGTGTATCATTTTTCGAAATAGGTTGAGATCTTACCAAACTATTTAAAAATATTAAATAAACCAAAAATTAATAGGAATAACTAGCTAATAAATTTTCTTCACTTTAAGTGTTTAATAAAATGTTCACCATTTCTTTCCATATAATAATAAACACGGTGCTGCAATTGCTCGCGCACTTTTTCTATAGTTCCTTGCCTGAAATCCCTGCACGTTGCTGTTATGCGATTTTGTAGATCATGAAGGTATAGTGGGGGTGTTTTGTGAACCGGTCATTTGAGATACCCCCATAGGGAAAAGTAATTTGGCCTGAGAACAGAAGATCTAGCAGGCCATTCTATTGCTCCTCTTCTTCCTATCCACTTGTCAGGGAATGTGATAATATTAATAATTTTGTGTAATTTGTGTAATAAAATTCCGTAATTTGAATAATTTTTGTAAAATCTCAACCAATTTACAAAAATGATGCACTGCTGTATTCGTCATAGAAAGCTCTTTCAAATGATGTATAACACGAGCGGTAGTTACATTTAAGATTTTAAAACTGGGGTTGCAAGGGGTTAAGGGGATGAACATATCAAGACCCCTTAACTGTCAAACATGTTCACTCCGAAAAATCGACGTGATCCCGGTGAATTTTGAAATATGTAACACGAGCGGTCGTTCCATTCAAGATTTTAAAACTGGGGTTGCAAGGGGTTAGGGAGATGAACATATCAAGACCGTGTGATGACTAAAAAATGTTCTAAACCTCTAAAATTCAAATATTGTGCGGTTTTTTAATTAGAGGGGGTGGTAAGTTTTAAAATGAACACTGTATGGTATCATTTTGTACACCTATATGCATTTTTATCAAAAAGTGCACGAGATAATCTAGAAACCCTCAAAATGGGGAGTAAAAACGACGTCCTAGGGGATGGAGCACACTATTTAGCTGACAATTTGGTTTATTAATTCTTATTATGTTTTCAATTCTATATATGTTATCCTTAACATATCTATCAATTTCTAAAAATTGATATTAATATTAATATTAAACCTAAGTGTAGCTCCATTAAGAATAATTAATGATTATGTTGAAATATACTAAATATACCCGAATGTAACAAACAACATATGTTATATACATATAAGCTTAGTCTTAGTAACTAAAATCCGTCTACACTAATTAGCTTTCATTAATCTTAAATATTAACACGGATTTTCTTTGTGCACGTTGTTCCTGCGCGGGAAAATGAACATCAACATTATTCAATTTCCGTTCCATTACCCGCTAGATCCAAATATATTCCAGCTATGTACCTATTAAATTTTTATCTCTAAGCATCACAACTGCATAAGACAGACTCCGATATTCTTATTTAACTTTGTATTTCCTTTAAATGAAATATAGAATCAGAATAATTAAAATCAACATAAACTGCTTGAAAAAGAAAGATAATTACATTTTTAAATGAGTAATTCTGCTACAGACTGGGATATTTAGTTTCTTTCTAAGGGAAAACTTATAATTAAATATGTTTTTCTTCGATTTTTCGGGCCAATGGAGCTCAACCCGACTTGGATTTGACAAGACGTGAAATAACATTGGCAGAAGGAAAACCCTTTACTTGGTTTGATTTGATGTAGCAATAACAGAAAAAAATAGACGCTAGTGACTTGTTGTTGTTTAATTTATACGTTGATGTTACTACTACTTTAACGGCTAATTTTGATTTTGTTCGTCATGTAAAATTGATGCATTGTGTAGTAAATCAAGCAAAAACAGTTGCAGGGCAGGCCACTAATTACCATGAATGGCTGATAGCAATTAGCTAAAATAATTATTGGAAAGCTGCAATAGTATATTAAGCAACAAGCACTGAATGATACTTATTTCTCCGAAAATAACAAATGAATAATGAACACCTAAAAAAAATATTTCCACGAATTTATAATGGTAATGCCGATGGGTTGGGAATATTTTAGGGATAATTTTTTATGGATTTTTGAAGGATTGATTTTCATGGATCACTTAATGCAAACTTGAATAAAATGAATAAAATATTGCAATAGCCACAATAACTGGTACGCACAGAATCAAAAGCGGAATCTGATAAATTAAAATTGAATTGGTTTAGGAAAAGAAGCACAAACTGTAAAAAAATTAAAACACTCAAATCTGAAGATAATCAAAATATAATTAAAGCAGAGAAAAGTAAAGCTTCTAATCAAACAAAACAAATAATTCAGACAAAAAAAGTCGACCCTATATTCAAATAGAACAAATATAAATAGTAGAATAGGTTTGTCTATTCTATGAATTTCAGTTCCGTCGAAACTAATGTCACAAAGTGTCACTGGAAATGATGAAGTATTAATATTTCAAATTCAAGTATAAATGATCAATAAAACAAATCGTACACATCACTCTGAAGATCCTCAATGAAGGTGAAAGAAGTACAACTTCTAAGTGAATCGTTTCCGTATATATATATATATATATATATATATATATATATATATATATATATATATATATATATATATATATATATATATATATATATATATTGAGATAAACGAAAATACAGATTTAAAATTAAATTAACAAATACATTAAAATTAAATTAACTTCAGTGTCCTGCAACTAACAAACAGACTATAGTATAAGCGCAAGCAAACACACGTGCCTATGACCAACGAACAGAGTAGCGGAACGCCAACCACCAGCTACGCGCATGATTGGTCGAAACATAATATCGTTAGACTAAATAATTAATAGCCACAAAAATCTGTTTCAAGTGAAATTACAATAGACAAGTCATAATAAAAATTATAAAATATCGATCACTAATAAATTGAGTCTAAATTAAAGGATTAATGCAAAAGCATAAGTGCAAATAAGGATTTCCAGAGTTTGAGCTAGGAAGCAAACACAAAATGTCGAGGGAACGCGTCACACAGAAAGTGAAATTATACGACAGAAATTGAATTTAACTGTATGATAGTATTTATAATTCAAAATTATATAATATGATAATCAAAGTGTAATAGTTTTAAGTGAAATTAAATACAGTTATTAAACATTATGAATCAATCTGATTGGCCAGGTCAAAATAACATAACAATAAAAGAAGTAGGTAATCAGGAAGTTGCATTTGCTTTTTATTACGGTACATCCGTTGAAACTACAAACATTATTAAGAGTCTAGTTACGGCGTTCTATAAAGCAACAGCAACAGCTCTTGAATTTAATGAAAATTTGTCATAAAATAATTGTAAATTTAGAATAATAATTGTTAATTAGTGCTAAGTAAGCAATAATACTATGGTAAATGGTCTAGAAGTAGAAACAACTGCATGAATAAGTGTTTTCGTCGTATATATATATATATATATATATATATATATATATAATATATATATATATATATATATATATATATATATATATATATATATATATATATATATATATATATATATATTTATATATATATATATATATATATATATATATATATATATATATATATATATATATATATATATATATATATATATATATATATATATATATATATATATATTTATATATATATTATATATATATATATATATATATATATATATATATATATATATGTATATATATATATATATATATATATATATATATATATATATATATATATATATATATATATATATATATATATATATATATATATATATATATATATATATATATATATATATATATATATATATATATATATATATATATATATATATATATATATATATATATATATATATATATATATATATATATATATATATTTATATATATATTATATATATATATATATATATATATATATATATATATATATATATATATATATATATATATATATATATATATATATATATATATATATATATATATATATATATGTATATATATATATATATTTATATATATATATATATATATATATATATATATATATATATATATATATTTATATATATTTATATATATATATATATATATATATATATATATATATATATATATATATATATATATATATATATATATATATATATATATTTATATATATATATATATATATATTTTATATATATATATATATATATATATATATATATATATATATATATATATATATATATAAATATATAAATATATATATATATATATATATATATATATATATATTTATATATATATATTTATATATATATATAAATATATATATATAAATATATATATATATATATATATATATATATATATATATATATATATATATATATATATATATATATATATAAATATATATAAATATATATATATATATATATATATATATATATATATATATATATATATATATATATATATATATATATATATTATATATATATATATATCAATATATATTCAAATAGAACAAATATAAATAGTAGAATAGGTTTGTCTATTCTATGAATTTCAGTTCCGTCGAAACTAATGTCACAAAGTGTCACTGGAAATGATGAAGTATTAATATTTCAAATTCAAGTATAAATGATCAATAAAACAAATCGTACACATCACTCTGAAGATCCTCAATGAAGGTGAAATATATATATATATATATAAATATATATATATATATATATATATATATATATATATATATATATATATATATATATAAATATATATATATATAAATATATATATATATATATATATATATATATATATATATATATATATATATATATATATATATATATATATATATATATATATATATATATATATATATATATATACGACGAAAACACTTATTCATGCAGTTGTTTCTACTTCTAGACCATTTACCATAGTATTATTGCTTACTTAGCACAAATTAACAATTATTATTCTAAATTTACAATTATTTTATGACAAATTTTCATTAAATTCAAGAGCTGTTGCTGTTGCTTTATAGAACGCCGTAACTAGACTCTTAATAATGTTTGTAGTTTCAACGGATGTACCGTAATAAAAAGCAAATGCAACTTCCTGATTACCTACTTCTTTTATTGTTATGTTATTTTGACCTGGCCAATCAGATTGATTCATAATGTTTAATAACTGTATTTAATTTCACTTAAAACTATTACACTTTGATTATCATATTATATAATTTTGAATTATAAATACTATCATACAGTTAAATTCAATTTCTGTCGTATAATTTCACTTTCTGTGTGACGCGTTCCCTCGACATTTTGTGTTTGCTTCCTAGCTCAAACTCTGGAAATCCTTATTTGCACTTATGCTTTTGCATTAATCCTTTAATTTAGACTCAATTTATTAGTATATATATATATATATATATATATATATATATATATATATATATATATATATATATATATATATATATATATATATATATATATATGGAAAAAATTTTTGCTTTGCATTTATTAATGAATTGGTATAAACCGTCTATAAATACATTATAACTACAAAATTATACTCCTAAATCAAAATAATATTTACTTGGCATGCACATCATTATTTTGCTGCTGTTTTGAGCCCTAAAAGTCATATAAATTTAATTATACCGTGCTAGTTAATCTGCCGCGAGGATGAGGTGAAAGTAAGTCTTTAAATTCATCTAGATTACTTATGTTCCGCAGAGATTTCAGAGGAAGTGTTTTAGCTCATATATATCTTGAAGTATTACCTAGAGATGGTAACACCGAAGACATAAATGGCCAAATCTAATTTATTTAGAGCTTTCCTTCACCCTCCCTTCTCACCGAATTTCCTTTGTTGTGATTAATAGTTCCTACTGGCTTTGGAAATACTTGACGCAGATAAGTTCTGATAAAATACTTTGGGTACTTTTGTCGAAGGAGATGGTATCGTGCATGAAGCAAAAGATTGCAAACTTTCCAACACAATAAGTTATAATGTGGAAACCCTAAAGAAAAATGGTCCAGTAGATTGTTTAACACAGAATTTCAGTAAATTCATGTAAAACTTCGCAGATTCGGGTATTTAATGTAAAAAATAAAAAGTGCCGCCAGAGCTTAAGAACAGACGAATTAGGATTAGGTTGGCAAAATGATAATGTTATTAACATTAGTTAGGATTTACGATTCTATTATTTAGTGTGTTAGTGTAGATACATATTTGGCAAAAATTGCAATTTAGTATTAATATCTTAAGTTATATTTACGAGGAAAAATAAAATCTCAGATTGTAGCCTCCATCTTAAATATTTCTTATGTTAATACCTACTTGACCTGCTACCTCAAACATCCCGAAAAAGATTTTAGTACAATCGGACGTAAATGGCAACATTCATTAGTCATCTTAGAGCCGCCATTTTGAATATTTGCTCACAAAAAATCGTGATCTGCCCTGAAACTACGAGATACCAATTTTGAGTTGAATCGTATGATAAAGTGACAAAATTCCCATAATTCGTCATGTACCTACTGCTTTTTAAGACAAATAGAATCAGAAAATGCAAAAATCTTATCTATCTATCTATCTAAATCTATCTTATTTTGATAGAAAAATGTGATGATGTGACAAAACTCCCGATATACCGCTTTTAAGTCAAATCGAATCAAAACTGGCAAAAGGGCAATCTTGATTATTTTATATTAAAAAAAAAAATCGTGATCTACGACCCTAAAATAATCGAAACATCGATTTTGAGTCAATTCTGATGATCAATTACAAAAACATCCGCCATATTGAATAATAATTTTGGCAAAACTTTTTTGACATGCTTCCCAAAAACCCCTAGATACAGTTTTGTGTGGCTTCTTACAATGAATGACAACTTCATCCGACATTTTGATTCGTCAGTACTTGTAGTGTATTTCCAGGCGATATACAAATCGCATATGAAACATCTCAAAACATAATGCAAAAATAAGATATTAAATATAATAGACAAAAGTAATAATAAATGTAAAATAGAAAAAAAAAATCTAACCCGGGCCTCTTGACTCAAAGTCAATTCAAGATATTCTACCATTAATAATTCCACACAGCAGATCAGGTTGTTTAAAAATGCTAGAAAACACGACGGTGCACGTATTATTTAATATTTAATATTTAATATTATCCATAAGGTCGCGGCTGGTCTCGGGAACTTTTGCTGAAATTGATTTTATATCACTTGATAAGAACGTATTTATATACTAGACATTTCAACTTATTGGTCCTAGCATTTCTGGAGATATCTTGAACTCAAAGTATTTTCCAATTATCTTAGAGACTGAACAACCTGACCAACCTAACTAAGATTCCCATCGATATAGTCTTTAAAGTGAAAGCGACGGGGCACTACGTTATAACATTATTTAAAAAGTTACCCTGGTGGCGTTTTTTAATATTCCAATCCAATTAACACATCCCTTGTGCTATGGCCTAATGCAGTAATAATTACATTAAAATCTGCTATATTTTTATGGTATTTTCCCCCCGAAAGTTTGTCCAGATATTTATTAGCACTGCCGGAAATTCATCAGGTCTATACAGTATTTTCAGGCGCTTTTATTAAAAATTCTAAAGATGACTTTGCGGAAACTTATTTGTCACATTTTCCATACTTTAATTAACTTATACACAATACACATCCAGGCATGTGCCGGAAGATTTATATTAAAACCGTCATTTCAGCTATTCGTCCAGGCTGGAAGTACTGCCCCAGAGTTTTGTTGTTTCGAAAATAAATCCCTAATTGTGCGCCAGGCTTCGAAATAAAACGTTTTAATTCCCTCGGAATTATTTATGTTACATTGTGTTGGAAAATGGCGCATAACTTTGTATTATCACTTCCCGGGCGGCACTTTCTAGAAGCGAGTTCAAAAGTAATGAAATAACCGTCGTAGTATACGCGTATATTTATTTACCCTGAATAAGTCAACATCAAAAGTGGTAAAACTTTAAGCAATCGATAAAATTATAACTGAATTTTGGTTAAATATAGTATAAGAAATAGTACGGAACTGAAACAAGAAAATCAAAATATTGCCGCTGATCTACTAACTAATCATATAAATTATATTATTGAAGCAAAAATATGAATAGCCATAATTGGAAAATTCTAGTATTACTGTTATTGTGCTAAATACGTCGGACGCGAAGCATTGCATAAATTTGAGGACCGTTTTCCTTCATTGTTGATATTGCAGTGAGTTATATCACCCGAGCCTGAATAATAAGACGACCCCCATCCTACGCCCACAGCTGACTTACGCATCTACCGCATGGGGATATGCAGCGCAGACGCACCTCAAGAGGATCCAAGCAGTGGAAAACAGCACTTCGGACTGCAGTAGGCGCCCCATGGTATGTGACCAACGAGGTCATCCGTATGAACCTGAAATACAAGATCGCCATGAAGATGATCGAGGACCATGCCAGGAAGCTCTACGTCACCGCAGAGGTCCGTAGCCCCACTCATCCGGCTGGCTACGGACTACGATCCAGAGGAAGCCGGACCTCACAAGCGGCCAAAGACCCAGATCCTGGACAACGGGTAAGTATAAGATAATCACGATCTTATGTTTTAGCACGACTGATGCGAGAAAAAGCAGACGACACCGAAGAAAAGCACAGAACCAAAGAAATAAAACGGTCTAGACACTAAAACAGCCCGATCCAGTGGATGGCGAGGCGACTACCTTGCCAAACCTCACACCCTTACCTTACCGGACGGATCCAGCGACCTGATAGCTGATCATCTCGCGCGAGTTCCGTCATCCTGAGCTACAATGCTCATCCTCCCATACCAACATGAATGCCGCCTAGCTGGACACTAGCAAGCCCGGTGAGAGGCAGGAAGGATTCCACAAACACCCGACATAACACCCTCGAGGATAATATACACCGGCGCGGCGAAGAAAGTAAAGAGCGCCAGAAGCACGGCTCTCCCGGTAGGGCCCATCAGCCAGGACAGGAGGAGGCTGCGTAACTTCACGTGACACCGATCACATTTGTGGAGAGGGTCTCGTAAAATGCGCGGCGTAACCCTTACCAGGCGGTCTCGGCCTACATAGATATTAGGGGTAAAGAGTGATGGTACTGCTCCTCCCACTACTATCGAGGTCACATCTTTAACTAAGAATACTGATATCGCGGTCACATATTTAGCTAAGAATATTGGCGCGTAAGTTATATATAGAAAGTATTTAATACTGTCTTGTTACTATTTTAGCAGCCCATCTGGATTTTTTATTTACAGTTTTTGTATTAGTTGACCTGGCAGTGTGGTAGTCGTTTAAACTTCTTATCGCTTTTCAACTTTTGGAATCGTTATATCTCAGAAATGGTGATTCTCAGGGGAAAATATAAAAGAACATGTTTTATAGATAATTGACTGTCCTACAATTTTTGTCTGACCTGTTTTTTTGATAAAACTTACCGTTTGGCCTTGAATATTTTTATTGCAGATGTGGCATCGATGGGGACTCTTCACGTTTCATCTATTATAGTGTTCCCAATATTCGTACCAATTTTCAGCTTTATGCGAATTATTGTAACCTTTAATGTCTATTTTGACCAAATTACCTAACAATGTTCGCAATTATTAATCGGCTTCTCCACGAAATACCGAGAATTTTCAGGCCAACCGTATTTAATTAAATGTGAACGCCAAAAAAATGATACTTTTAATCCAAACATTACAATACACTATTTGCTAAAATCTAGTTGTCTACACAACTTTGATTTTTGACATTTAGTTGTCGGCGTCAATATTCGCGCCAATATTCGAGCGAAGTTGTCAAATATTATTCAAATAGTAACATATTTACTTACATTAGAAAAAAAATAACTGTTCTATTTTTTTTGCTCACGACAGTACGTTTATGAATTCAAGGTCGAGCTACGAGGTAAAGCTGTACATAGTCTTTGTTTAACCATTAATAGCACCCACTCACGTCGCTCGATTGTCGAATAATCGCCTTATGCTTCTCACGCCGAGTATATTTAGGCAATATCGATCACCTAGAGACATCCTGTAAGTACTAAGGGAATATTTACATTATGGCTCTTCCGCTACATATATATCTCGCAGATGATGTCACCTCAAATATAGCCGGCGACGAGAATACGGATGTGATATTGAATGTCTGTTGAGTCTATAATATAGGAGCGTATGTACATATTATAGATAAAAATTGAGCAATAGTTAATATTACGAAAAAATAGTAGTCTAAAATCTATAATTACTCTTGTAGCAATTATGCTTTGAAAGTACCTAACTGACTGGAATTACACATTAACAAGAAAATATTAAATACTGTACACTTTTTTCCCTAAGAAACACCATCAAATTTCTGAAAATTAGCGATTCAAATAGTTGAAAAAGTTATGTTCTCTATAACATGCACACTAGGGTGTTTATTTATTTATTAATTTTATTTTCGGCCCCATGGGGTAATGATTTAGCATTGGACCTAAAATAATTTCTCCCAAAATTGTAGCATCCTAGATCAAACCTGTGAACGGCGCAAACCGAGTTTGTTTCCCATTTAATTAACATGGAAAAATCGACGTTTTTACTCAAACATGAATAACTGGTAGATTTTTTTAAAAATACCTGAATTGAAATTTCTGGTAGCAGCATTTTATAGAGAATTTAATTTCCTACAAAAAGGTCCTTAGTACTCAATCCGTGAATTCATTATTTTCAAAGATATGCTCGTTCAAGCATTCTCTTAAAAATCTGATTACATTTGTAAGAGATTTTTTTCCATTTATTATAGATTGTATATTATATATTGTTTACCACAAAATGGCATTATTAAATAATCTTTAAAACTCCAGACACACTTGTTTCGATTTAATGCTTGACACCTTGTATGTAAGATCAGTTGATTAGGTCACCAAATAGCTGAGAGAAATGAGTAATGTTATGCTTGGGCAGGACCGATGCGCAGAGAGAGAGAAAAGCATTAGGCAGTTAGTATGTGAGGGCTCGCATGATTGCACGTTTTGTGCGATATAGGCCAAATAAAGAGTATTATACATAATGTGAGAACTAGTATGTTACATGTAATAATTCACACCTAGTGCACTATTGCCCGGCATGAGACCGTGGTTCCTTCGAGCGGGATCACTCATAACTTGGGGGTGTTGTGGGCTGCTCGAATGACATGATGCAGGTGGAGAGGGTAGCCTCATTAGGTGCCCCCGATCCGGTCATTGGAATGCCAACCCCAATGGGGTGGGCGTTCGGGGAAGCCTCAACTTATTTCAGGGTGGCGCTAGCTAGTTGTCGAAGAATTCATCATTAAGTAATAGAATTAATAAATGCAAGCAACGTAGACTCCAACCATATGACACTGGACGAACTAATGGCGAGGGGGTGGAGACCCTCGGTGAGTACTTTAGATTGTTGCAATGCTAACAGATCAGTAATTGTTATATTTATTTGCATGCTCCCGTTATCGTAACCTGCCTACGAGCAAGTACCGATGTGCAAGTACCAAAGTGAACCTCTTTGTGAGAACCCGCGGGGAATCAGGTGAGAATAATTTAACCCAATTTACACATTCAATTAATTTTAAGGAAAGTGATCTAAAATTTTTTGGACTGTCCGATTGATATTATTTGAAACTAATTTATGATATTGATATTATGTTAATTAAATGGGAAACAAACTCGGTTTGAGCCGTTCACAGGTTTGATCTAGGAAGCTGAAATTTTGGGAGAAATTTTTTTAGGTCCAATGCTAAAACATTAGCCAAAGAAAAAAGAAACCGACGAAAAGTGACCGAAGAAAAAGAAACACCCTAATGCACACGTTTCCACGCCACCTGTGAAGTAGTGTACTCGGGTTTTTTTACACGTTGTTTCGTATTATACGATCTATTGTGGTTCTGTTTAGTTAAATAATATTGTATTAAAAAAAATGAATTAGAAATGAAAGCAGTGTGATTTATGAGAAATTGGGGAATATTATTCGTATGATTGATAATTATCTAATGGAGCTTCTTCTTCTGCTTTTTGCAATCTGATAAAAGTAACTGACAATACATTTAATTATATTACATTTTCTCCGCACAATAATATAACGGGACAGAACTAACAGTTCAGAAAAGTTACATCTGCCAATATATAAAACTGTATCTTATCAGTCGGATAAAAGAAGTAGAATAAAATATCTCCCTTGCTGGGATATTAGGCTGCCTAGTAGGATTTAGGACGTGATAGTTTTAGATAATACTGCCGCTTTGATTTCCCATGTCTACTCTGACTCTCCAATTCCAAGTAAATTTGGTTTTATCTAGAGCCTGATCGAATCCTGTATTTTGTACTTTTAAATACAAACCGAATTGTAAAATATCGTACCGTGCAAACCATAGCAAATGGAAATAAACAGATGCAATAATAGATGAAATAAAAGATTTGGTAAGAGCGAAAACTATGCCTACATGTATGTTAAGAATATGTTTTTTTTATGTGGGTTTACGTTTGCGTGTATACTTACATGCAATGTGGCACTAAGTAAACTTTTGAGAGAAAATAAAAATGTATGGGTAATAAATATATTATACGTATATACGTTACTATTTAGTAGAGTAACAAAGAGAGTTCGGAACCAAACCCCACTGCTACTTGCAAGTTAGAAATATAGGGGGAGGCAGTGATCAAGAAGGCCATAGGTTATTTATGTGCAGTATAATGCGCAATAAATCACCAGTGATTAACAAAGTTGTTCTTTATGAAGTTTTCAAAAAAGCAATCTCAACCAGAGATCCATAGTGCAATTAATGGTCAACTTGCATATAGTATCCAAAAAATTTAAATTATAAAATGTTATTAGTTGTTTATATTTAAATTTATCGAGAAGCACGTTCTGGGCCAGTAATCTGATATTATAGCATTCATTATATTTATATAATTAGGGAACCTAACTCATAGAGAACATATTTTTCATATTTTTCATATTTTTTGATTTTTTAAAATTTTCTTAATTTGAATTTTTGTTCATTCAGAAGCTGTCAAATATTTGATGGGCCATTCGGATCAAATCCCATTGGTCAAATCTACATTTGAATTTTCTAATATGGAAGGGCATAATATAGAATGGCATCCACAAATGTATCTACTGTTAAAAAAAATAAACAAGTTCCTGATTTTTATTATAAAATATCATATTAAACCCAACAAAATTCAAATTTTAAACGCGCATTAAAAATGTTATAATTTTTTTAAATACTGTAATGTTTTCTGATAATGTTATATAATGTGAAAACGATGGTAGCATTCCTATTTTTCTGTGATAAGAATTTAATTAATATTAATATTTCCGGCTAGGTGAAAATATTTAGTAAGAAATTACCTTTTTATTTGTATAATATATTCATGTGTTATTATGAATATGACAGTTTGTAAACATTAATAGTCAGCATTAAATCGTCGTATTTGATTCAGGACTAGCATATTTCTGAATGGAGTATGCAATTACTAAATGCATGCTCTGGAAAATCCTGCTTAGGTATACAGATACATTATGTATGACAGCGTTCGAATCCGCATCGCCGTTTCAGGTTTTTCAATCTCGTCATCAATATTCAAGCAAATGAAAATCTATATATTTATGGTAAAATATCGCTAGGTCTGTACTATGGAAATAAAAAGGTATTTATGTGTTGCTGCTCGGCACTATCTGAATCCAGTCAGAACGTTCCGTAAATAAAACTAGAAATGAAGGAGAGAAAAATAAGTTATTCTGTTAAACGCACCTGATTCAGGATATTGGAATTGGTAAAATTTTAATAACCTCTGGGAGAACGTGTATGGCAGTAATAATTTTATAGTGTTATATAGTATATGGAAAATGATCATCTACTTATGTTTTTTAAATTATTTTCTTTTCTTTTTATTTTTAAGTTTTTTTTATTGATCTTTTAAACAGTGACTAGGGTCTATCAAGTTTTCACACAATCATAGATCACACTAAAAACCACATATCTAAGAGGCTAACAAACATGTAGATACTAATCAGCTGTATGTATTGCACATGAGTGTTATATAGTGTATGGAAAATTTCCTCTACTATGTTTTTTGTTAATTATGATATATTTTCATTTTTTAATTTTTTAAAAATTTTTTTTGAATACAATCACAGGAAAGACAACGGATCTAAAAGGTTAACATAAATGTAGAAACTAATCAGCTGTATGTATGTTACCAAGTATTTTTGTTGACAATTAATTAATTACTTTAATGTTTTGCAAGTCACAGTAATGAAGTTACTATGGATCACAGTTCATATCCGTAGTTAAAAATAGCAGCAGCGGATAAATTGCTAGATCCTCAAGGAAAATAATGAGATAAGAAGTCTTGGTTGTTTTATTAGAAGCAGAAGTACAGGACGTTATACCCTTAGGAGACGAGCATTTCCCAGAGGATGTTTAAAAAAGGAAATGCCGAGTAAATAATATAATTATTATTGGATGCATGGAATGAAGTACATACTGCTTCTTTTAAACCAATAGAAATGTTATCATCTCATATCTAAGAGGTCAGATATGGGATTATAAAATGTTTATGTTCTAATATTTTATATCTAAAATTTTAATTATAGAAGTTTGCAACGTTACCACTTACGACTTTTTTTCAACAATAACAACAGAATATAATTGCTATGACTAATTGTTAAGCTATTTAAAATTTTTTATTCAAATCTCGCTGAAGGGTGATAGGGTGGATTAGCTAATGGATAGCCTAGTAATTGCTGCAAACCGCGTTCAAATTATTCTATTTCCATCTAAAATTAGCTGAAAGTTTATACGTCCTAATAGCAGTATGCAAATGTCCTGTTAAAAGAGACAATCTCTAACATCTCCCTAATATATCCTCAAGCATACGTGGTTTGAACTTCTTTTTCCCATTTTGTTTGTTGTCCCGAATTTAAACCACTCAATTGTATACCATTTATTTGCGTTGGAAAACAAGTCGCATGGAGAATACATCACACGTCATTACCTAGTTGCTTACAGTTGCAACGTTTTTATTGAGTTTCGACGATTTAGAACCGGCAAAAAAATTTAGCCGATTTAACCCGGGTTCAATGCCTTTACAAATGTGTCGGATTTACTTTGATATGCGGTCCAGCGTAGATACAGGAATAAAAGGATATTTTTCAGGGCCTGTACTGCCCGGAATATTTTTCAAATTCAATTGTAATATTCATCAAATAAATATGTCGTTTATACCGACTTTTGCTCTCTTTTATAATAAATCTATTTACAACGAGACCTTTACCGAGGAAGTAACACAAACATATTTTATTGGCTTAACTTTCCTCGGAGTCATCAAACATCTACCAAAAAAAAAGATAAATCTTGTTTGATCAAAATAATGAAATTAATATTTCTTTTGAAAATTCCTTTAAATTTCGAGATTATTAGTTAAATTATATAGGTAGGTACTTTTAATAAGCCAGAATAATTTATTAATCAAATAAATCATTTTACATTCGCCATGTTTAGTGAAATAAAAAAATACGTACATACAGGATGTTTCTAGTTCCTCATGTCACATTATGAAGAAAAGGACTTGACTTGTGAACATATGTCCGCAGCGGTTAAATGTTTCGCTACAATATGTTGAATTTCTTTTAAAATCTTATTTTAGATATTTTACATTTTGAGACAAAATATTTTACCGCCCCACCTTAAAACATATCTTTCCCATTCACAATAATTTTTATAAAATAAAATGTTAATAATTAGTTTCAATTTGCATTTAATTGTTTCAATTAATAACTTTGCATCTCCGACGAAAAAGGAAAAATATCCGCATGAAAAAATGTCAGTGGTGTACCACTTTTTTGGTATAGATACCAGAGGATATGTTAGCAGGGACGCCACTGGTTGGGATATAAAATATCTTTTCAAACTAAAATATATGAAACACTCGGAGTAGTTTCCACAAACACCAAAACACTTTCACTTCGCTCGACGCGCGTTTCGCCAACCAAGTTGGCATCATCCGGAGACGATTAAAACTAATCTTAAATTACAAAATCTACCATATTTATACTATTTTTCCGGTGACGTCACTAATGATATCACCGTGAAATTTACGCGTGACTAGTCACGCTTCAATGATCGGTTGCTAAGCAACGCGTAAAGCGGGCTACGGTATGATATCACCGTCAAATTTACGCGTGACTAATCACGCTTCAATCATCGGTTGCTAAGCAACGCGTAAAGCGGGCTATACGGGTCCCTTGTCGCTATTCATACTACTATTACACTTTACAATTTCTATGCTCTCAAATGCATCCAACTGTCTATTATTGGTCACATTTCTAACTAATCTTAAATTACTAATATCTATTCTATGATTGTTGTCAAAAGCATGTTGTGCAACACTAGACTTATCTGTTCTTCCATATTTTAGATGAGCCATATGTTCTTTAAATCTGGTGTTAATTGACCGTCTCGTTTGTCCAATATATTTTCGATCACAATCATTACAACTAATTTCGTAAATCCCAGACCTTTCATTTGGAACGCAGACCTTTCATTTGGAACCCAGACCTTTGGAAAGGATTTATCCTTTGGATTGTCTAAAAGTTGTTGTAATTTGTTGCTCGACGAATGAATCGCTGTTATACCCACGTTTTTGAAAACCTAACTCAAACCATGAGTAAACCGGGGTTCGTACGGGATGGATACATATTTTGGAGCCTCTATGTCCTTTTGAAAGGTCGTAGAATTACGAAGTGTGTCTTTAAATTTACGCTTCCTAATTAGTTTTTCAACTATATCTCTAGGATAACCATTACTCACAGCTATATCTTTAATTAATACTTTTTCTTTTTCAAATCTCTCATTACTGAGAGGGAAACTTAGTAAACGATTGACAAGAAAATTGAAACTTGCCATTTTATGTTGATAGCAGTGATAGAGTATTTTCTGAGTATAGAGTATTTTTTGATAGAGTATTTTCCTAGGATTTGGCTTAGGTATGTGGATGACATTTTTGCCGTGTTTGACACTAAGATTGCGGATATAGAAAACATTTCCAAATTAAATAGTCGTTTCACTTCTGTAAAGTTTACATATGAACTAGGAAATAATGGAAAACTTTCATTTTTAGATGTATTAGTAATTAAAAATATTGATAATAGGTTAGAATTTGATATATATAGAAAAGATACCAGTACGATCAGATATATCCCTAATGACTCTCACCACTGCTATGCCAACCACTCACCACTGCTATGCACTGATGATGCCAACTTGGTTGGCGAAACGCGCGTCGAGCGAAGTGAAAGTGTTTTGGTGTTTGTGGAAACTACTCCGAGTGTTACAGTTACATCAAAGGTTCCACCCCTATCCAGTACTAAAATATATGGTTTAATATCGTATTAAAATATTAAAAAAAATATTTATTTAATGAGGAAATTGTCTATAAACTTGTCCTCATTAAATTATCTAAGGAACACCCTGTATGTTAAACATTTTACAAAATTTCTGTTCTTAGAAAAATTTAATATCAGGAAATACCCACGATTTTTATCTCAGGTTAATTGTGATATAAAGAAGATAAATAATAAAAAATTAAAATGTGAAAAAATAAAATAATATTAACGTATTTTTCGTACTTCCGGGACTGAAGTAATAACTTCACTCCATTAGGACAGGGACCGACGTGTCACTTTTCGCCCTTCCGGAATTAAATATTCCCGGATAATAAAAATCCCGGAAGTATAAAATTACAAACAAAAGAATGTACCTAATAGGTGTTTTATTAATTTAATATTTAAATTAATGTTGTTACAGTTCGTCATATTGACCAATCTTTCCAGAGTGAACGCAGCAGATCTACATCGGATGCCCTTTTATCAATATCGGAGGCACGTTCTTCACTCATAAGTGCTCGTGACACTAGCAATGACCATGTCTCCAAATTAATCTTGTCCCAACGCAACTTTATTATGGTTACGAAATTGTCAATAAGTGTCACCCATTATTTGCGTCCCTTTATGCTTAATAATTATCTGTGTTTCTATGAAGGTTTCTATGTGCTTTTTTAAATTATGTATACGTTTCAATTTCGGAAGTACGAAAAATATCGTACATACCTTGCAACTGAAGTACTTTTAATCCCTCCGGCAAATTATAAACTTTACCTTCGGCAATAAAAGTACTACTTCAGTCCTGCAATATATAATATCGTCGTCGATCCGCGAATACCTCCAATGTGACGAATTTTGAGAAAATTGATTTTAAACATGAAAATATTCATGATATCATTCTCTACATAGTGGAAATACCTCCATTGTGAAAAATAGATTTAAAATACCATTTATTTAATGCCTAAATCCTCCAATGTGAACTATACATAAAAAGTAATATGGTAATAGGTCCAATGTGCTAATCTGGCACATTGCTCTATATAAACGACAAACAATCTGTCCCTTGTGCAGTGTGTACATTGGACATATTACTACCGATAATATTCTGCCACATCGGATGTATTCGCGCCAAAACACTTTTTCGAGCTGGGGATACCTCTAATGTGAGAAAATCATAGTTTTACACTAGAAAAGAAAAACGTTTAAAATCAGCAACTAGTAAAAAGTTACGTAGAAAATTTGGTGAGACTTTTTATAAATCCATTAACGTAATTTTTATTATAGTTTGTATTCTTTTCTCTTTTAATTGCGTTTCTATTGTATTCACTTCGGATGAATTTCCTTGTTAGATATGAGTGATATAATTGGGATAAAAATAATATATCAAATATGGAGTAACAACTTTATTTTTACAATTTATATTAATAAAGTTAGGAATTGAAATGTTTCCCTCTTATTTTTTCTTGGTTGGTGCGAAAGGCTATCATAGAATATTTGAGCTGAAAACCGTAACAAAACTTTATCAAGTGCCCTCAATCATTTTTCCAAAGAAAATGATGTTTCAATCGAGCAGCTTTTTTAGAGAAAGGACACACCATGATGAAAGCCGGTTCGGCGCGAATGCGTTATGGCCCGTTAGAGTAACAAACTGTTAAGTTTTAGATTTTACATTTTGAAAATATGAAAAAAATATGAATCCATCAAATTTTAGTTCAATCAGACCTGGAAAACGAGTATGAGATCCAGTGGTAATTGATATCAGGCAGCTCAAATATTTACCAAATGGCAACGAAATTTATATGTTCGATTATACTGATACCCGGCAGAGTCTCTCCTCCAGAAGAGTAACCCAAATTTTGTCATGCTACCCAGCTTTGTACAAGTGCCAGTTACCCATATCCAACGATAAATTTAAACATTTGCAAAACCACTAACATCTATGATAGCCTTCCGCACCAATCAAGAAAAAAAATTGAATTTGAATATTTGAATACCTAACTATTAATATGAAATGTAAAAATAAAGTTGTTTCCCCATTTTTGATATATTATTTTTATCCCAACAATATCTTTAGGAAGTAAAAAGTATCATTCGATTTTCCTGTAAAACAGTTATGCAATAATAATTATTATATCACTCATATCTAACAAGGAAATTCTTTCGAAGTGAATATAATAGAAACACAAAATACATCAATCAAAGGTACAATGTACCTTTTTTTTAATAATAAATCAATTGAAAAAGAAAATAATACAAACTATAACAAAAAATTACGTTAATTAACTTATAAAAAGTCACACCAAATTTTCTACGTAACTTTTTAATAGTTGCTGATTTTAAACGTTTTTCTTTCCTAGTGTAAAATTATGTTTTTGTCACATTGGAGGAATTCGCGACTCGACGACGATATACTATTACCGCCTTTTCCTACAGTGTTCTATCTTCTCGCTTTCCTGTGTGTCTACGGTTTAAAAATATCTTACTGTCCAAATTTGCAGTCAGTCAGTTAGGGGTAAAATTAAATAAATACCGTTATATTTAAAAAAGAATAATACAATGGACGGCTTTATCGAAAAGTATCTTTTGAAAAAAAAAACATATAATTGTTCATAGTCTCTTGTTAGTCTATGTTAGGACATCAGCCGCCTGGTCTTTAGTCTTTATATGTAGACGCATAAAAAACATTTAATATTTATCAAATCTGATAAAATATATGTTCACCTTTAAAGAATGTTTCACACTCTTAGGGATGGGACATAAAAAAAAACACTTCCTCGTGGATGTCTATATCATAAGTTCCTAGGTCAGCCCTTTGGGTCAAGAAGATTTCAAATAAAAAAAATCCATATATTTAGAAAAATTAAATAAAAATAGACGTTAATAACGAAAAATGTACCATTATTATTTTCGAAAAATTTCGATTATTTCGAAAAATGTACCATTTATTTAAAAAAAAAGGCGCTCGCTGTCCCAAAGGGGTGAAACTTCTTCCTTCCAAGTGGATGTCTACGTTGGGTTCAGCGGTGTGGCTGATAATTAGTCAGTAATTTCTCTTAGGGGATGGTTTTAGAAAATTTAAAAAAACCTTAACATTATTATGTAGAAAATTAAAATAAAATAAGTTGTTTTACAATTTTTATAAAATATTTGAGAAAAAATATCTTTCAACTCCTTAAATTAAATTTAAAAAAATTAATTGAATTGAAAAACGCCTTTATACTGCATCATAAGAGGTACCTACGATCTAAAATCTGAGGTTTCTAGGTTCAAGGGCGTTCAGCCTCGCCGTTGAACACCGCTGAGTGTTCTTGATTATCCTGTAAGTTCCTTTAGGGGATGAAGTACAAACAAAATTTAAACTCATGTGTAGTAAAATTAAATTAAACTTGGGTTTCGTCCACGCAATACTAATTCATTTCAGAGATGACTTTTGCCTTTATTTTTATAATGCCCAGTTTGATTATGTTAACGTGCATATTTGTAATACGAAGTAGGTTATGGAGTAGAGATAAACGTATATGAATTTATATTAAAATACAAACTCGGGTCCACTGTTTTTTGCCACAGATTACCCACACAAATTTTTTAAACTTAATTTGCATTTTTGGAGTATATCTATAATCGCCTTAAGAAGAATATATAATCGTATTATCCCTATTTTTAGAAATAAATGCCTAGTTTATCAACGAGAAAGAGAAATTATAATTTATGAAAATACCCTATTTATGAAAAACAATGAACGTAATGAAACAATAATGGCACTAAATTTTTAAAATTTATATCTTAAAATACTTATTACTTATATTAAGGTATCATCTACAAACTTGAAAGATGTACTGCCAAAGCTTGATGTATTATTTACTTTTAAGTCCACCGTTAAAACTTTTCCTTAATCCATAATTTCATTTGGTAAAGCTGGATGAGTTCAACATTTCTAGGTTGCAATACGCCATATCCAGAACTTAGAGCAATAGGCTGCAATAAAACTTTCTTCAAGCGTTGACATAAAGCTTGTGTTTGACACGGCCACTTTTTCCAGTAAGAGATCTGTACCTAGGCGTTAAAGTTCGTTGGTGCAAATTTAATAAAGTCGAAGTTGAATGCACCTTCATTTCCGACTTAAACCGAAACCGCCTTTTAAAGTATATAAACCTTTTGATATCTTTTAAAGTTGTTTGTCCACGACTGTGTAATAATAAGGAATAATAATAATAGAAGTAGTATTCATATTTGTATTGTAGTGAATTATAGCAGTGATTAATAACAGTTTACATTTGATTAACATATGTTGTCATGACATCATCACACATAATCCCGGGTATTTATTTGTACTGAGAACAAACACCAACGTGACTATATGACAACTAGTAGCATTGACGTTTTATATTAGAAATAATTTTTCCTGATATTTTCTCCAAAACGCATTAAAAACTAAAAAACAGCCTGTAGAGGTAAAAATTGTATAATGGCCCTGGACAAAGAATAGTATTCAACTCGTAATTAATAACCATTATTCACTCGGGCGATTTGTCACCCTGCATGAACAATGGCTACAATTAATTGCTCGTCGAATATATACAATTGTGTAACCAAAGGTAGATTCTAGCGTTGTTGTAAGGTCCAAATTCAAACTGTCATATTGGTTAGACTATTTGATGAGATGGAGTTGATATACTAAAATTTTAAAAGCCTATTTCAAATTGTTATGTGATTTACACAACCTGCAAGTCTATACGGCCACCATCGTAAGTGTTTTACACAGACTTTTTAACACGGGGAGACTCAACGGTTCATCCAGAAAACGCAGGAAGAGCCGATCTATTATTGTCCTAAAAAGTGCAATGAGTGCGAGAGAGAAAATGGAAGACAGCGGTTGCGGCGGCGGCCATTCAGCAACGCTGCTTCTTCTATCGAGAGCGCCTGGCTAAGACAATAAGCCGAAGATTGTAGCTAACCATGAAAATACTTACCGATGAACAGTAACATTTTCTGGACTTAAATGATCCACCCTTTTACAAACTATACAAGAATGCACTATAATTACACACTTATTATTCACCTAAAACGCAACAAATAATAATAAAAATATTCATAGAACACACTAGAGAAAACACAGTCCCATTCATAAATCGACCTTGACGTAACGCATGAAGCGACGTTGCCGTTGTTGAGAATTATATCACAAGTACGCAAGCCCGGCAAGGGTGCTGTTTGGGATAAAAAGACGGACGACTAGGATGGAACGATCTTGGATCGGTCAAAAACGTAAAGAGATCCGTCTCCCCGTGTTAAAAATGTCTCTGGTTTTACATAACTATCGTATTTCTAAATCCAAGAGGCTTATATTATTGTAAACAACTGCACGCAGTCAGCACGTGATATAATACGTAAAGCGAACGCCGGCGCCGGCTTGGCCGGACAACTGATTTCTATCCTGTATATATACAAAGGGTATAAACATTTTATGTAGAATTGGCCAATCAGAAGCTAAGTGGGCGGTGCCATCTGCACAGTGTTATGACGTTGTGTATGTCTGACCTCTTGATTTTGGATATACTATAGCAATGAAGATATCTATAGAAAATATAACAAAAGGGTGTAATTCGTAATTAAAACTGATTGTTATTTCGGAATACAGGTCATTGAATCCATTTTTTAAAACAATGTCCGTATGTATGTCCAATATATGTAATAAATGCGTAAGGGTACCACGATTACCAGATTAATCGATATTATATTTGACATTTGATTTGGTGTTCGTGAAGGTAAGATCCTTAACACTATTACTAAGTAGGCTATTTGTATATTAACAACTGTAATTGATAGCGCTTCAACTATTTTCTCCCGAGTCTCCCGAGTATCCAAACTAAATAGTCCCACTCCACACCCATTACTTATAAGCTTCAACATTTTTACATTTTTCATTAAATGGGACCTCCACTGGTTAAAATAAGCCTTAAAAATAATTATGTGAAAATGACCCTGTAGCGATTTTTATTAAGTACAAGTGACCCAAAAATAAAACCGCCCCAAAATAATGAGACCACCCCTGTTGCGCAAAACCCCGAAGGGGTTGGACTGCGATTTTTTGGTTGGAAACTCAAGAGACAGTCCTAGATCAACCCTGCGAATACCAGATATTCAGCCTTTTGTTTGTATATTTCCTGAAGCATAATAAATCACAGTTACCAAAAAAATTTTATTACGCAAAGTTGTAGAGAATATTATTATGTACAAGCTGGAAAAAGAAAATAAAAAAAAGGGAAACCACCCATATTGCAACACCCTACAAGGGGCGTGGAGTGCGACTTTTTGGTTAAATATTCGGGAGACACCCCTCCTCGATCCTGAAGAAATCAAGCTGCCGATAATTTTGTTTTTGATAAAATGATCTTTATTGGACTAAATGGTTAATGGACTTTTCCTTTATCTCCCCTGAGCCTCCCATTCCCTATTACCAAAAAAATGGCAGTGACTTCTCTAACGGTCTAAGAAAAAAGGAAGAATCTATTTTCTAAAATAAAATGATGAGAACTTTTTTATTTAAAAGCATTGTTCACTTCTTGGTAGTGTGCAAGTCCAAAATGTCAAGAGAAAATACCGAAATTCATCGCTTAACCACCCACATGTTATTTTATTCTTATCTTGTCAGTGTGTTCTCCTAAAATTGATATTTGGTGCAGATAATTATTTGAAGAAGAATTACGGCCTCCCAAAGTTTCTTAAAGAGGTGAAAACCATAAGACGGTCTCACTTCTTACTCCTTCACGTTTGTGTACCCATGCGCCTAACACCCTGTATATACATAATATGTCTTCTTGAAGGGGATAAGGGATTCTCTTTCTAAGACGAATAGTTCAGACGATATAAAGGAATGTTTGATGAAAAATATGAGGTAAAAATCTTATTTCCTAAAATTTTCACTTTACCGGTGCGTGTGGATCAAAAACGGTTGCCAATTCAAGTATAAGAAACGAGGGTTGAAGAGAATTTCAAGAGCTTTCATTCCGTATCAGAAAATTTTTCCCTACGACGCACCGTTTGCGACATAATATATAAGCGAAAAACCCAAAAGTGGACCCTCTTGTGCCCCTCCCCCCTTCGGATCTACACCCACTTTTGCCATTCGTTGACTGAACTAATTGTCAGTCAGTCCATTTTCTCTCGTCCTTCAAGTAATCAATAGTGTAATAATAACATCTATTTGTATGTAATTAAGACAGCCTGAAGAGTAACGTACGTAAATATAACCAGGGATGAGTTTGATTTCAGGTATTGCCAGCGTTTGAGTCATATAATTTAGATATAACTGGATCTGGATCCTGGCATTTGGGATGCTACAACATTCATTATTTCAACCTTACAGATTTTCCCTAAGCGACAGTTGAAATTCGCTTCAGAGAACCGGTAAACCATACATCATTGTCACCGCTACAAAAGTGTCCGTGAAAAGTTCCGATGGAATACTTCTTAACAATTAAAAACATTCATTTAAAATTTTTCATTAGAGCTTTTCAGCTCACTGACTGCTACCAACAAAGTTATGAATTCAATATCCCATTTATCCTGATCCGGAAGTCCTTTTTTTTTTCGGATGTATTATATTTCTCACTGCTCTTTGTTTGCTCTAAGAACTAATAAAATATTTCCATTAAAACTTAAAAGGGGTTTTTTGGTATTCGCATCAGAAAACAAAAGAGTACTTTAGGGAGATTTACGTTTAGTCAGTAACGCTTATGTGCCACCCAAACGGGATTTTACGGAATAGGCGAAGAAGAAAGTGTTGTGAAAGACCGATCCTATTACCGAAAATTTTGTTAATGGCGGCAGTCGCTACCGACTGATATTGGGATTATGGTTGCTTGGAAATACGGCTTCATTTGAGGAATTCCACAGAAAATGAAACATTTCACTAAAACCTTCGTATCTTTTTCTGCAAAAAATATGGGAACAAAATGCAAAAAGGGTTTTAGCAGCAGATATAAGGCAAACACTTTTATATAAAACTAATATACAGGGCGCTTGATTAGAGCTGGGCACAAGATAAAAGGTTACTGCAAAAACAGGCACATATTTAACACTTTGTATGAGTATTTTTTTCTGCTTTAAACTTTAAATTAAAGTGAGAAAAAAGAGTTTCATGAGACGAAAATCAATAAAATTTTCCTAGGGCGATTTAGCATATATTTTGTTAAATACTGTATGCAATACCAACATAAAATAATAAGTAAGGACTCAAATACTATGTCTCGATAATGTCAGCTTTTTTTTAAAATTGTACATTTCTTGCTATACTAAATCCTGTCAAAAATTGTGGATAAATATCTAGAGAAATATTCATAAGACGAAATATAAGAAATATCAGATTTATTTGAAATACATTTTCTAATAAGCTTATTTTACATATAGGTAAATAAAATATGACTTGCCGCTCTAGCCTGTCTATAGCTTTTCGCCATACTCATATTTGTTGCTATTTATATACGATACTAAATTTGATATTCTTAAATCATACCTAAATGTATTCTAAAGTTATTTACTACTTTTCGTATATTGTATTTTCTGTTAAGGTTAATTACATTTTTCACGAGTCGCTTTGAAACAGTGTGTTTTGAAATAGAAGGAAAGTACAAGCATCAGACGTACACAAGCAGCAAAATTGGAAAAGTTATTTAATTTTTCTCGTTATTACTGCCGCAAATATAGGTTGACGATTGAAGGTGGTGTTCGTAACTTTGTTCTAACTCTTTTTATATATCCAATGCCAAGCGTTTTAATTGTTTCTAAAATACAATCAAAGATATTATATTAATTTTAGATTATAATTACGTGAATATTTAGATATTCAAGTAAAATAAGTTTGACCGATTAATTACACTTGAATAGTTTTAATCCATTATAACCCATGCATCGGTGGCTTTTGAGATTTTGTTAAATTATATTGCGCCAAAATGTGAAATAATTAAAAAAATTATTTAGGATAGAAAAATAAAATATCGCGATGTTACAACGATTATACATAGAAATTACACATTGCAACGTCGAGTTTTTATATTATTACTTATTACTTGAAGACTCAGGCCCGAATTCATAAATCTTTCTAAAGTTCCACTCACACTCATTTCACACTCAACTCACCGAAACCGTATTAATAAACGATCTACCTTCAATCAGTTACTTAAATATCCCTAACAAATGAGAGGAATGTAGAGCCGGGTACTCATTGGTGACCTGTAACTGTAACGGTTAGTCTCAAAATTTTAGTGTCTATGTGTATAACGTTCTTCCTTTGGTGGGTATTCACAATTTCTTGATCCACGGTGTTCGCACAGAGCTTGACATGGACATGTCGGTTCCGAGAAATATTATTGCTAGTGTCGAGTATATTTTGATAGAAACATTAGTTCAAAATTATAAGCAACCACGACGTGGCACAGTGAGTCAGGATCAACAATTTCCGGTCAAAACTATGAAAGTCATGAAACTGGTTTAAAATAATCTCGTGATTACAGGAAAAATTGTCAAAAAAAATACCAATAATAAATTGGGGTAGTTTTCTGGGGGTGGATGGAAATAATTGAGTAAAATTCTGAAGTTCTGTATTCAAATAGATTTCTAAAAAAGAAGTAATGGAAAAATAGTGAATAATATTTATTTGATGAAATGGAGTGAAATGGGGTGATGTTTATGGAATGAAAAATGAGTTAATTATGGTTAAAATTCGGATCCGCATAGAATTCGACCACCGAATTGTGGAAAACGATCCTCTTGATGAAATATGATTGTGGGGGAAATTATCAGCGGGTTGAAGCTAGATAAATGCGTTGCGCATTGTATAAAAAAATGGACGAAAAGTGGGGTGGTTATAAGTTTAATTACACTTTAAAAAAATGAAAGAAAATAAAATGTAATGATGTTTTCCTTCATTTACAGGGGAGGGGGTAACAAATAAATTGTTACATAAAGGATGATTTGTTTCCGGCGTAAATGGTACCTTGTAATCGATACTAGTTTAATTAAAATGAATACGGCATTTCAATATCAATTATTGCTTTCAAAATTAGGTGTTTTTCACCTGCATCAAAATGTTCAAAATATTATTAATCAAGAAATTGCAGCTGCAATTTTCAGGACATAAAACCCATCCTACATGCAATATTCCCACAATTACCACAATTTCAAAGTATTAGTGGCCACAATGAAAAATTTACGCGAATGAGTCCAACAGATTTTGAATATTGCACTAATTTATATGATCCTAAGATTCAAAGAAGAAATACCTGTTGCAGAGAAGCAATTTTAATTCAAGACAGATTAGCATATATATTATATTATGTTATCATATGGTCCCATATTATTGGCATATTTTTATAATAATGAATTAAAGTAAGAACTCTTTTCTCGTCTCACTTAGCCATTTTATTCCAAGTTAACCAACTTAGAATCCTTTTGTGTCCACAGTGAAAACCAACAACTGGTGGGTCGCTGCGATCAGTTCGAATTAGACTAGCTATAGTGTTTTCGTTTGATATACAAACTAGATCAAAACATTGTGCGGTATTTTACCAAGAAAACCCGTCCAATTAGGTACTACAGAAGCGGTAAATCACATCACTATGCAATACAAAAGGATATTTAGTGTAAAATTGTATACCGCCATAATTTCTTGTGAATAGAACTAGGATCTCCAGTCCGCGGCTGACTATATCGGTCGCTATCCCTCTTTAACTCATATAAATCTCTTTCCCTTCTCGCTCACTTAGAAGACACCTGTAGGAACAAGCCGGCGATTTACTGGCTTTACTGCTCAGTGGCGTAAACAGTGACATGTTTGAAGTGACTTCAAAAGATGTCTCATTATGTCATATTAATATATATGTGCAAAACTTTAAGGCAAAAAATTATTTAGTTTTGAATGTATTTCAAATATTATGAAAAAATTTTGCATGCGGCGTGTACAACTTAGTGCCCAATTTAGCCAATAATAATTTAAAATAAAAGAAAGAAATTAAATTGCTATAGCCCAGCAAAGATCACGGGATCACGGAATAGAACGTGGTTAGGTTACTTATTATTAGTATAGGTAAGACTGTTAGTAAAATTTATAACAAATTAACTCACCAATTTGCGGGATGTTACTATTTGCACACTCACATTGGTATTTTTCACTATCACTTATTAGTAGCACTCTTCACAAAAACTCATATCAGGAATTCATATCACTATTCACTATGTGAATATAAATCACTTTCACTACTGTCATCATTTACATTTATTATGACTGGTTTAACGGAGGTATTCGGAGTATCTATCATAATATCGAGATCCCATATTCTTGTTTCCACCTTCTTCACATGGTCTATACATTTTATCCACTTGGCATTAATTTTTTTGATTGCACCATTGAGAAGATTCACATCAGCTAACTTAAATGTTGTATTTTCTCTAGCACTTTTATTTACCCCCAAATAAGCTCAATTGGGTTCAGTACGCAGTGATATGGAGGCACTCTAATTACCTCCACTCCTCTTGCTTAGGCCATTTCACCCACTACATACTTCTTGAAAGCTGGAAAATGTTGCCTTGCCAGTGTCAACAATTCAGCTTTAAGTAGTGAATCATCGTGTGCAATGTTTCTTTCTTCCAGCCAGTCTTTAATTCGCCCTTTTCGCCATGCAGTTGTGGGTAGCTGTTCTGTTCTACGAGAATGATACAATTATTGTTTTTTATTTTATTTCTTACATTAGGATAATTGCGCGCGCCACTGAGCACTGCATTCCATTAGTTTGCATATCAAACGAAAGCACTAAAACTTAGTTCGCAACACGTCTACATTAACGAAATTTGATTAGAGTAACCCTTGCAGTTACAGTTACAGCTCGCCAATGAGTATCCGGCTTTAGTAAGAAATGGGTAAAGCAAGTGATGACTAATTTATATCCGTTTCTGAATACCAAAAGTGACAGAGAGTTGAGGATGCCGCAACTTGAGTGAACAATGAGTGAAACATGAGTATAGATTTACACTTAAATCTACACTCTCCCTGAATTCGGTCTGTAGTCTTATTTCAGATCCTCTGACATATAATAGATATGTATTATGTAAACTTTTGATATCAACATATTATAATTCATATATAATTAAATTGATATAATATAACAACTCATATAGCAACTCAGATATAACTTATATGAGCACGTGTAGTTTTTTTAATAACCAGTGTAAGTAATTAAGTGATATAATAAAAAATATACTTGACTATTTTGAAATAGCAAGTTTTTCGAAATAAGTAAATATTATTAATTTGAGGGAATTAGCAATGCTTATATTGTAGTATATTTTCATATGATCGGGGCATACTAAATATAATCAACATTATCATTACAGGATAAAAAATGAGATGGCCCGAATTGGATCCTTGTGGAACTATAAATATTACCAGTATTATGTAAAATCTAGAGATCAAATCTAAGTTATTTCATGAGGGGTAAAACGTGTTGAAATATTCTATATGAGCTCAGTATGTTAAAGTCGATATACAAACGTGGCTTACACTTTAGGAAGAGGAGATTTAATTTTATCAGGAAGTGCGAATCTTAGCAGATTCACGTTAGATTTGGTAAGAGATTAGAAAACCATTTGAATTCTCACCACACTTGATGTACTTCCGAGTATTTCATTTCCCGAGAGTGTGATACAGGAACAATGCCTGTGGTAGTTTTACTGGAATTGTTGGAGAATGTAATTAAATATACTTAGCAAAACGTTAACCACTAAGATTAGGAATTAGAAATGTATTTCCTTTGCAGGTATCTATTTATCTCTCTCTCTCTTTATCTCTCTCTTGTTAAAATTTACTTCGCTCAGGTTCCCTTGCTAAGAGGAAATAATTTTAGTGAAGTTGCTCAACGAATTTAATTGTTCGTCTACGGCAAACGTCTAGTAACGTGATTACGACAAAAACTTTGCTGGAATTGGGGTGATGATGTGATTCGCAAGAGCTGGAAGAGGAGACAGTTCTATTTAATTAAAGATATTCCTAGAGAAGCTGCAGCTTGATATCTAATGACTGGTAACATTTATTGGGGTAACCTGACTTTTTACTAAATTATAAAACCTAGTAGGAGTACGACAACAAAACCAAATTAAGATAATTTAATTACTGAAAATAAAAATGTATCCTCAATTATAATATAACTAGAAACTTTTACACAAAATTTAAGTGTCTTGTGAAAATCATCACAGCATTTAGTGTTACAAAATAAAAATGAGAATATTTGCGAGAAAGCACTTATACAATATAAATATTTCTCAGGTCACTTATTTTCTTTTTATACTCTCCCCAGCAGTTGTTAGGTTAGCATAGCATGATCATCCTTGCAAATTGATCCATCAATTAATAGTCTTCTCCCATGACCTTACCATCGGGGACCCTAAGTTTGTTTCAGCTTTATTATTGGTTTCTTTTATATGAGGTTTCTCTGACTTAAAAGGTGCTTGGTTTATGAGTGGTATTTGGATATTTTGTGAGATGAACACCAGTTCATAAGTACGGAAGGACAGATCATCTTCTGCCAAGAGCTACTCTTAATGAAATATGGAGGGTAAAAAATGTTCCTGCTCAGACTCCACGCTCTAATTTTAGGTAAACTCCGAAAAATGTGCTACATCTCCAGCATAAACCCAAAAGATATTGGCAAATACCCTCACTCATTACTCATGACACCAAAACCGTAATCGTATTTGCACTTAAATCCCTTTGGGACACTTGTTCAATTTCGCCCTTCGGCCTGTACTCCTGCCATGTCACAATACAATACCTATGGGATCGCATAACATGAATGATAGAGATACAGATATCTATCGCTTCTGACAGCGAAACCACACTGAATTTACATAAACCCTTGGGGGCACTTTCCAGTTCCTAGTAATTCCCTTCGGCCCACACGACGTTACATAATATGCCTCTGATTAAGGAATCGTAAACATGCAGAACCTATCTGGGGGTGACCATATCATGGCAGATTCTAGCCGTACCATGACCCGTACAGAGCGAAACTTCTCCGTAACGAAAGGAGAACACTTGGCCATAGTCTGGCGAGTGGGGGTGGTGTACTTGGAGTGATGCCGTTTTATCGCCCTGACTGACCATGAACCCTCCCGGTGTTTGCACTTAATAAGAAGCAGGATAGGATGCCTGGCCTAACAGAGCATTTTCTTAATAGTAAGTCTCCGAAATCAAGTTCCGAAAATTAGTGCTGCCACTCGCTTAGTGGCAGATTCCCTCTCGCGACAACCTCTACCGAGACCATCTTCTGGTCTGATACTCATGTTTGTGCCGATGTGCCGGACTGCTTGGTGTAAACGCATTTATCGAAATAATTATTGTCCCTTGTACAAACCATGGCATTTATTTATATTCATGGACATAATTTAGTTATGTAATTTATTTTTATATAATAAATAGCATTTCAAAGAACTTTGAGAGCTTGTATCATATTTCACAACGATATGCATTAAATTGTGTAATGAATGGCCGGAAATAGTATGTTTTCCCTAAACTCGAAATAATGGGACAAAAGCTTTCAGCTAACATTAATATGGGAATAAAAATGAAACCGCGTTCCTGCTGGAATTTGTATTTTCGATACAAACTCCGATAAAAAATTGCCTGACCGCCGCACCGAAGAAGCGTAACGAGATAGATGATACTTAGTTTTACTTTGTACGTTTGCATCCGCTACATATATTTACAAGGGACCGTGTCGGTCTTCCATATATTTACAAGGGACATTAAACGTAGAAAAGGCGTTCAAAATATCCATCCAGGTCGTAAAACACCGACGCCGCGTAGTCAGTAACATTGTTTTTTTAATCAAATCACACGTCACGCAGCTAACGATGCCAATACAATCAATCAATTCTCCTAATTGTCTTTTTTGACTTTCATATTTCCGCTGCCGGAGTTCGGGGAATCACTTAACTCGGATGGAAACTCCCCGGAGTGTTTGATTTTATACCAATCTACCATAATTACAATTCATAAAATCGGTAAACAATCAGACAAGTGCTGCTTGCGTTCATTAATAAAATTATAACCCATAAATTGATAATCTCGTACCGGTTTCCTAAAAATGAAATAAGTAAATATTGACACAACAAACTAAAAATAATACAGCCGTATTTTCTATTTTGTAATATAAAACAAACATTATATAAACCACACATAGGGATGAACATTCGATTAAAACAGCGGCATATCGATGGATCTCCTTGCGCTATTTAGAGTAGGTAGATTCAAGTAAATATATTTAAGTATATAATTATTGCACACTTGATAATTTACTATTACTTGATTATTTGCTAAATTTATAAATAAACTACAATCAAATGCAAAAAATTCAATTTAATTTTTATTGAAAACAATGTATTGATACTCCAGGCATTCCAGAGGCCTAGCGCGCTTGCTATTCAATTCGATCACCTAGTATTAGTAGGTGCAACACCCCGCTGATGAGAAAATATTAAGGGTTAATTTTTCCCCAAGATCTAACTAATGAGGTTTTCCAGATTTCCCTCTTTCCTGCACTGAATGATGGTTAGAATTTACCAACCGAAGTAGTCGAACCGCTGTTGGCGAATGTTGGCATTTACGATCTAATGCTATTCTAAATGTATATTTCAGGGTTTATAGGATATTTTTTTTGCCAGAACAAATATTCAAGATGGCAGCTACAAAGATTATTTTTTTTCTTCAAGCGGATAATATCACGCATATTATATAATGCCACACATCTCGTAGAACGAGTCTATTATTTTATTAGTACAATGATCTCTCATTATTTTCCAATACTGAAACTGTCTCTTGGTAACGAAATAAAGATCCATGTAACTTTGACTTCTCATTGACTGTCATTGTTAGTACTGTCAGTTGAAATTTGAGGTCGGGCGTTGGGTCGTTTTTTCAAATTTCAATTTTGAAATTTTTTATTCTGACGTTTGAAGAAAAAAATGTATGTCACTCGGAGTCGAAGGCTCATTATACGTTTCGACCAATTCGCTCATCTTCGGTTAGCGCCTCGGCTGCTGTCGCCTTCTACTCCTACTAAAATAATATACTATTACCCCTTGGTACATTTAACAGCGATTTAAAGTGGGCAATAAAAGTTTGTCTAAGCTAGCTCAGCTCTTAATAAAAATAAAAAATAAAATTCAAATTCAAACTAATAAGTTCGGTGGGTACCGAAGTCCACGGGAATTCCCGTGGACGCCACTCACCATGCGCAACTAAGTGAGATAGTCTCCAAATTATCCTGGGTATCGAATCTACTCGGCACTTTCTGTAATTTTTGGGCGAAAGAAAAATAAGACACAGTATACCAAAGATATTAGTGGTATTATATCTGGAAACGCAGCATAAAATACATAAACAGCTTATACAGAAAACGGTTTAAATGTTTAAATCAAAATAGTGAGGCAATGCCTACCTAAATAGGTTGTTTAAACAGCGAGAGTAACCAGGTGAATACATATAGACACTATTTCAAACGTCAGCTGAGGGATCGTAATAATTTTATATACTTAATCGTACACACTAGCAATATCAAGTTAATCTAACAGGATGTGTCCCCTTGTAAACTATTCTTAAAACTAGGCTTATCTGTGATATGCAACTTCTTAGTCTTCCAGTAAGGTGGATCTCTCCTGTAACTCTACGCAGGTACAGGGTTGATAGCCTTCAGCAAGGTAATCCTAAAGGTGGTTCCAAAGGTGGTTAAAAAAGAGATGGTTCCAAAGAAGGTGGTGTAAAAGCAGGTGGTGTAAAAGATGGTGTAAAATATGGTGTAAAAGATGGTGTAAAAGCCAGGTGGTGTGACTTACACTCGCCGAAAGACTATAAAGCCTAAGTAGTTGGTAAATGGCTTCGCAAAGATAGGTTAGCTCTGTGTCCCTCAATCAACTCACGCAGGCTCTAGACGCCACGCAGTCTCTAGACAACTCAAAGTTCAACGCCACGCAGGCTCTAGACAACAAAGTAGGCAAAATAAAATATGAACACGCGGTTTCAAGAAAACAAAATGTCTTACCTAAATGTGTTGATTGATCCTAAATGTGTTGATTGAAAAGTTATTTGATCCCACTCATGTGGTATGTTCAGATTCATCCAAAATCTCTACCCATGAACCCTTGTATTATCCCATTATATCGGAACGTACATAATACGTTATTTAACGAAGAAAATCACTTAAAATCTTAACACATTGAAAAACACTAGTATGCCATTTACGCGTCTAACTAAAAAAGGAAAGCGACGAGACCAACGCCCCAGGAAATTAGACCATAGATCTACGTACCTAGGCTAGCGCCACAGAACTGCCAATATTCAACTCACAAAACAATAAAGCGACACATATATGCACTAAGATATTTGTGGTAAATCTATGACAAAGAATTCGACTAATTAACATGATATCCCGACCTGAATTTGTAAACACATGCTAAAGGGAACACGTAGTCACCGCTTAAAATCAATTTATCCGTCAAATATACCTACAATAAATTTTGGGTTCTCAAATTGTTAATTACTAAAAGGAACGTAAATACTATTCTTCGCAAATACATCATGGCATTTTTTTCCTAATAAATCGCAACCTTATCCTAACGTTAATGACTTATCCCAACATACCTAATCCTAATTCATAACTTAGCTGAGATTTACAAGCTTTGACTGCATAATTTGTTTTTTTATATTAAATACCTGAATCTGCGAAGACATTCTATAATTTTCACTAGTTATTATTAAGTATTAAATGTTACTTGGCTCTTAAACGACGATATAATTTATTATATAATTAAATATAGTTATATAATTCATTACAAAAAAGTTATATAATTCGTTTCAAACCTTATCACGATATATAGCTACTCGATATGATGTTGCCATATGAGGTAATCTCGAATTGTTTTCGGAAAATATCTAATCGATGATAATCCTACGCCGTGGTTCCACACTTACAAACTTGGTCGACTTCTGAAACATTCCGATGAAAATAAAGTGGACTGTTAGCACACGGGTTGAGTCATTCGACTTCATGGAATAATCAGAAACTTTCACCCAGTGTAAATCCTCCACCGATGGCAAACCGAGCGCATACTGAATCTTACTAGATCGGTTGGTTGGTGGTTAAAATGTAAATGAATGAATGTTAAGATGTAATCCTAATGGCTGAACTATCATGCTATATCCCTGGTTCCGTGCTAATTTCAGGTGTAATTATTAATCGAAGTACTGAAAAGCGCCCTTGGCATAAGTTGCACCCTAATTGTACCCCGGGGGTTTATAGAACTTGAACTATTTATTATTAGGTGGAATATTTGTTAGATTTCAATATAGAACGTGGAACGTAGAAGGGATGATTTGAATTGTCGCCGTAGTTATTTCCAAGTTAATTATTATTTCGGATGCTTGACTAATTTAGGGATTTCGATGTCTCCAAACTTATAGTTCAGACATGATGAACGGTAACTTAATTATTTATTCAATAACGGCGCAGTGACGGCGCCATCAGTAACGGCGCAAGAATTTATTATACTCATAACAAGTTATTTAGTCGAAGAGGGAAATAGTGTATGGATTAAGAAATTATGAAAACTACTACAATTATTTTACTTAAAGCAAATATCGATTTCAGGTATCTTAAATATAACTTGCCTAATAGCATATAGTCTATGGAGGGTAGCTTATGTTTATCTGAATTATGGCAATCTGGGCAGTAGAGAATATGAGCTTTCTAAATTGTTGTTTATAATCTTATGGAGAAACGTAACGTACGAGTGTGTTGGCTGATTTCTTCTGTGAGCGAGTTCTAGAATCACAAATTCTTTACAAATATTTTTAACAAAAAAATAAAACCGGCCTCAAAAAAATCTATTCTAAAAAACTGCACTCGGTGTGCCAGCCAAGGTTTACAAACGCATAATGAAGTAATGTAACACATCTCTTATTGTATTCGACTAGAAGTTTGAACTTAGGCCCATTTGTAATTGTGGTGTCGCTTTAGTTGTTTTCAATTCAGTTGTATTCAATTCTAAGTGAACGCGTTAGTTAACCTGGGCTCGCACCGACTCAAAAAATAACAATAATTATTTATTATTGGCCTAATAAATTGATTGTATTCTAAATAAGAATGAATAACGTAATTATTTTACTTTTACTTACTTTTAAGTGCAGTTTTCTGGAATATATTTTTTTGAAGTCGCTTTTGTTTGTTTGTTCAAAATATTTTATTTCTTGCTTTCCAATGGATATTGCGTTCTGTATGTAACTTGTTTATCAAATACGAATATCGGTAGGCCTACTAAATGCGGTGCCTACATGAGGCAGCGCTGTTTAAGTGAGAAGAGCGAAGAAACGGAAAAATGTCTATCTCAAACTAGAAAAACTACATCCAATGCAATTTTAAAAGAGAGCGAAATGGGTAAAAAGCGACTTTCCAAAATACGGGCTTATAAAAAAAGTATTAGAGGTATCAAGTGCCCTTGTATATTTGAGATAAAACCATATAAACATTACTTCACAACAAAGCCGTTTTTCTTGCGACATCAATAAGTATATAATTGTTTACTCGGGAGACCCTCGTTCCTTCCATTAGGACTTCTTCTCATCCGCAAGGCAGGATACATAATTGTATACATTACGGTATCACATCCTCGGGAAGAAATAAGGGAAGCGCTTTTTATTTTGTATAATGACTACAAAAAGTTATAAGGTTACAAGACATGTTCTTCCGACGGCTATGAGCATTTGAGTAGCAGGGAACAACAGCTAAGTATGCTTTTTACAATTTTGCATATCAACTTTATATTTTAGCAGGTAAATTGTTAATGTTAACTTGTTAATTTTTAACTAAACTTACCTATATAGACTTCATTACTGATCAGTCTTATATACTCCAGATCGTAATGTGGACTTACTAACAAAAGTATAGATTAACAACATTTGATATCTCTAGATCGTGAATATGCAGGTCATGTTAAATTTACCTCTATAGGTTAACCATCATAGTGGTCTTACAAAGAAAATTATAGATCTGCTTAATCAAAGGAAAGTGTAACTAATGTAGGTTTTAAACTAGATAAAATTGATTTACGTACATACTAATACGAAGTAAATGCGCTAAAACCATAAATATTACATAGCTTAAATAACTTTTGGGCTGGGTAACTATTATAATAAATTTATTTTGAATTCTTCTACACCGTTTCTTTCGAATTCTTCTACAGTAGTAACTTTTACAATAAATTATTGTTGAATTATATTCACTTCAGGATGAAACTCCTGAAGTTTTGATAATTTTAATTTACCAGTGCAGTTTGTAAACAACTGCATTGTTGTTTAAAATTCGAAATTATATAAAGTGAAAAACAAATTGTAAGAGTTTTACGTAAAATCAAGTAAATTAAATATTATGCAACAATCTGATTGGCCAGGTTATAACATCATAACAAAAAAGAATTAAGGTAACCAGGAAACGCAAATGTTTTTTGTACGGCATATCCGTAGTAACAATAAACAACAAAAGAGGAGACCAGCTAAGGCGTTCGATGAGGTAACAGCATTGCTCCTATTTTTCATAAGAAATTGTTATAAATTAATAGTAAAACTAAAACAATAATATTAAATTTGTGCTAAATAAGCAAGAACACCAGCGTAAAAGGTATACAAGCAGAAATAACTGCAAAAATAAGTGTTTTCGTCGTAATTAACGAGTAAGAAGTGGAAGGCCTGGTAGCGTCCCAGCCGCAGAAGAGATTTGTGATTAATATAAAAGAAAAGGGAGACAATTTTCTTCGCAAATTCAACTGATAAAGTAATATAAAAGCAGTAAATTAAAGGTTTGAGGGTGAATACATTTCATAACAGAGTATCAGCGGTCACAGCAGTATACCAGAGGTACTACGAAGACATCCGCCAGATGACACCATCATCAGAGCCCAGTTGCATTTGGTAGTTCGTGTACCAATCAGTGTTATCAAGAAAAGTGAAGAAAGTTTTTGTGCGTGGTAATAAAAAGGAATAACATAATTTTCAAAGGTAAGAACAGTATAAAACTTTGCTAGTTTTTAAGAAACATTGTGAAAGAGGACTTGGTCCCATGTAGTAGATATAAGTTACGTAGGTTTGCATAGGGTATATATAAGGTTTCTAGATTTTGTTTATTTGAGTAATCCATATATGACAATAAACATAGTCATATCCAATCAACTTCTTCTATCTTGTTATTTTGAAACTTTTCCCCCCTCTAGGACTAAAGAGTGCTCATGTTGTGAGCGATCCTTAAGTATCCTATAAGCAGATCAAATATTTCTTCATCATACTATTACATTTACATTTTATACAAAATATAAAACAACGTAATAGAGCATTCACATATTTACATAATATCAATACAACTCAATTATCAACAACCAACATCGGGCATTCTTAATATCTCCAAATTCATATATTAACAATATATATATATATATATATATATATATATATATATATATATATATATATATATATATATATATATATATATATATATATATATATATATATATATATATATATATATATATATATATATATATATATATATATATACACTCCCCGGCACAAAATTCCGTCACCCTAAAATTTTGCCCAATTTTGATGTTTTATAACTTTTTTATTTTTCATCTGATTTTCATAAATTTTTTACCAGTCTGTAGATCAGTTCATTGTGTGTCTTTTTAATTATTGTAATAAGTCATATTTTTCGTCAAGGCAATATTATACAGGGGTAAATCAAAGTGTTGTTTTTTGTCGTAAACTCAAAACACCCTGTGGAAAAATTGAGGCGAATAATTTTGTTTACAAACTGTTTGCTGCCATCTTAGACGTATTGTAAACATTTTGTTTTTTGATTCATCCCATTATCTCATTTCTTCTGCGAGCAGCAAAATTTTAAATGAAACGCTGATTTCAAGCTTATTTTTATTAACAAAAACATCCACTAGGTATATCACAAAATTAATTAACAAAGACAAATTTTAATAACGTGTATGTCCTCCTCTCGCAGCAATGACAGCTTGCATTCTTCGTGGCATCGAATTAATAAGATTACTTATTCTGTCTTGAGGAATAGCCTGATATTCTTCTGTCAGCGCCAGCCGTAAGTCTTGCAAGGTTAGTGGTTGCACAGGACGGCGACGGAGTGCTCTTTTAAGAACATCCCAAAGATGTTCGATTGGGTTGAGATCCGGGGTACATGCGGGCCAGTCCAATCTTGGAAGTCCAACCTCATCCAGATATTCGCTCACTACCCGTGCAACGTGAGGTCTAGCATTATCATGCATTAATGTAAATTGGTTCCCAATGAAAGGAACAAATGGAACAACAATTTCTTGGAGGATTTCCTCAATGTAACGGTGGGCGGTTAGTGCTCCATTTTCAACAAATACAAGGTCAGTACGTGCATCGGTAGAAATACCCGCCCAAACCATGACTGAACCACCGTAATATTGCAGTCGCTCAGATATGGTGCAGTCTGCATATCTTTCACTTCTACGTCTGTATACCCGTTCACGACCATCCGGCGACCTTAAACAAACCCTGGATTCATCTGTGAATAGTACGTTTCCCCACTGTTCTACAGTCCAGTCAGCATGCGCTCTTGCAAATCTCAGTCGGTGTTGTCGATGCCGAGGAAGCAATTTTGGACATACTGCTGGCCTTCGTGAATGCAATCCTGCTTCTAACAATCTTCTACGTATCGTTCTTTCACTTACACTTACTCGACGTACCATTTGCAAGTAATTTTTTAGATACACAGCAGTAGCTCTTCGATCTCTTAAAGAACTCATAATGACAAAGTGATCATCAGCTTGAGTGGTCATTCTCCTTCTGCCAGAGCCTTGCCGCCTAATAAAGTTTCCCGTCTGTAGATACCTATTCCAAACATCACAAACTGTAGACCGCGCATCCTCTATTAAGCCAACAATTCTACCTACGTCAGCTGTAGTTACCATGATGACAACACACTAAATTAACTGTACTGTCAAATATTCTGTCACAATAACCGCGTATTTAGCCAACGTCGATGTTTTTTAATTAAAAATGATAAAATTAACAGCGTTTCATTTAAAATTTTGCTGCTCGCAGAAGAAATGAGATAATGGGATGAATCAAAAAACAAAATGTTTACAATACGTCTAAGATGGCAGCAAACAGTTTGTAAACAAAATTATTCGCCTCAATTTTTCCACAGGGTGTTTTGAGTTTACGACAAAAAACAACACTTTGATTTACCCCTGTATAATATTGCCTGGACGAAAAATATGACTTATTACAATAATTAAAAAGACACACAATGAACTGATCTACAGACTGGTAAAAAATTTATGAAAATCAGATGAAAAATAAAAAAGTTATAAAACATCAAAATTGGGCAAAATTTTAGGGCGACGGAATTTTGTGCCGGGGAGTGTATATATATATATATATATATATATATATATATATATATATATATATATATATATATATATATATATATATATATATATATATATATATATATATATCTATATATATCTATATATATATATATATATATATATATATATATATATATATATATATATATATATATATATATATATATATATATATATATATATATATATATATATATATATAATATGTCATAAAACGTCAAAAATTCCAGTATAATAGTAATTGCAGTATAAGCATAATAAGTATAATAATAAGTAAGTATAATAAGAATAGTATAAATTCAAGTATAAATGATCAATGAAACAGGTCGTACACCACTCTGAAGATCCTCAATGAAGGTGAAAGAACTTGTATAACTTCTAAGTGGTTCCATTCCGTGTGTATATCCAGATCGAGGACTGGTAAGTGTATCTTCCTTATTATTCGTGTATTTGCTTATTTCTCTATGTATAATGAAATGCTACAAACCCAAGATTACTTTTCACAAAACAAATATGAATAGCAAAGAACAAAGAAAAGCTCATATATATATATATATATATATATATATATATATATATATATATATATATATATATATATATATATATATATATATATATATATATATATATATATATATATATATATATATACACTGCTGGCCAATAGGTTGGAATAATTCAAATTTTTAGGGTAAGTTTCGATACATATATCTTCTGAACGATATGGAATATCAAAATACGGATTTCAGGACGTTTTTGGAAATTTCATCGACAAAAACTGGTCTGAATATCAATTTTCCATTATGCTCAAAAAAGGAATATACGGGGGTGTAAACTAAACGCCTAAAAAAATCAAAATTTCATTCTTACCGAGAATTTAGGAAAACCAAAATCGAGTTAAATTTTTTATACCGGGGTAATCTATGGACCAATTCGAAAAAACAAATTTGGCCGATTTTTGATATCTCGCTTATTTTTGAATATACGGCGTTTTTATTGAAATTAGGACAATTTTTTGGAAATGTATCTCTTACTTTTTAAAAACAAAGTAAGTAATGGATTTTTTTCTTATTTTCAAGTAAGCTTACATGCCTCTAGCTGCCTTAGTAGCTAGAATTGACATTTCTTATACAGGGTGCCTGCGAAAACATTTAATAAGCATGTGTCACGAAAAATCTGTATATTTAAATAAACTGTGTGCAGAACCCTGTATGATTAAAATGAACGATAATTTTAAAATTTTAAAACTGTGAAGGGAAACCTTAGAAAAATATCTCGAAACGGTTTTTTATTTTTCTTGATCGGATGAGTATTATCATAATCACCAGCTAATCGTTACTACCGCAAGTTTTTTAAATGTTTTATATAGGGATTTACCGTGTAATTACAACGAAACTGTAAATTATGATAATACTCATCCGATCAAGAAAAATAAAAAACCGTTTCGAGATATTTTTCTAAGGTTTCCCTTCACAGTTTTAAAATTTTAAAATTATCGTTCATTTTAATCATACAGGGTTCGGCACACAGTTTATTTAAATATACAGATTTTTCGTGACACATGCTTATTAAATGTTTTCGCAGGCACCCTGTATAAGAAATGTCAATTCTAGCTACTGAGGCAGCTAGAGGCATGTAAGCTTACTTGAAAATAAGAAAAAAATCCATTACTTACTTTGTTTTTAAAAAGTAAGAGATACATTTCCAAAAAATTGTCCTAATTTCAATAAAAACGCCGTATATTCAAAAATAAGCGAGATATCAAAAATCGGCCAAATTTGTTTTTTCGAATTGGTCCATAGATTACCCCGGTATAAAAATTTTAACTCGATTTTGGTTTTCCTAAATTCTCGGTAAGAATGAAATTTTGATTTTTTTAGGGGTTTAGTTTACACCCCCGTATATTCCTTTTTTGAGCATAATGGAAAATTGATATTCAGACCAGTTTTTGTCGATGAAATTTCCAAAAACGTCCTGAAATCCGTATTATGATATTCCATATCGTTCAGAAGATATATGTATCGAAACTTACCCTAAAAATTTGAATTATTCCAACCTATTGGCCAGCAGTGTATATATATATATATATATATATATATATATATATATATATATATATATATATATATATATATATATATATATATATATATATATATATATATATATAAATATATAATGTATATCCATCTCCGCTGGACCGGATTGCTATTCAGAAACCGAGAACAACTCTATAGCGGGTATAACTTATTTTGCGCGACCCTTAGCCCTGCTTGTGCCCCATATTCAATAAATATTTATGAACTCTGCCAAAATATTGCATAATCGATTAATCCCTGAGGATTCTTCGTGGCTTATTTAACAAAGTTTCGAGTTAAAAGGTCGCTTATCATAATCCACCGGCTGACGCTGAAATATTCCCATCGTTGGGTATCTTTTTTCCGAAGATGGTTTGACAAGTTCATTATCATGTAATTGGTTTTGGGGTTTTATGCTAATTCCGGTGCAAATTTATCAGTGGCAAGATGTACCCCGAAAATTAAATGCAAATTTTAAGCCAATAAAAAAATAGTCGGGGGAGACACGGCCCGTGTTTCAAACTCCTTAATCCCCCGGGGGGCAATTAAAATGAGGGCCTTAGATTCAGTTTAATCCAGAACAAATCCCAGTATAATGCTCTTTAGTAAACCGTGAAATTATTCCACATGGACCCAGTCATGCGCTGTGTTTCTGGAAACTAATCTCTCAACACCATTATAGTATTTTCTCACATTTTACTCGAAGTCGTCAGCAATTAGATCAGGCTCTAGGTGCCTGCTTTGTAGGATGGTACCTATCACTAGGCATTTGTGATGTCTGATGGGTAGTAGCAAAGACTGCTAGAGGGATATATTTACATCTCGGCTACTTTGGTGTTATCACGCAGTTATTTAATATTTTAATAGAATAGATTATATTGAGAAGTACTATATAAATCTGATTTTTTCTCTTACGAAACAAATAATGTTACAAAAAACAATAAACCAATAATATCCTGCTGAAATATGGCAAGTGGAAAACAGAGATTCAGATTTTTTACAAACACTTATATCCAAGTTACAGAATTTATTTCAGCGAAGGTTTCCACCCGTATCGTGCCTGGTAATATTCGCACAAAAGAAGCCAAGAACAGGTCCCGGATTTTCTGGATCTGACTACTAAATTGAGCCGAATATTTATGGATAGAAGTTGACAGAATCATTTCAGAAGGCTCAAATAATTCACAATAGCATAAAATAAATGGTTAGAGTTCGCCACATAGCGACAGATAGGCACATTTGGAGTTCTGATATTCAGGCACAACAGATTTCCTCAACGTCCTGTTCTTTATGATTGCTTGCGTTACAAATACTAAACGTAGATATGCAGAATATTTTTAAATATACCTGTTAATTGAATACCTGAGAAACCTTTTTGGTAGTATGATTTGGTGGTGTGATTTTCGTGATATATAAAGCTGAAATAATTGAACCGAAATTAATCAAATTTAATGTAAGTTGATATTCATGATTTATGAATCAGTCTCGGAATAAACTTGTAAATCAAATGCTGCGGAAAGTTAGCGATATGAATTTTCTTCCGCTAGTTTCGTGTACGGCTGTAGGGCAAATTCCGTCACTATTAAGTTCTCAAGAAGTTCCCAAAGTTTTAGTGATTCGTTTAACGTCTCATTCTGGAGGTTCAGTAGGTTGTTTGCGGGTCTCTCCATCAGCCTTTTATTTCTGTGGCAGCTTTTCCGACCACATCCGGGTGGAGCTAGGCATAGTGACTGAAAATCGATATGTTAGAGGCGCGTCCTAAGAAAATATACCGAAAAAATAAGCTCTTTTTAATGCAAATATGTCAGATATTTAATATGTCTGTTATTAAACGATAAACTACAATAGTTGGGCATCAAAGATCAAATGTAATGGAAAGTATTGGATGAGTATAAAGAGTTTTAAAAGAATATAATTCTTCGTAAGAGCACTAACATTTCTCTTATGAATGATTGAATGAATTGAATGAATGAATGAATGTAAATTAATATATTTTGAAAAATGCGGAAGCGTACACTGTAGTTTTTCAATTAAGACAGTCATTTTTTACTGGGGTGCTTTGTGCCTTTTAGAGGAATACATACTTGTGGGCGGAAGACATATGTTGAGTTACACAATAAAAGAAATACTAATATCTAACTAATCGATTGACGTAAATAAACACTATTCCTCATCATGACAACAAAAAAGTAGACAATAAATGTACCAATAAATTTAGACTAGCTGTATTTCCGGATTCGTAAATATCTGGTGGATATCGCTATGAATATTATTCATTTTTATAAGCTTTATAACTGTTATTTACTGACAGAAACGACACGGCTTATAAATAAACTGTCTAGTGACGTTTTCGTTTGTTTTCGTTGTTAACTTGGAATTAACTAAAACTGTTAGCTGAGTAGGCTTCTTGCAAAATTTTGTCCATGTCTTCAGTTAGTGTAGTGGATCTGGAGAGAAAGATGGGTCGAAACCAGACGTCAAATTTAAAATTTTGTTCCCAATATGTCAAATCAAGTACCCGATTTGATCCCGAACCCCGAATTTGAAGTACCCATTATTTTGGCATGGTTTGTGCAGACTGGAGTTCAGGGGGGGAGGGGAAAACGATCAATGAAAAGCATGGGAAAATCGTTTTTAATGCATATCGGCGGCTTTTGACTTACAAAAAAAAGTTGATATAAAAAATTTAAAGTAGCACAAAACACACATGCTCATTTGAAGCTGAGCGAAATCGGATAATTAGTTGCACAAAGTGTCGTCGGGGGGGGGGGGGGAGTGGGATTGGAGGCTTAATTTTTCTTTGTAGAAGAGCTATTACGAAGGAATTACTACGCCACAGGCTGGGGGTGGTGGGATAATTAGAAGAGGGGGAGAGGAGGATTTGCATGTTTTTTCAAACGGAGTTTCCGGTATAAAGGAAGGAGGTAGGGGAAATTTTGTTTTAAACAATCGATAGATTTTTTTCCCACCTTTAATTCTAACCGAACTCGATCAAAATAGGATGATTAGGAGGGGAGCTAGGGGCCTTCAAAGCTTTTACTACGCATCAGGAGAACGGAGAGGAGTAAGGGGCTTAGGCCAGGCTCAAAATCAAGGGGAAACATTTTTTCTTTTTTTTTTCATTTTTCCTTGGAATTGGTAGATGATGTCATTAGAGAAATTATATATTTTTTCCTTCAAACGCTTTCAACTCGTTTCTGTAGATAATTGAGGTGGAGAAAAATACCAAGGAATTTTGCAGTGTACAAAAAATATGCAGAAATTCAGTGTGCGTTCTCATATTAGCCTCGAAAAAGCCTAAATAAATCACTTAAGGCAAAATACGACGGTTTTGCTTGTTCGCATATCCTTATGTGAAACACCTTCCTAATATAATAAATACGTGAAATTTAATAAAAACTTTGCACACCTTCCACGTGCCGGAATGCGATAACTTTCATTCGCGGGCGGGATCAGTTTAAATTTTAATAGAACCTTTCACATTTTAAAATTCTTCGTACATTCCGAAAATAAAACACTTTATAAACAGAGTCTCGGAAATTTGACCTCACGAATTTGTCTATAGACACTTCCAATCCTTCTAAAAGTGACTGGTTTTTGTGTGTAGAATTCCTAAAAAGTGTTCCGGCACTCCTTTGAGTCAAGGCTTTCTGCGGAAAATTTCTGTTAATGGTACGGTTGGCATTTTTCCTTTTGTGATACTGAAGACCTTACTCTCTACTAAACCTACTCTCTCCAGGCATGATTACTATAAAATGATAAGCGTATCAGCAAAATAAATTGTGCAAGATAATACAGTTTGCTTCCTTGAATCGCTATCGATTCAGTGAGCGGTATTCTAGTTAACAATGTTTTGACATCTGGGATAGAGAGAATTGTTTGGCCTTATATTAAAACAGGTAGATTTTTCAGGGAAGCGGAAAACGTATTTAACTTCCTTGTTAACTGCCAGATGCCTGACAGTAGATGCTTTCCTCAAAATTAAAATTAATAAATCGTCCCGGGGTTGATAAATTTTCTAGCGTATTATTACGAGCTCCTACATCTGCAGGGACAATGTAATGAGTTTGCGTTGATCGGGGCGAACTCAGAGAGACATAATTATCGTATTCGTATAATAAAGTTTTGCTGCAATTTACGTTCGGGGGAGGTCTTAACGGGAATTTTGCTACAGTTATTTCTATACGTACTTAAAAAATCGTTTAATCTCACTGACGCTGCTGTTTTTGTATAATTATATCTGTCCCCTTCAGGCATTTATACTCTTCGCTGCGAAAGACAAGCAGTATATTGCATTTGATCGGGAAAACTAAAATCTCAAATTTCCGTAGAGCAATAATATCAATTTCCCGGAATTTTTAATAACATAAAATTTTCGTTTTGTTGTGAACACGTTCAAGAATTAAATATTTCAACAGCGTAGGATTAGGCAGAAAAATAATATTTGCGTAAAATAGGAACCCTAATGTTTGTGCTAAATCTAACAATAATATCAATACATAAAGTCAATATTGACAATTTCACATTGCAATTTGTTGATAACATAAATGTTGTATATTACTTTGCAAAGAACCATGATTATACGACGGCAGATCAATTATTTGGAAGTCCTAATCTGATTTCGGAAGCTAATGAACGGAATTTACTGGAAACAATATCTAAAGAAACGGTAGGAATTATGAGTCCTGGTGGAAGCAAGATAAATAATAAATGAATACTAAGTATGGCTCAGGGTATTGGTAAGCAATTATTTCGGTGAATTAGGCCCACGAGGGAATTATTTTGATAATTGCGAGCCATAAAAGGGTTGGCTTGAGTCATATTTATTATCAATATCTTTGTTAATTGGTGGTCTCCTAAAAACTTTTTATTTTTATTTATAAGTTCCTGATAGTATGAAAAAGCTTAGTAGCCTTTTCATAGGGATTATATGGATTTTTGTAGTATAACTTTTATATTTACAATTTATCAGTTTATATAATAGGCCTTCGAAAAATACATTCCAAATTATATATATTAATACAGACAATTATAAATAATAGCATCGATAATATTGATAGTAGATAATAACATTGCATTTTTCGGCAGTCCACCCCCACCACATGCCGCATAGTCGATTTTTCACCCACGATAATTTAGAGCCTAATAGACCTGGAGAGCTAAGTACCCAGTTTTCTAGATAATTTAATTTCCTCTACAACATTATTGGTCATTTCCAGCTAGGATAAATGAGCACAAAAGTTATTCAAATAAAAAAAATTCAAGATGGCGCATGTTCCTAGCTGTTGTCCAAGCTGGCGGATGTTGGGGCTGTAAGGGAACCCCAACAATTTGGACTCACGTCTCAGAGGGAGCTCACGTCTAATCGTAATTCTATACCGAAAATTGGCGAAGTTTCAAAACCAAATAAATAAAAATTTACGATTAAACAATAATATAGTCACGACTGCCGATCTGGAGAGCGAGGTGGAGAGATTCATCAGCACGATTGAGGTAGCGAAGAGATCTGTTGCCAAAACTATTCTTATAAACCTGTATCCTGGCCGTCTCGATGCGGCGGTCAAGCGTGATATACGGGAAAAGAATCGGTTGCGGCGTCTCTGGCAACAAATCTGGGGTGTCGGCGCGAAGCTCGAGATGATGCGGCATTAAAAAAAGACCATGCGCACTGCCATAAGCATCACTAAAAACTAAAATTGGAGGGCCAAATTAGCAGCTTTAAACCCGCAGGATAATTGACTTTGGAAGATAACTAGGAGATTAAAAAACATCCGGGATGCCATGCCTGCCCTCTTAGACCAACAAGAACAGGCATACTTGACAGACAGACAGAAATAAAATTTATTAGCTAGTCAATATGAAAATGTGCACATTCAGAACAAAACAGCGACGAACATGGCCGCATTGAAAATGAAATAAATCAAATTATAAATCAGAATTTCCAAATTAATAGAGAAGAGTAATCTAATCTAATAACAAAACTCTCGTAGATTGAGTCTTTGATTAAAACTTTACCAAACAACAAGGCCCCAGGTAGGGACGGCGTTGAATACTGTCTGCTTAAGAACCTGCCAAGGAAGGGCATTGTACAGCTCGTTAACAAATTGCGTTAACATTGTTAACGCAATTCTCAGCACTGGCCACGATAGTGGAAACGTGCTATGGTCCCATATCCTTGCTCTCATCTATATCCAAACTAGTGGAGAAAATCATTCTAAAACGTATTAGTATTATACAACAGGATATGGGCGTAGTTAGAGACGAGCATCAGTTCGGCTTCAGGAAATTGGCTTCACGAAATTGCTAATTTTTTATTCATTTGTACCTATTTTTTCACTTTGTTTGTTACAATTTTCGCACCTACGTTTAAGGGGGTTTTTCATTTGGCTCTTTACCCTCAGAGTATCTGATATGGTCCCAAAGAGGGACACTTAACCAAAGAGACAAATTTGCATCAATTTCCAACAATTTCCTTGATGCCCATTGGGTAAACCTGCTGTCCAATTGAAGATAATACACACCCCCTGCGTAAGGGGGTGCAAATTTAATGTTTAATTTGATTTAATAGTTTGATTTGATTTAATAGTTAATTGGATTTATATTCAGAGAACATACCCAAACATATCAAAAATATCTTGTCCATGGAAAAACGTCTCTTTTCTCATCTAATTTAACTGTGTTAATTAGGTAGCGTCATATCATGCTTCATCGAATTATGTGACACGCTATAACGTGCATTTCGGTCAAGCGCTATGATACTTGATATAATTTACAAAATTTACATCCCAGTGGGTTTCCATTTGAATCTGACACTGTAGATGGTTTCAAAGGATGGTAATCTGCAGGTTCATAACACATTAATACATAAAGTTTGCACTACAAAATTGACTAGTTGAACATTTACATGAAGTTATAGAAGTTGCCTGTAAACTCATAATGATATTAGTTTGAACAGGTAAGCATTTTATGGCATACATAATATTCCATTATGTACCCATTTTCTATAAGCATAGTTTCTCTACCTACATTGAAATCATTTAAGACGGGAAAATGAAAAAAAATTAGGTTATACTTCCTAAACGAGTCAAAGCGGGGAGGCGTTTTGAGGAGGCCCTAATGAAGTTATAAAAGTAAATCCGCTTCAATACAAGAATACTAGGGTTCTCTAAACGTTCTTTAAAATTAAAAATCATTTTCGTAAACTGAAAATTTCTAACTCATTTTCGTTCGATAAAAGATAATTTTAAAATTTTAGTACAAAAAAATAGCTTTTAGATATAAAGGTGTATTATTGTATTTCTTGTTTCTCTTGTTTCTTATTTCGTGTATTTTCTTAGCATAATATCTTCAGGAAAACTTCTTCTACAAGGTTTGGGATATGAGCTCTTGAAATCCCGTTCAGTTTTTTTTCATTAAACAAAATGTGCCAAATTCACTTTCGCTAGGTTAAACTCGAATTATCTCGGAAAATATGAGTCACGAAAATTTTAGAAGAGACAAACAAAATTTATAAACAAAATTTTCTACAAACATATGCAATCTAGGAAATCGCAAAATTAATTTTTTACCACGTAAAATGGCAGAAACAGCATTACGTGATTTTGCAATTATGCTTGGCCTCTATTTCTTTCTGAAATACTTATTTTTATATATATTTTCAGTTATGCGGTGTTCAAGACTGTCCGGCTATGTGTCTTTTCTCCCTCGACCTTGGGCGGGGGAATGGGGATGGGATATTTTGCGGGAATTAGTATCTAGTTTTAGTTAATTTTGGTTAATATTTACATAAGCGGGCTGTTGAAAGCGTTGGTGTACAAAAATACTTATTATCCTATGTTAGTATGTTTTGGGTCTTTTTATGTTAGATTATTTTATTATTGCTACTATTACATGCCTCTTTTAGTTGTTAATTTTTTGATTTGTTTCATGCTTTTTTTTTCTGGTTTTATTTAGTTTTGTATTTTATATTATTCTGTTTTTTCTTATGTTTTTTTATTTTTTCATTCATTATTGTTTGTTAGTTGGGGGTTGTGATGCGGGGATCATGGGGCATAGATATAATTCAGGGATGGATGTTTTGGGGGTTCGGCAAATTTGGGTATCATGGCTTGTTGAATTGTTATATTTGGGTGTTGTGTTAAGCGTTTGATGTATGCAGGTATTATTGTTTTTTCTATATGTTGGTCTATTGTTTGCGTGCCCGTTTGCTGGTGCAGTGTGGTGTTCCTTGTACCTGTGCTTATTATTGTGTTTGTAGCCGCTCTAAGGGCTTTGTTTTGTAGTATTTGCAATTTATTTTTATGATGTTGTGATATGAAGGGGTACCACACTGCAGAAGCATATGTTATTATGGGTCGAATGTAAGCTTTATATATATGTCAGATGAATAACATCTGCCTATGCTGGGTCAAAGGACACTTACAATGCAACGGCAATATAGAAGCTGACAAACTGGCCAAGAAGGCAGCCAACCTGAGTATCCTTGGGCCTGGTCCTTCAAGTACGCTACCAGTTGCAGCGAAACTTCAATTAATAAAGGAAAACACCCACATAAAATTTAAGACGTTATGGGATGAAACAAGCAGCTGTCAGCTGGCCAGAAATCTCTTGAGATATCCCAGCGAAGAGACGGCGAGGAACTATCTGGCAATGTCCAGGGGTAAACTGCGATTTGTTACAGGAATCCTAACCGGACACTGCCGGGTAAGGAAACACCTCTATAACATGAGACAAAGTGACACACCCATCTGCAGAGGATGTGAACAAGAAGATGAAATGATCGAGCATGTACTTTGCGAATGTCCTGCCGTGTCATCGACCAGAGAATTCATATTGGGGGAACGTTGGCCTTCTATGGCCAATTTGAGGGAAATGCCCCTGGGCAACATCATCACCTTTTGTACAACATTGGGCTGGTCGATGACCTAGGGAGACATTTCCCTCACGGAGGAAGCACAAGGGGCCCAATGGGGCCTAAGTGCAGCGGATCTCGATCCGCACTCCGGACATATTCCAGATTCCAGATTCCAGAAGCTTTATATATTAATAGCGCTGTTTGTGTGTTTGACTTTAACATAATCGTGCTTAATTGGGCCTGTCTAAATTTAGCTTTTTTGATGGTTTCTTCTACTTGTTTATCGAACCTGAACCTGCGTTCTATATTAACCCCTAGATATTTCAAATGCGTTATATTTTGAATGTTTATTTTATTTATACATATTTTTAATGTTATTGGTTCCCGTTTTCTGGTGAGGACGACCACTTGCGTTTTTGCCTCGTTGATGTTTAACCCCCATTTTTTGTAGTATGTTGTTACGTTATTTATCTGCTGTTGCATTAGTGTCTGTAATAGTTTTGGGCTCTTAGAGGTAGTAATAGTGGCTGTGTCGTCGGCGTATAATGCAACAGTAGTCCTATGGTCTGTAGGGTTCGGGAAATCGTGGGTGTATATATTAAAAAGTGTTGGTCCTAGTGCCGAGCCCTGTGGTACGCCTGATAACACTGGGCGGGATGTGGATGTACCCTTTTGGACTGCAACTACGAAGGTGCGTTCGGATATGTATGACTGTATTATTTTTATAATACGAGTCGGATATTTCGCTAAATGTAGTTTGTATAGCAGTCCAGGGTGCCAGACTTTTACCAGGAATATTACTACAAGGTGGGGTAAGTTTTTAATGGCAAAATTAAGAATATTGTGAATGCCGGGTGCTTTTCTCTTTTTAATTGCCTTGATAATACCGTAAAGGTGTTGCGGCGTAAAGAAGATTGGCGTATCTGTGTTGTTTAATTCTGTGTTATCGAGTGTATTTATAAATGTTTGTACTATGTTTTTGGTTGTCAGACTTATGTCGTTTGGTGTGAATTGTTTGGCAAAAATTTGAGAAAAGCACTCGGCCTTCTCTGCATCCGTTTGTACATCACCACGGGTTGTGTTTAATATTGGTATTGGGGGTTTTGCTTTCGTGAATCGCCTCGGAAGATAATATGGATCGTCAGGGTGGGATTCTATAGCTTTTATTATTCCGCTTTCTCTAAATTCTGTAATTTGCTTTTTGATTCGGTTTGTTAATTTATTAATTTGCGCGCGATATGTTGGGTTTTTAGTACGATAATAATTTTTCCTGGCTTGTGTTCTAAGTTGAATAATTTCTATTATGTATTTTGGGAGGGGATGGGATCTCAAATGATTTCCCAGTGTTTTTTGGCTTGTCGTCATTGCAGTCTGTATGGTTTTAGTGATGTATTCCGCTGCCTTTTCGAGGTCCTCAACAGTCCCACATTTCGGGTCTGCAGTTATTTCGGTGTTTATATAGTTTTTGAAGACATACCAGTCTCAGTCTTTTTCATTTGGGTATCTAAAAATTTTTTGCGTAGTTATATTTGTTTCCAATATGACTTCTATAGCTATGTTGGCGCTTTGTAAATCTTTTATTTTTTGCAGGTGTACGTTTTCATTTATATTACTGGTAACTAGTATGTCAATAATATTTCCCGAGACTGGTCGTGTAGGCCAGCTTGGTGCAATTATTTTGATGTTGTCTTTTATTTGTGAATATTCGTATAGTTTTTTCCCATTGTAGTTTTCAAAATTTTTAACGATGTTCCAAGATTTGTGGGTACTGTTAAGGTCCCCGAGAAGTATGTAATGTTTGTTTGTCAGTTTCAGTTTGTCTAAGTCTGTCAAGTCTAGTACGTTTTGAGGTTTCTTATATGCTGCTATTATTAGTATTTGTTTATTTTTGGTTCTTATGTTTACCGCTGTAGCCTCTATACTATTCAGTCTGGGAAGGGATATTTGGGTGTAGGGTATGTTTTTCCGTAGGAGTATGGCCGTGCCGTCCCCTCTGTCCTTTCTGTCTGTTCTAATTGTATCGTAGTTTAGCATGTTGAAAGTTTTGCTCGGTTTTAGGTGAGTTTCACATAGGCAGCAAATATCTATTTTATGTGTACTCAGCGCGTGTGTTAATTCTTGTTTCTTTTTGCTTGCTCCGTTGATATTGAATAACATTAGTGTAATATTATTTTTATTGATTGCTGCCATTGGGAGCTTTTGATTTTATTTTTAATATTATGAATTTAAGTTAATTTTTGTTTTATTTTACTCTAACATTGACATTAATGCCTCCGCTACGAGGCATACTTTGTCAAAAGTTTCTGTTTTGGTTTTTAATTGATTTATTAAGTTTTTAATGATTGTCCAAATTTTTGTTAAGTTTAATGACTTTATTAAATCCATGATATCCCTTAGGGGGTTACTTTCTGTATTTTCCGTGTTGTCTGTTTGTGGTTTTTGTGTATTTCTAAAGTTTATGGCAGAAACAGTAAATAAACAGCTTTTTATATACGTTGATCTCTACAAATAATAATGTAATCATTATGAAATTTTCACTTATAATATCATAAAAGCTTAAATTATTTCCAGAAATTTTTTTGAGGCTTAAGAAAATTATCCCCCGTCACTGCGGGATAATTTGCAAAATATTCGTGCCCGAAACAAAAATTTTCATAAATAATTTACGCTCGTGTGGTATTCAGCAAGAAAATGTCACACCTTTATATACTTTAAAATGAATAAAATGCCTTTATTTTGACTCGTTACTCGGTAAGTGGACATTTTTTAACAGTTGAGAAAGTAAACATATATTATATGATCTACACATTGCATTCTTATCTATTTTCTTTACAACCACAAAATAATGTACTAATGTAATGTACACTAATGTTAATAATGCGACATATCTAGGATATAATATTTTTATTTATTATTCTCTATAAAGTTAAGTTTGATTTATACTTGGGGTGTTAAATTTTCTTACCGAATACCACATATTACTAGCGTAAATTAATCCTGGAAATTTTTATTTGGGCACGAATATTTTAAGAAAATTATAATTTTCAAAATATTCGTGACCTTAAAAAATATTTCCGGAAATAATTTAAGCTCTTGTGATATTATAAGTTAAAATTTCACACCCCAAGTATAAATCAACCTTGACATTTTACTATAGTGCAATTGGTATTGTATGATAAATTAAACTTTATAGAGAAAAATAAATAAAAATATATCATAGATTAAAAACAAGTATATTATTTAGTGGTTGTAAAGAAAATAGATAAGATGGTATTGTGTAGATCATATATAATATATGTGTACCTTCTCAACTGTCAAAAAATTTCCACTTATTTGTCACCTGGCATCGCAAGTTTTTTATAATTAATGCTGTACATTATTTATAAAACTATAATTTATAATATTTTGTACTAAAATTTGAAATATTTATAACACTTGTGGAATTTTTTTCTGTTATAACAAATTGTTAATATTTCAAGGCGGAAAATCAAAACCATGAAGAGGATATTCGCTGAAGATATTGATCAAAGAATTTTTTTTATGGATCGATTTGTCACCACTAAATATATGTACATCTGTACATATATGTACATATGTACATCAATGGTATATTTGATGTAAATGTACAATTGTACATTCACATCAAACATGCCGGAAGCTACCACTTTGTACATATTCAGGGTGGATTTTGGCTCTAAAATTCCCATTATTTGGAAACTGAAAATGCCTAATATACTATGTATTTAGGCCCGGTTACACAAATGAGATATTAAACGTTTTTTAGTATTCGAGTATAAGCGTCAGTTTTGGTCATGCATATTATCTATAAACAGCAGATTGAACCCATAGAAACAAAATGTATTTGTCGGTTCAATCTACTAGTTAATCAGCGGCATATTTTCAGGGATGAATACACGAGCAAATATGTAACAGACATGGCTTGTCATTTTATCTAAGGGCGTGTTAATACACCAGCTATTGTGAACAATACATTGCTGCCCATCTCGTATGTGTTTTTTATATCGCGACAGTTATCAAAGGCTAGAGCTACATATTTCATTCCGGTGTATATGTTTGGACCTTAAAAGTGGCTTGTTATGTAATTTGCATCTCGGGCTAAGCGGACAAGTATTTTTAGAATAAATTTGTTTAGTCGAGCATGCCCCGGGGGGAATGAAAGCACCCGGACCATTGTAAAAGTGATTGTTATCATTCTTCTCCGGGAGCCATTTGTGATGTTTTTCCTTTCTTGCTCAAGAGTAGATTGAAATCCTTTACTGAAGTAAATACTGAAGTAAAGTACACAAAAATAAGAACAAATAAGTGGCTCAAAATTAAGTACATTTTGAAAACTGTAATAACTGTAACAGGCCTTAAATTGGTGACTGCATAATCCTCAATACGAAAAATAATACTTTACCATTCTCACAGTGACAGTTTTATGTTACATTATTGTATAATTAATACAATATTTTCTAGCATATAGCTAGGAAAAGTACCTAGTTGTTTTAATAGATTCTACAAGATTGTACGCATTTTAAAGTTTAACATCTAGATAATGCCTAATGCTTTTATATATCAACATGTTCAAATAGTATATAACAAATATAAATAGTAGAGTAGGTTAGCGTTTTCTATGAATTTGAGTTCTATCAAAACGTTCTATCAAAACTCTTCGTTATCGCTAAGCGCTAAGCTATGCGCTCTTCTTTATCACTAAGGTATTTACAAGTAATATGTTTATTTCAGTTGATTACGTTGTTTGGACGATAAACTTTTAACGTGAAAATAGGTAACCTAAAAACTTTTGATAATTGTATTGTGATAATTACAAATAACACGTATACATCACATGGAGCTCAAAAGCCTTACATATCTGTTATAGAAGCTATTTGATTGCCCTTCGTTTTTTAGATCTCTAATAGAATTGATGAAGCTTAATATATTTTAAAGCTTGCACTCAGAATCCATTAAAATCCATTATTGTAAAATTCGACTAAGAAGGAGATAAAGTAGTGACATGGGACTCGAAAATAATTCATAATTTTCTTTATATCATTGCTCTAAAAAGATTTTCAGATATATATAGTTACACTTAAAATTGCGATCTTAATGAATTTCAAACTACAGCAGAAATATGCAGCTAAGTAAAGTTGTCGCTACTCCATAAATTAAAAGTCACAGTTATGTCCACAAGTCTTTAGCTTTTACTATATTGGTGGCTCATTAGAGTAAACTAAATATCAAGTCGCATCCTGTTTAGAGGTCTATTATATTTAAGTTGCGATTTTCATAAATGTACTGGATAAATTTAATTTTTATTTAATTGATGAATGAAAATGTATGTACCTTATGTACCTTTATTTGCACAACTTTGCTCTTCTCCGGCTAATTGTTATTATTTTTCAGCATACCTCGTATATCTGGTTTCTCTGCAACTCAACAATTCTTTTAATCCTCATCTCCACTTATTTCTATCTGCTTCTGCTTCTAAATTTCTATCTGCATTCCGCTTCTAAATTTCTATTTGCAATCTCCTTTTCTTATTTCTTCCTGGCATTCCCTGTTCTTTTTTAATTATTATTTTCTTGCTTTTCATATTTCTATTTCCAATCTGCCTTTTTTTTTTGAATTATTATTTTCTTGCTTGGTTTCCACCCTTTTTGTTTTCCTGATATCTTCATTTCCTTTTATAATAAAGTCTATGCCATATACCATTCTCTGCCATTGCCTATGCCATTCTCTATATTATATGTCTATGTCATGCACTTTCTCACTTTAATTATCGAGTTTATTTAGGCTTAGCATCTTTACACATTCACTCTGTCTACTATACCTAATTCTTATTTAATATATACTATCATTTTCTTGTCTATATATGAGATATATAGAAAGGACAACATTGATTTGGTGAAAAAATATAAAATAAATCGATACTAATTTATATTATTATTAAACAATTATTACATGAATTCATTATGTTGTGAAAAGATACCCATCGCGGTGGTGAAATTCCAATGCTACGGCCTTGGTAAATGTTATGAAATTAATGTTGTTAATATGATAACAATTACATTACATATAAGTAGCTACTCATTTCACCACTATATTCTTTTGTGGTGCAAATGTAATATTTCTATAATGTTGGATTTTTATAATGTATCGCTTTAGGATACAAAATGAGCTGAAACTGTGTGCAACCAAATTTCCTACATTTATTGATTCCAGTTCAAAACGGCAATTTAATCAAAACACTTGTGTTTACTACAAATTGTACTGAAACGAGAAACAAATGATTCGTGAAACAGGATATCTCACATCTCACGGACCGTTAGCGACGTTTTATTTTTCGGAAACATTAAAGTCGGTATAACCCTAAAATATGCCTTTGCAGCATATTTTACATTTCATCAGATAAGTAGCTCCCACGCAAAGATCAAATATCGAAATATCGTCGTTGTGAAAAACGGAAATTACCATCAACTAGTACAGATTTAGAAGAAAATGCGTATTTCGGTCACAGCTCCAATTCTCAAATCCATGATAATATCCAGAAATTCTGTTCTAGTTCAGACCAACTAGAGATATGGTTCTTCATTAAATTTGGTTCAAGTAACACAGAAAGTGTAAAAAACAGAAAATTATACATTTTGCCAAATTATTGATAAATTGAGAAAACTTATTTTGATTAATCTGATAAGCACATCTACAAGATTTCAGCTGCTATATGGTACAATGTGCAATTTCAGTACACAGTATACTCATTACTCGTGCTGTCGTGGACATTTTTGTTGTATGCAAAGGAAAATACCAATTCCATAGACTAAGATATAAGTTAAAAACTAATTTTAATTTAAGTTTAATTTAAAATTTGAGGTAAAATCGCCAATATTATAATTAAATTTGCACTAATATAAATATATGCAATTTACATATATTATAGATTGTTTTGTATCAAAGTTATAGTGATCAGTCATTTTGCCTATTAGGGTACTTAGAAACAGTAAATACTAGCAGTTTTTACCAAAACATACCATAGATATTATCAACACGCTCGCGGCTGCAGAGGTCAGAGATAAATGTCTCTCGGTTGAAAACTTCATCACGAATACTACATCGAATACATGGCAGATAATAATTTAAAGCTACGATTCCAGTGTACATAGAGGCTCTGTAACCTCATCATCCTTTATCTTTATGTGATCAAACGGCTCCATCATAAGCCGTTCACATACATCCGAATATAATCCTACATTTATTAGACGGCCATTTGTTCTGAGCCAAATCATCATTTTAAGCATCATTTTCTGTCCGTATCAATTAATGACACTTTGCAAGTCAAATTGTTATTAATTACGCTCTATCGTATTGTGCGGATTAAAAATCCACTAACAATTATATGGTAACGTCATAATTCATCTGGTCTCTAAGCATCGGGCGCCACCAAGCTATTACCATTCGGGCGAAGTTTCACAAGGCTCATTACAATTCAACTGGCGGAAACATTTATTTCTATTTGAGTTCAATTTTTTCTTTTAATTCCGCTAGAGCGCATTAATTTTCCTGTTTTATTGCTGCTTTATTATGCATTACATGGAATTACAACTAAAACGATAAAAGGAAGAACTTCCGTCGATTTTCGATATTCTTTAATGTTCTTTTACCTTAATTTGGTTATTAGAAAACATCACCTCATAAAATAAAGCAAATTGCAATTTATTTTCCCTTACATTTATATATATATATATATTTACATATATATAATATATATATATATATATATATATATATATATATATATATATATATATATATATATATATATATATATATATATATATATATATATATTATGTAGATGATAGAATGCATTTTTGTTATATCTTATACGGATATTAAACAAAAATACTCATGGTTCAAATGTACAAATATAAATCAACGATCAATCAATCAATCAATCAATCTAAATATATAACAGAGGTCATCACAGAGAACAAGAAATTGTTGAAACTAATAATAATGTACTTGTTTATAAATCACTACCTTATATTATATTAACACTAAAATTATTCACTCTTTTTTAAAAATTAAATGTAAAGACAGTTTTTAAAAACTTAATAACATTCACCAAAACAAAAATGCCACTTAAAACAAAAGAGAAATTCAATGTTATATAAAAACAAAATTGCGACAGAGCCAATGTCGGACAAACATCAAGGGCACTAGAGGCTAACTGGACATCTCACAGAAGTGACTGTAAACGAAAGGTGCAGAAGAATATTTTAGTAAGGTATCAGAAGAAGGTATCAGAATATATTAGTAAGACTTTTCGTAACCCTGATTCAAAAATGCCACAGTATTAGCTACAGAAAATAACTACTTAAAAAAATAGTCAGATATGAATATTATCAATATTGAACAACAACCACAAAACAAAAAATCAATTTTGATGAATAGATAAATTAATAATCTTAAGATAAATAGATAAATTAATACCCGCACGCTGCACAGATAAATTATTGTGCAGCTGCCTTGAATATTTTTCTTGATATTTGAATCTTGTTTACAAAATTTACATATTCCCTTTCACATTGCTGATGCGTCTGTAAAAACCATGACCTCCTGCGCAATCTATAAGGTACAAATAATGTTCATGACATTTGAATGCTGTTTACAAAATTTACATATTCCCTTTCACATTGCTGATGCGTCAGTAAAAACCATGACCTCCTGCACAATCTATAATGTACAAATATCTCAATATACTCTGAAATAAATCATTTTAGAAGTTGTACAAGTTCGTACGATTTTCTGAAGCTCATCACAGCTACAAATATTTGGAAATACTTAATAATAATACTTAAAAATTATTAAAATATGTGAAATTTCACAAGGTTCGCATCTGGGCCCACTAGTGTTTTCCTTGTTGATTAACGACATGCAGAGGGAGTTAAATATCTGCAGATAGTAATATGTTTAAGAGACTCATACAATCATAATAACCGGGTAATCTTGAATCTGATATATTTCTGACTCCAATGTGAATAAAATATCCTACGATGTAAATAATGAGACAATATACAATCAAGGTACATAATAAAATTAACGGGACCGGATTATATCAATGTAGACAAAATTTAATAATAACTGACTCTTATGCTTTGGACAAACGTAGCAATAACATTTATTGCAAGATAAAATGTTACATAAGATGACATTAGTATATACATAAATAGAACATTAATGTTATTACATTATATAATATACAATATATACATATAATTTTAAGACTATTTTTGTTTGAGAAGTCCTAATTGATTTTTCAATTAGGTATTTTTAAATTAGGAAAGCATATACATACATGGTATTAGCACATTTTGTAACATTTCTTATGAAAAAACACTGCACTTCAATAAATTTCATGAAATGGATATCTCCGCTACAGTTAACCGCTGAGAGTTAATCGTCAATTATTTTCAATTAGTTTACTTTCTTCCTTTAAGGCAATTAATTGAAATTGATGAAACTCAAATTTCATAAGTATCTGCAAGATCTACAGCGTCATAAAATATGCTTACAGGGGCGGAATATACGGCGAGGAATTTGTTATCCTATTGCAACAACAAACAAAGGATGCACTTCAGACAGAGGCAAAGTAGCTGGCTCGGCATAAATTGGAAACTTTAGAAAATGCAATTTAGTTGCATTTCGTATAGTTGGTGGACTGGATGGGGTAAATTTTATTAACAGGTGTGACATGATGTTGTATAGGATGGTACATAATACAATATGTCACTTGAAAATTCCCGCTGGAAAATGGCAATGCTATTAGATGGGAAAACATATTGGGAAAACATATTCTGCTCGAATTCCGGCACAACAATTTTATAAAACATGAATTACCTTATTTATCTATTGCATATGATTAGTAGGTACGTATGAACATGTTCCATTCAGAGACATTTAAAATATACCGAGGTATATTTATCTATTTAATTTATTTCCCAATAGCTCTTTATGTTGTGGGCGTATTATTTATTGGAATTATATGATAAGTGAATTAGTATGACGTAATTGATTTCGGATTATAAAATAATGGTGACCTAGTTTGTTATATTTGGTAGAGGGATTAGTCTTCGCTAGAGGGTGCTGATGCTGGTAATACGAAACTATTTCAAAAGGTGACATAGCTCGTCAAGAAATGAAACTAGTGAAGAGAATTGGTTGACACCTTGTCGAGCTGGTAGCAAGTATAACCCCTATATTTGCTATATTTGCAGTACATATTTGTATTAATTGTCAAACTTCAGGGTGGGTTTAATAACTCGGAGATCGAAACAATAACCAAGTTTTAATCTCCGAGTTTTTATAAAAATAAATTACTGTCACCCACCCGACATGCCTACTGCATCTACAATTAATTAATCTACAAAAAACACGCCCAAAAGACTATTTAGCAATCAGGAAGGGAAAATCTGACTACTATAATTGGCAATAACGAGCAATAATTAATAGATGCCATTTAATTGGAAACTAAATGCCCCATATTTCTCATTTCAGCAATTATCTACTGGTAACTTACATTACCTATTCCTTGACTTACGGCCATTGGAAAAGTTAGAAATTCTCATTTTGTATTCCGAATGTGTTCCTGCGGATATTTTTAATGTGCAGTAAAAATCAGAAATTAAGGAACTCAGCTGCTGGTGATCATTTGTGTTAGAACTTGAAATTGGAAGAATTTAAATTGACATTTAAAGGTTAATTGTATCTGATTTACTAGGTGGAACAATGTAAATTTATGTATGTATAAAACGCGAGAGCGACAAAAGGATATTATAGAGATAAACCCTAGTACAATTCTCGGAAGAATAAAGAGAATTTGCCAAAAAAGTAAAACAACACATGAAACACTATCACACTAAGCCTAAATTATCAACAGAAATAATCAGGTATAATAAAATTAAGAAAATGCTTATAGAAATAAAATAGGAAATGAAGCCAGATATTAACGAAGACATTGATAATAATTAACGAAATTAACGAAAATACCAGGTAAGGTGACAACAAGGCAGAACTGAAAATTAAAAAAGAATTACGACGATTGAAGGATATCTTTGAGCTAGAAAAGGAAGAAAAGAAAATTAATGTTATGCTTGGGGGGAATGAAAATAGAACCAGGAGATATGAATATTATAAATAAAAACTGGTTACTGAATAGTGTAGTAGAGATAAAACAAATGAGAAAAGTGGAAAATATAATGGAATTAGAAATGTAAAAGATAAAACATTAATGATACAAAACAAGCATAAACTAAAAAGAAATAACATTAGGAGATAATTGGCCCTGATGATGAACAAACACAGATACGAAAATGAAAACAACAATAAAAATACGGGCCAAAGAAAAAAGATCAAAAGGCAAAGACTTTACGTCTATGGATACAAGAAAGTAAACGTGGACGAAAAGGAAAGGAAATGAAAATAAATCAATAAAAATATGAAATGTGGAACACTCGACAAAGATAAGGAACCCGAAAATAGAGGTGAGGAAAAATAAGTCAAATAAAAAAGTAGGTAGTACCTACTATAAAACTAGGGACATGGAACGTAATAAAATAACGGGAAAAAAACACGGAACATTGATATTGCAGCAGAAACATAATATATGATTATAGCAAGTACCTACAAAATTACACCGAGGTAGAAAACGGAGAAATAAGAAAAAAATGTGATCTGGAAAAACTAAAACACGAAGTGGACAACATATACAAGGCAAAATAAACGAAAAGAGTAGAACAGAGAGCAGCAAGACAATGGCCATGAAGAGTAGAACAAAAGAGTAGCAAGACAATGGCCATGAAGAGAAATGGAAAATGATCAGGGACATCATAAACGAAGTGAAGAAACCATATGATGTAGAAAAATGCAAGTAAGGAATCAATGGATTGAACAAACGTGCACTAATTCAATAAAAATAAAAAAGGAAACTAGAAAAAAATTGCAAAAAAATATATGGCGCAGCCATTAAAGGTGTAAAAAAAGGTAGAAAATAAACAAAGAAACTATGTAAAAAATTCAAGCACTAGTTGAAATGCACAGAAGAATGAAACTTTAAAAATATGCAAACGCAATTAGACTAGCAGACTGTATAAATATTTAAATGAGGGAAAAAGGAAAAAACCAGTGTCTAAAATTGACCTTAAACTGACCGATAGTATCCGATTAAATATATATTAAATATAATACTCCTTTTCTGAACATCTTTGCTTAAGAGTAGAATTCTTTTAATTGCCTCAGCATATCATAGACAAATATATGTGTAACATTGCTTCCGAATGATGGTATATCAACTACACAACTACCCATCAAGATTGTAGAGATCCTATGTTTCAGGTTAATAGTCAAGTCGCTATAGGTTAGTTGAGCGATAATGCCTCCAATGGTTTGACCACCGATCCAAATTAATAGTCATTATCAGTTGTTTTAAAAGTAAATTATCGACAACGTAGCCAGTGGTATCCCCTCGTCCAATTTATTCTTGATTATAAATTCTATTACTATAATTTCAGTAGTATTTAAGGGTATTTAGTATGTGCAGACGATATTCCGCCTCGGCTTGTCTTTGATCAACCTTCCACCATACAAACTACTGGTGAGATGAGACCGGCGTTGAAGGTGTAAACTATGCCTTCACAGACGGATCACAGAAGAAGGAAGGAGCAGGCTGTGGTATACATCCCAGAAATCGACTCGGATGCAACTGGACTATGGATAAAAATGTCAGTGTAGTGCAAACAAAACTCGCAGGAATAACCATAGCCGCACAATAGATTGCTCGCAGAGAAATAATGGGCAAGACAATCATAATCTGTACAGATAGTAGACAATCACTACGGACCCTCAAATACTACAAAATAACCAAAGGGTCAACATGGGAATGTCATCAAGCACTTGTGAGAGCCTGTCAGATGAATAACATCTGCCTATGTTGGGTCAAAGGACACTCCCAATGCAACGGCAATAAAGAAGATGACAAAATGGCCAAGAAGGCAGCCAGCCTGAGAATCCTTGGCCCTGGTCCTTCAAGTACACTACCAATTGCAGCGAAACTCCAAATAACAAAGGCAAACACCCATAAGAAATTTAAGGCGTTGTGAGATAAAACAAGTAGCTCTCAGCTGGCCAGAAATATCCTGAGATATCCCAGTGAAGAGGCAGCGAGGAACTATCTGGTAATGTCTAGCGGAAAAGTACGACTTGTAACAGGAATCCTAACTGGACACTGCTGGGTAAGGAAGCACCACTATAACATGAGATAAAGTGACACACCGCAGAGGATGTGCACGAGAAGATGAAACGGTCGAGTATGTACTTTGCGAATGTCCCGCCGCGTCATCGACCAATGTTGGAGGAACGTTGGCCTTCTATGGCCAATTTGAGGGAAATGCCCCTATATAGGCAACATAGGAAGACATTTCCCTCATGGAGGAAGCACAAGGGGCCCAATGGTGCAGCGGATCTCTGAAGCGGTCAAATTACAGCGGTCAAATTACAGAATACAGAATACAGCAGGGTATTTAGTATCTAAATCTTCCAGACCGATTTAGAGATATTAATAAATACATAAGTAGTCACGATTTTCTGCTAAAAATGAAACATATAATGAAGCGCGTAATTCAGAGGCAACCCGTATTACATGCTCTTAACGTGGCAGTTTGAAAAAAATCCTAATTTTAGCCTAAATATAAATAGAATAATTACTTGAGTTACGTAGTTTTCTTATATTATACAAAAAAGGGTTAACCGCAGAAAAAGGTCATGCAACGTAGTCAAAACAGGAAGCTACGCAAAGCAATAATTTCTCATGAAGTGTTGTTGAAAATAAAAATCCAAGGTCCCTTTTTTGCCAATAACTCGCCCTGTTTGAAATTAATGACCTGCTGTCTGTGTTTCGGAAAAATATTAATTACTGCATCCATCTAAAAAAACTAGGGATTGTTGTGGGGGTATAAAGAACCCAACAGTATAAAGAACCCAATTACAGTAAATCTACTCTATCAATGCGGATTACCTATATACCTATAATATTTATATAAAAATCTTATTTGTGGCATAACGTGGCAGTACGAAAATGCAACCGTAGAAAGAAACGGATTGGCACACTTAAGACCTTTGTTCTCCCAGTGAGAAGGGAGTCTATTTTAATTATCTTTCCTTTTGAGGCAAGCGCCCTTTTCCATATACAAACAAAATAAAGACTAAAGGGTATTTGCAATCCTGCGATATAATACGCTGTTTGTAAATCAGAAGTCTGTTATTTACATGCAGCTTCAAATTTCTAATCTAGATACAGTAAAATCAAAGCCGTTGGAGCACGATATTATGCAATGGACGCTGCTTCTAATATGGCACCAATAAACATCCTTGTAAGGATATATTATAAAGGGACACAGCCTTATTTAATGAATAGTCCGGCGCTATTTCCGGTTGATAATCAATTTCATTTCATAATTTATATTAAAACCGTTTTCCCTAGTACTTCAGTGCATATAAAAATAGTTCTATAATGTACTGGATATGCTTTACATAATTATAAAATCTTTACGCCACTTGTATATTGTTGAATTATTATTTGTATTTATTATTCAAATAATATTGTGTGGAGTTCGAACCCCACATTTCCGATGACTCATGTTAATCTAAAGACACTGCTTTGGACACGTTTAATGAGCTGAAGGACTATAGGTATAATATACACAGTAATGTATTAGCGGTTGCATATCTAGTAATTCAATTAGGATACCGTTAGGGTAGCCACAGACTAAAATTTTTTTTCATCTGTGGTGTAGCTACATGACGTGCGCGTAATTATCAATTTGAACATCAAATAGTTTTTCTAAATATGTTTGAAAGGGAAAAGGATTCGATCGGTTCAAGGCAGAGACAAAGAGATACTTTTGAGCACGTCGCCATAGCGAGTACACTTGCAATAGGTATGCCAATTTAAGTGTTTTTTAAATATATAGTGTTGCCATTCAATAGTCATATATTTCAAATCGAAACTTCGTAGTAACAGTCCAAAAGGGAGTGTCACAACCTCGCCCAATGTTATCCGGAGTACCACAAGGCTCATCAATAGGACCGACCCTATTTAACTTATATACTCACGATTTCCCAAATCCCGCAGACAACAGGGCGACTGTTGCATTATAAATGACGACACTGCCACAGTGGCAAAGACGACGAGCCTACCACTATTACAAAGGCTAATGCAGAAGGTGACAAATGACGTAACAACATACTACAGGGTGTTCGTGCAGGGGCTGCTACGAACAAAGGGAGATGACGGCTGCTTGACAGACTGAAGAAAAAGCGAAAGGACAGAGAGGCTACGAGCTAACACGGTAGAGCTCGCAAGAGCAAGAAACAAGACCCAGGCTGAAGTAATGCGAAAGTGGTTCCGGTCTGGTGTTTTGCGAAGGAAAGGAAGGTGGTTTTTTAGTGAGGTCGCTGGCTCCCCGTCGGACTCACTTACCCGTAAGTGAGGCCGATGCGGATCCAGCAGTCCCACACTATTTATTGAGCAGTGCGGACCCTGCTTAATGTCTTTCTTGAAGATTTTTCCACCGATCCTCGACAAAAAAAAAACTACATACTACAACAAATAGGGGCTCAGGGTTAATGAGACGAAAACCCAAATTGTAATATTCACCAAAAAGAGGGAGACACGAAGGGTTAAAATAAATATAAATAATACAAACATGAATAATATAACCATATTAAAGTATCTAGGAATTAGATACTTAATATCGAAATATAGAAAAAATCTTTAAATTCAGTAAACATCTAAAAGAAACCACAAAAACCAAATTCAGATTCAACAAAGTAGCAACCATATTATTAAAATCAAATACAGAAATGTCAGTAATTTTATATAAGGGGTACCCGTGGACCACGCAAACACAAAGAAAACAAATCAAACGCAACAAAAACAAAACAAAGCTCTTAGATTAGCCACTAAAACAAGACTCATAACACACATACGAATCACAACATTACATCAAAACACAGGAATTCAAATAATAGATACACATATAGAGAACACACTTATACCATCATTCATACATAGATTAAATATACATTCAAATATTCAAACACCACCATACACGAAGCAATGACACCTAAATTCAGATACCCTCCGAAACTCCCCTCCCTAAAATTGAACTATGCCCCAAGCTTCCCACCACATGTAAATAACTAACTTGATTTAGAAAAAACAATACATAACAAATGATAAAACAGAAAAACAAAGAAAATAGAATGCATGAAAATAATAAAAGCATGCAAAACAAAACATAATACATAAATAACAACAGTAAAATAAAATAAAATCAAACAAAAACCAAAATAGAAAACTACATAAAAAAGTCCAAAAACAGACAATTATAAAATATTAAAAAACAAAGGCACACTAATATAGTATAAAGAAATGTACCAACGCTTATAGCCCCGCTTTATTTTGTGAACTAACATACTAACATAAACAAACACCTGCAATATCCATCTAAAACTATCCTATCCCGCAAGTGAAGTCAAAAAACATACAAACGACAAGTCAAGAACACGCAGACCGAAAAATACAATAATACGGCTAAAGTATTTCTGAAGGAAATAAGAGCCAATGCATCGTCAAAATCCACGCAATGTGCCAGAGGTACTTAATGTGAAGGTACTTAATATTTCATTTGTTTATTTGGGTGCAATCAATGCCAGTGACCGACACTGGTGGCAGTGGCAAAATATTAATTGGGCGGAATATTTCAGATCTCCCTCTCTTAAAAAACATCTTAAATACGATCGCCTTTAATTCTTCACCAACCCATCAGGGAGTCAGGGATATAAGTAAATAAACCTCATACGTTGTATTTAGGACTGTCGGGGACAACCAGTAACCTAGCGTCAACGCCTCGAAGGTACCCCGAAGGGACCACACAAGAAGGGAAAATAGCCTGAAGAAGCCTAAGGTCAGAAGAAGCGTTGTTTGCGTTCGCTGTAGTGTTGCGGAGTAATATTTATTATTTATGAATCCGTTATTGCTATGGCTGTATTTTTAAAATGTTTATATCTGGAACCGTACTGTTTTACCATGTGTTTCTTGGAGATATATGGGACTATTTTGGTCCTTCATTTCTTATTTAATAATATATTTTACTTTTACTTAACTATTATTTAATATTTCAATTAAGGTCCCTAAGAATATTTAGTCAAATCTGCATCTGTGAACCAAACGTAGTAAGTACTACGAGTGGGGGTAATATCGGAAATAATTTATAATTAAGGGATATTTAATTATGTCCTTCAGTCGCATGGTATAGTCGTAGTTTAAGATTCAAATTAAAGTCTATTTAAATAAATTTTACACGACTTATTTTTTTTGTATTAATAATAGTAATTCATACATTTTTATATAAGTTTTTAAACAAAACTAAGTGGCATCTAACAATTATTATACTAGAAAAATAATGATCTCCTTTTCCCGCCTATCGACGAAGAGCTGCCGTAAGCAAGTAACGCTTGCAGTAACTTCAGTAACAAAAGCAGTTATATACAGGATGTCTCGGCACTCGAAATATTAGTTTCGGGGACAAAATAGTTCTAATTTTAATGCTGCTTTCCACCAACCAGTTTTCGCAACGATACTTTACTCGTGTAAATCCAATAAATGCCGGAAACGTGCCAACGATGATTTATTATTTCAGTCATATTAAATATATATTTACCCGAATATTTAATATATCAAACAACTGTCAGCTAGCGTGACAGTTACATTAAACACGCGTATGCTCTTTGTCTCTCTTTGGGACGGGTTCGCGAACGATGCAACATCAATATTAAAAATTATGTAGAGCCGCGGTAGTTTAAATTCCCCCCAGGCTTTCATAAATTGAGTTGCTTAAATCCAATTATTTCTGGGTTGGTGGTAAAACTCCCGCCCGACGGTAAGTATAAGTAGGTAAAGTATCAGGCGAAGCTGATTAAAATGTTATTTTCGCAGGAATAGAGTGGACAAGCGGTAGCAGCGACATATTCTAACGGATTTATATACCAGATTAAAAGGAGGAAAGTATGCTGTCTTGAGCGATATGCAGTGGTTATGGGTAGGGAATAAGTCGGTCTCTTATCCACAAGATGTGAGGCAAATAAACGGTTGGATGGAGTAGAAGGCTCGGCAAAATTTAGTAGAAATTGTTGTAGAAGTTGTAGAATTGTTGTAAAAGGTTTGTAGAAAGGTATGTAGTAGGCAGATAAAAGAAACCAGAAAATGTTTATTGTTTAAAGTGACGATAATAATAATAGCATGCAGTTTAGCATCGTTGCATATTGCTGTAACGAAGTGAAAAATTCCAGGGCACTTGTTACATCTGTTACTTTTTACAGTATATATTTAGTGTAGATTAGATTTTATTTTAATACCAGCAGTAAGAATCACGTTATTGCCAGTCAGGTATTATTTTTTTGTATTATTATATACATGCTTCTATTTACAGTAAATTCTAAATCGCCGACGCGAAATTGAAAAATTAATTGTGTGCCAGCAATTGAAGCACCCGGTAGTGCGACGAAAATAAAAGTGTAGTTAAGAAAACGAAAGTAAAGACTCGTTTTACTGTTATTATTTTCTGATATAAATAAATCACCTATATTTTTTAACATAGCCGTTTTCACGTTATAATTTTCTGATTGAAGTATTGCAACCGATTTTTTGGGCTCTACCGTTTTACTATTATTATTTTCTGATTGAAAAATGTTGCAATATTCTGAACTTTGACATTTTTAAGATAGTCAAATAAAACCAGGTTACAACCGATACTTGTAAATTAAAGGGTCCGCCAATAGGGACGCTCGATCTTTGACAGCTCATGGCGGCCATGTTGTTTGTGGTAGAGTTGGCAAACGTAGTTGTTATTATTCAGTGTATCTTCACAAATCACCATGAACTAATTCAGCCGCGAGCAACATGTGCAAATTGTTAAAACTTATTACGAAAATCATTCATCGGTTCGAGCAACGTTCCGCGCGCTCCGCCAATTTTACGGTGCAATTGATCGTCCTGCTGAGTCGACTATCCGTCGTTTGATTAACAAATTCGAGGCAACCGGTTCGGTGAACAATCAGCCAACACCGACGCGTCGTCGAAACGTCCGATCTGCCCAGAATGTCGCCGCTGTGCGCGATAGTGTGCGTGAAAATCCGCGACAGTCAATTTCACGTCGCGCACAGGAACTCCGCCTTTCGGAAACATCACTTCGCCGAATCTTGCATCTGGATTTGGGCATGCATCCGTACAAGATCCAGCTGACACAAGAGCTCAAAATAAACGACCATAGACAGCGCCGTATCTTCGCTGATTGGGCTTTAGAGCAGTTGGAAGTCGACCCGATTTTGGTCGCAAAATCATCTTCAGCGATGAGGCACATTTTTGGTTAAATGGGAATGTCAACAAGCAGAATTGCCATTATTGGGCCGAGAACAATCCACAGGAGGTCCACCAGGTCGCAATGCACCCAGCAAAGGTAACTGTTTGGTGTGGATTTTGGGCCGGAGGCATCATCGGGCCGTATTTCTTCGAGAACGACGATGGTGTGTCCATCACGGTAAACGGCGAACGATACAGATCCATGATAACGAACTTTTTCTGGCATGAAATCGACAATATGGATGTCGAGGATATGTGGTTTCAGCAGGACGGCGCTACGAGCCACACAGCGCGCGCCACAATGGATCTTCTGCACGAGCGCTTCGGAGGAATGGTTATCTCGCGCGGAGGCGACATCAACTGGCCACCGAGATCGTGCGATTTAACCCCACTAGACTATTTCTTGTGGGGTTTTCTTAAATCACAGGTCTACGCAAACCAACCACAAAACACTGATGCCCTCAAAGTCAACATACGCCACGCAATCGATGAAATACAGCCCGATTTGTGCGCCAGAGTCATTGAAAATTGGACTTCTCGTATGCGCGCCACCCAGCGAAGCCGAGGTGGACATTTGACCGATATTATTTTTCATACATAATGCCTTCGAATACTCTTTCAAACAAAAAATAAATTTCATTTATACCTCTCACACAACTTGCTTTATTTCATTTTAAAGATCGAGCGCGCTTATTGGCGGACCCTTTATTTAGAACTTGAAAAGATGTCTAAAATTAAAAACAGCCGAAATTTTGATACAAATAATACTTGGAAAATGTTTTATTTTTATTTTAACACTGATTAATTTTCATAAAAATTAAAACATCATATTATTCCGAAAATTTATGATTGAAAATATTTTATCAAATATTTTGGGTCTTGTAAAAATCATTTTTACCATAAGTTGGAAATAGCCGCAAGAAATAAAACTCTTGCATACTAAATAAACTAATGCATACTTTTACGTTTCAGAGTAAAAAGACACCCTATTTGAGTCTATTTTGTTAAAAAAAAGAGGAAAGAGACCCAGAATCTAGAGGAAACAATAGTTTAGCAGAAAATTGACTTGTAGCATAGACAACAAAGGTTGGTGGCTTTCTTCCGAGGAGTCACTTAGTAGTCTTTTCGAGCAGCGATCATTAGGGTAGATGCCTCCTTTTGGTTACTGCATCATAGTTTCGCCGGAAAATTCATTTGGAGCATAGACAATTAATATAAATATTTCTTTGTCATCTGGCAAAAACGCATTAAGAATTAAAAACATTTGTGAATTGATCAGAAGGCATGTATGTTACGAGTTTCGTGGCGGCCCATGTGTGTTATGGTAATTTCATATTTTCTCATAGAACACTAATAACGGTTTACCGGTACATATTAGTGGTCCTATTTTGTTCTTTGATCTTTTGTTCCTACTGTTTTTAATGGTTAACGTTCATACTAGGTGGCAGATTATGGCACGTGACCTGATTTCGAGGTCATCGTTCTGGTCGTGTGATACGGGGCCATCTCCCTTTCTTTCCTGTAGTGCAGTGGTCGGCTGGCGTTGCTTATAGTTCAAGTTTAAAAAATGTTTTCTTGTAAAAATAAATACGTTGTTATTTCCATAGTAGTGTGGGATTTATTAAGAAAATGTTGTGTGTTGTGGTGGTTTGTTAACCCGCACATAATCGACTGTATGTTGGATTAAACAACTTGAAAATAGAGCCTGCGTTGCGTTAAATTCCTAGTGTTGATAGAGGAACATATTGCCACTTTTCTAAGCCATTTTACACCAATCCAGGCTTCTTACGATGAGTGTGAGTTCACTGCGTCTTGTAACTTCACTTCAAGACACTGGTCACCTGTACTGGTCAGTTATAACCCTGTAACTCCATATGTAACTTCACCTCTACTTGGTCACCGATACCTAGGCACCTGGATACCATTAACTTAACACTTGTATGTTCACGGATCATTCAATCTGAGCCCGGGATTGTTCAAGAAATTACTTCCACCGGGTTGAAATCTATTGATATACACGTAGATTTACTGGAGAGACCCATCTTACTGGAAACCTTGCTTGCAATTTCACAGCTTAGTTTATGTGTATTTGAAAGGAACACGGTATCTTCATTAATTTGATACTACTAGTGCGTCTGCGTGTATATATATATATATATATATATATATATATATATATATATATATATATATATATATATATATATATATATATATATATATATATATATATATATATATATATATATAATTATTACGAGCCCGTGGTCACGTTTAACAAATTTCATTTGGCTTCACTTTACCTATGTTATTTTCGTAGAGTACGAATACCTGAATTAGGTCGTGCTTATGCTGTATGATTATGTTTGGTTTGTTAACATCTAACTTCAGCATACACTCACCTGGATACCTCCACTGTTTAGATAACATGTTTATATAGACATAGTATCATTCCTTTTTCTTTATATGACCCGCGAAGTCAACTTGCACGCTCGACACAGGTAGTAATTAAAAATGTTTTGTTTTATAAAAGTAACATGTTTCGTGGTATAATACACATTTTTAGGGAATATGTTTTGGGGATATTTTGGGGATTTATTTCTATTTTGTTATCCAAAATTGTATGAAATTCAATTTATGTGAAGTTTGACTTATATGAAATTGAACTTTTATTTAATGTCGCTCTCATATGATTTTTGGATTTCAAATTAAATTTAGATACCAGTATACTGCTGAATTACACCAGAATTACAGAAAGTGCCGAGATTAGGTTCGATACCCAGGATAATAAGGAACTTCCATAGTTTTTTTATTGCATAAAAATGTTCTACCAAACTGCAAAATAAGATATGCCAAATATGACGTATTAATTCCCAATAAAAAATTTGTTATAAATTATTAAAGTTTCGCAGTCAAGCGAACCGTTTCAAATATGTTTCAAACATCTTTCAGTCATGATGCCTCATCCTACAATTTCAAGCCACGATGGAAATTCCAGCGCTCAACCACTTGAATACCGGCGTAAAGACTACCGAATATTGCAGGTTGTGACGTCACAGCTCGTTTCCGGCCGCTTCAATTTTATCGCTGTTTAGATCCTTCATACTGATTGCGAGGAATAGAAATCATTTTTTTTATGCAGTTTATGTTTTTAAGTATTATTTTTTAAAATTTAGGCAAGTTCCCTATTGGGGACCAGCTGACTTGGTTGCGAACGGTCCACAGGTAATTAGTAGCTTTGGAACCTACCAAACTTAATAATTTTATTTATTTCTTTTTTTAAGCTGAGCTAACTTGGGCAAGCTATTATTGCCCCTTTTAATCGCTGTTAAATATGCTCTGGAGGGTAAGAAAATTTACCGATGATGATAAATATAACGAAAAGTAAATATACTTACGTAGGTACACGTAGAATAAAAGTGTTTCATTTAATATAATCGATAATCCCAAGAAAATACCTTCCAATAAGGGTACAATAAAATAACAAAAAACGCACATATTAAACATTTCAGACACTTTGTTTTTGACCTTGAATTTGTTTGATTATATTGCCATGGATAATTTAGGAAATGTTAACAATTGTTTTTTATATTATGGTATAATTGTGGCACTTTTTTTAAGCTACTGGATAAAAGAAAATATAGGTAGTTTATTATTTTACTATTAAAATATAATTAGCAACAAATCTCGGCCCAAGTAACATTTTACATGTTTCTTTAAAAAAGTTGTGTGGAATTTTGCCCCTTGCAAAATGGAAAATAACTTCCGTTGTTTCCGGATGAAACTGACGTCATTTATCTTATTTTATCATTACATAAGAATTTAAAATTCACAATTAAACAATTAAATAAAAGTAAAATGGGGTTTCCAAAAATATATAATCTGCTATGATCTGGGGAAAATTGCGATTTTTGCCAAAATGGTCACAAGTAACTTAGCCTGTGATTTTATATCAATTTTTAACTTAGACGATTTATTGCAATTAACAAGAAGATGTCAATAATATTTACTTAGACGGTTAATTTTATATTTGATAAAAGAGGTCTGGCGCCCACAGAATTTTAGTAATCAACAAATATATTTTTTATTGTAAACTACGCCTTAAATATCGTTATGATGTAATTAAGTATAATTAAACGATTAATTTCCCATAAAATCGCATCATGCAACTGGCCCAGGTGCACCGACTTAATACCCGTAAATACGAGAACTACTAATTTAAGCCCCTAACAATTTGAAACAAAAGCAATATCTTGTAAAATAACTCCGCTAAACTAAATTGAGCATACGTATACATCTAACCGAGCAAATGTAAATTGTCGACCACATCTACATTTGCAGCGTACATTTATCAAAATTTATCAAAATTGCCTCAGCAATTGTTTGAATTCCAACACATTAGCGCAGTATATAGTTTTATTCGAAAGGGCGCCCTTTGTGATTGAAATTTCCTGTTGCAAATTCCCTACATAATGTCGTTAATCACGCCCGGAATAACAGTATTTTATTTACGGCCAATAAACACTCAAAATTCACTGATAATCCCACATTATGCTGAATCCATCTAACCAGGCTAAGAAGAAAAAAACTCTAGCGTAATACACTATATCTATTATCCTTTCCGTATCTTTGTCAGAGCACATAACGTACTCGATACGACATAGAATAGAATATTACGCTAAGAATATTAGGAAAATGAAAGGCAAATAGGGGAAAGTTGTGCCATAGTCGTAATTTTCTCACCCTTCATGTTTGGGTCGCTGAACGTAGCTTGAAACTTTTATGACAGAAATTTTGCCCAGAATCCCTTTTTTTCAAAAAATTAAAAAAATATATACCTTTTACGGTTTCTCGCCAATATCACAAAACTATGCGTTTTGTCGAAAAGCCCATTCTATAGAAAATTAAAGTAGACACAATTTCTTACATTCTTAATGGATTTTATCTGCCGCTAGAGCGCGCTGGAAAATGGTCAAAATCCAAAAACATTACAGAGATATGAGTTATGTAGCTGCTTCTAGTTTTTTATTTACTGTACACACATTTATTTTTATCTTTTTATAAATTTCCCCATTCCTTAGACTACGTACTTTTTCATGTATGAATTTGTGGTGCAATAAGTTTATTTTATTCATTGGTCTGCAATGTTTTCTTTATTTTTAAAACTGTAAAAGCATACATTGTCATTATGTTGTACATAGTCAACATGCTTTCAGTTAATGAAATACAATAACAATTTTTTGCACAACAAACTCTAATTATTGCATTGTAACTTTGTCTCAGTGTATGGCTACAGAGGAAGGACGGCACCTTCGGGGGTACCACTGACGGGAGGAAAACAGCTACCACCGTCAGCAGCTGCAGCCACATAGCACAGTCACAGGGTTTATTTACAAGTGCAGCAATGGATGGGGGTTCAATTACGTGCTGAAGATTGAGGTTGGCAGAGGACCAACAACGGGCTGGAACCAATCACCACACTTTTAGCCCCTGTCCCCCCTAAATTGCAATAAGGCATTTAAATGTATTTAATGCAATAAGGCGGGATTAAGTTGCGCCGATATACGCGTCAACTGCCAGGGTTGAGCACTTGGATATCAGCGTCAAGCACTTGGACATGAACAAATCCCTAATATGTACCAATAACTTTAGTAATCTACTATAATTCCATCCTATCTGTTCTTTGCAGATTACCCTGACTATGTTCTTCTTAGAGAGAAGAAAAGGCTACTAGATAAGCAAACCATGGCATAGTAACGATTTAAGACGAGGGTGGCGTTTTCTCTGAGACCGACGGTATGTAAAATTGCCTTTTTCAAAATTAAATAGGCACAGGAAAAATCTGAGAATTCCTTACCACCGTTGTCACTCAATAAATCCATCTAATACTATTTGTAGTTTTCAGCAAACTGAGGCCCATTTGAAGCTGTACAGTAATGAAAGCTCGCATCTACAATTTGTAGCTACGACTGCTAGTTTTTTTTATTTACTGTAAGCACATTTCTTTTAAATTTTTTAAATACAGTTCTTTTTTATTTTAATAAATATACCTTAGACTACGTACTTTTTCATATATGTATTTGTGATGCAATTAAAAATGTATTTTATTAATTTGTCTGCAATATATTGTTTATTTTTAAAAGTGTGAAAGTACACATGGTCGTATGGACGGAAATCGGACAGAAATACAGAAACGTATGCCATAAATTGCATTTTTGTATTTTATTTTATTTTGATCAGTTTCCAGCGCGCTGTGGAGGCTGAACGATCGAGTATAGAAAGAAATAAAATACATTAAAAATATAGGATATTTTGTCTACTTTAATTTTGAATAGAATGGTATTTTCGATAAAACGCATAGTTTTTGAGATATAGTCGATAAACCGAAAAAAGTGCAAAAGTTTTAAATTTTTTTGCACAAAAAGGGGTTCCGGGTAAATCTTTTGTCAGCAAAGTTCATATTCATGTTCAGCAACCAAAAGAACATAAAAGGTGAGACAATTACAGATATGGCAAAACGTTCGCCTATTTTTTCTAATATGCTTAGCCTATATCGTTATTTATAATTTTGTAGGTACATAAATTTACATAATTGCTCTTAATATAGTAATAAATCAACATGAATAACCCACAAAATAATCCTTGTAAAGTGGGATAGTTTATACTGCACCTTGCCACCGAAGAAATTTAGTTAATAGAAGTTAATAGATAGAGAATAGTAGAAAAAGTTAATAGAGAAAGAAGTTAATAGATACATTATAATGTATCTATATCTATAAAGTAATTAATAATATATTTATATAAACTAGATATACGAGTACATACTTTTAATATAAAATCATTCTCTACTTTTTGTTTTAGGTGTCCTAGAACTCATTACTGTAAAATAATACTGTGTCATCAATAAAACTGATAAAACTAAGCCACATATGTTTAAAAGAAACTTGACTAGTAAAACTCTCTACAGTTTTATATCTCTCTGCTAGTTTTATAATTTATTATAACGTGTGGCTTGCGATAACTCAGGTACATTTCATTAGATTGAAAACATCCTGCAAGGCCTCCAGTAGCTGTGAGTGATCTATAGTGTTGAAGGCCTTTGCAAGATCTAGGAAGAGCCATAGTGTAACTTTTCCTTCACTAAGGCCTTATACATTTGGGACGTTAAAAGAGATATTGCATCTTATATGGATTCCCCACTGCGGAAACCATATTGCTTATCAGGGAGCAATTTGTTCTTGTCAATATAGTCAATAAAGACTTTTTCGCAAAATTTGTAATTGAGGGTATATGAGGTCGGTAATTTCTGGTGATAGTTTTATCCCCACTCTTACCTATGGGTTTTATTCACCATTGTATGTTCCGATATTTCTTCGGAAATGTGTTTTAGATTTTCGGCTTGAACTGTGTCAATTCCAGGAGTTTTATTTGAATTTGATGAATTTATTAAGTTTATTATTTCTTGCTTATTTGTAGGTTTGAGAAAAATGGATTCGGGAGTAGACGATCTACCATAAGGTATGGTTGGAGGTTTATTAATTATATTTGAAAGTTTAGGTCCAAGGCCAGTAAATGAATCATTAGAAATATACGAGAATTCTGTTTCATCTTTGGTAAGTTCATTTTCTGTAATTGTTTTACGATAATTTGTTTTTCTGTAGTAGTTATAGTTATACATAAGGTATTATTTCATATATTTCAGCTTTGACTGACTTTCACCTTTTGGTAAAATGATAGATAAATTGCGTTTCACTGCTCTGCTGAAGATTATTACAGGAAGCCTAGTAAATTATTCTTATATTAATTAATGCTAAAGGAGAATGTTTCATATCAGTCATATCTAATATACTCGTATATAATATAAAATTATGTAAATGCTCCGCATACGTAATTATGCCAAAGTTTGAGCTGTTATATTCTCCATTATGGAATTGTAATATGTTATTCTATTCTCTGTGTTGTCTGCCACATATTACATCTTATAAAGGGTAGTAATAAAGAAACTGTTTTCTTAAAGATTTGTTGTTAATTTTGGTGATAACGACCCTACTGTCAATACTACACAACTAAGAACCAATTTTATCAGGAATATCGCCTCTACGTGGTAAACTACGTTCTTAAAAAATAAGTGTCACTTTTTGGATCTCTATATTTTTACCATATTTTGATATTATTTACTTTAAATTTGAAATACTCGTTGAACTGAATTATTTAGAAAAAAATTTCGTGAATGTTCTCTGTTATAATTATTACCGTATAGCCACAAATATTCAAACACCACCAACAATGAAATTAAATAAAACGATTCCAGAAATAAGTGTTTGAGCAGGCTTTGAGCGATTTTTGTGCAAAACAGTTGTTATACCAGTCTGACCTTTACAAGAATCAATGGCTCGCTAATGGAATAATAATGAGTAGAGCTGTGACATTACTGCAGAAACGGTATTCACAACGTTATGTCGACCAGCAGCTTGTTGTACAGGAAACCATGTTTAAACTTTGTAAACGACACAGAGAAACATACCATAGCGAGGTACATGAATTCCTGTGTTGTAGACGACAAACGAATGGTCAAATGTCCACAACTGGCTAGTACAGCCTAATTCGATATCATGATGTACTGCAAAAGTGCCCAAATTAACTACATCGTCAGAGAGTACCTCGAAGTGGGAGACTAACTCGAAGGTGAAGGTACATTGACAGGTGATTACAGGAGCAAATGTTTTGGTCTTCTTCAAAATTTCATATTGATGCAAGACATAATATTCATATAATGGACTGGTCCCCATGCAGCCCAGATATTATTCCGATATGACATGTTTAGGATCAATTAGGGTCGCGTATTTGACGACGTCCTCTAATTACATCTGAAAAGTTGTTGCAGGCTCTAGCTGAAGAGTGGGTTAATTTACCACAAGAAGCCTTGCGAAGGCTTATTCGTAGCATGCTACGACGCCGCGCAGCACTGACACAGGCAAGACGAAGCAACACTAGGTATATAGTTTAAAATTGTTAAAAATTACTTGTGTTTCTTCTGATTGGATTTGAACCACTTTAGTTTTGGACATATTAGTACCTACGTATAAAGTAGTATCAGGTAGACAAAATGTTTGCTTGTTTTCGTTTTGTTAACTTTGTTAACATATTACAGGTTTGATTTAAATATGTCAAATTAACCTGGAGAGGGTTGGAACCTTTGATGTGACCATATCACTGACGACGACGACTGAGCTTCCATGAACGCCAAAACATTTATACTTTGCTCAATAATAACTCCAAATTAAATAGTCGTCCCACTTCTATAAATTTTACATAGTATGAATTAATTAAGAATATAGCTGTGAATAATGGTTATCTAGGACAGGCTTCGTAATTCTACGGCATTTCACAGGGAAATAGATAACCCAAAATATGTATCCTTCCCATACAAACCCTTAAAAAGTTAAAATTGATCCAAATGATAGTTCGAGGATTTACTAAATTTATGAATGTAATTGGGCAAACTAGTATCAAAAATATATTGGGCAAACGAGACGATCAATTAAAACTAGGTTTAAAGAGCATAACCTAAAATATGGAAGAACAGATAAATCTAGTGTTAGTTGTCCAGTATGCTTTTGAGAATAATCAAAAAATATATATTAGTGACATGAGATTAGTTATAAATATAACCAATAGTAGGCAGTATGAGAAACAGTATGAATAGTGACTAAGGATCTATTCCGTATAGTCCGCTCCACGCGTTACTTGACAACAGTTCGTTGAACTGTGACATGTCTCATCGCGGTTCACTGAATCCATGAAAACTCCAACATGTCCAACAAATCCAATTAACAACCATGAATAATTTAGGAATAAATAGGGTATTTTCTTAGTTTAAGATGATTTAATCGCTTCCGGATGATGCCAACTTGGTTATCAAAATATAATAAAAATATTGAAGTTCCAAAAAGTTATTACTTTATGTAAGTTACTAAGTAATGTTTGTATATTCGAACACTTCGTCTTCGATTTATCAGAAAAAGAAACAGCAAAAAGTGAAAACGTGCTATCGATATTTTTCAGTATGCTTTATGATAACGGGCAAAATTTTATCATAAAACATATTTCCATCCGCTCCGCAGTCGACCAATTAAGTGCAAAGGAAAGTCTCACTTGTTGATTCCCTCGACGGCATAGACGGAAAGTTATTAGCTATACGAGTAGATTTCTATAAATCTTTATTCGATCGCTCGCTATAAACTGCCTATAAAAAAACTGCCGCAACGTGCCTCGTGCTTCTAAATATAAGCATAAACAGTTGTTTTGTCGAAAAAGGCAAATAATCGTGCCATGCGAGGCTGCTTATTGATTGGGGGAGTTGATAAATACATACGTCGACTATATTTAGCACATATTTTTAATATTAAATAATATATTAAGAATATGTGCTAAATATAGGATATAACATTTTTCCACTGCCTCACAGAGGAAGAGGATAGAGGTGCAACAGAATAAATGCCTAAGAATGGCAGCAAAATAGACCAGTCACATTAGAGATTTCATCTCGGAATGAGAGATAATAAGCTGTAAACTTGTGTGAACCTTTATTTTGGCGTTCTAAAAGTTGTCTCAAAAGTCTGATAAAATCTCGTGTCTGCGTCTTAAGATATCCAAGGCCAAAGGTCACAAAAATTTAAATTTCATATTCACCTGCATTCCTCGCGTCGTAAAATGCCGATTTTCATGGACGGACAACAAAATATTTAAACTATTTTCATCATTAACAACTCTGATATGTCCACTTCTCGGAAGATCTTTGACAGTGTCGTGCTCTCTATACTTCTCTTTAATCCTGCTTACTGTTGACTGACTGACGTTCTTACCTTCATATTTTGAATGGAACATATCACAAACTTTTTATGTGTGCAGGTTAAATCACCGTAGCCTATTATAATTAATATTTCTATTCTGTCTTTTTCGGATAACATATTTACTTCTAATTATTAACAACACTTTTGACAGCGACAAAATTATTTACTGTCACCTTAGTGTTTGTTTCAAGCGAGCCATAGCACACTTCTTTCAAATGTTATTTTTCATGCAGCAGTATGGTATTTTTGTGTACTCGTAGAGTTGTCATGATTAAATTTTTAGTAATTCGCGTAAACCTCTGTTTCTCAAAAGAAATATTAAGTGCGCTATTGCCGAACTCATAAAGAGTTCGTCTACAAGAATCTGCCAGAGAAACATATTGTTATTTCCATTTAAAAAAAATATCGATGTCGTCATAGCTGGAACACCTAGAGCGCCACCTTATTGTATATTACCATATTGTATATTGCATAATTATTATTATCAAAATAAGCGGAATTAAAAATAAAAATCGACGTATCCGAGGATATTAGATAGAAACGTAAGTCTTACAAAATATTGAATTTGTTCGTTACTTTTCTAACGCACTGTATAATAAATAAAAAAAAAATTAAATGTCCCGCTGCACGCGCCGACTTATGGTAAAAATGGTAACAAAATGGTAACTCCGTTAAGCAGCTGCAGGGTCGAACACTGCACCGTATTACGCATTTATACTAATTTGATGTTAAGTCGCCATTTGCCAATCGGGGAACGTGAATATATGTACTTGAGCGGGCGAATGCGCAAACACATCTGATAGAATGTTCTTTCCAAATCTAGGAATTACTTTTATGATAGGGGAAATACGGTCGGTATCCTCTGATATTTTTCATATTTCTTATATTCAAGAGAGTACTGTAAAGCATGCATTTATATAGTATTCCCATTTGGTGCATTCACGAGTTGGTGGAGTATAAAATTACCAATGAAAGACGTAACAGATGAAATTAAAAAGTTGGATTGTGTTTAAATCAGTTCGCGAAGTAATTTTCCAGTATAAGCATTTGAAGAGATAGTAAAACTTGAGCTAGTTATTCAGCACGCCGCGCCGGCTAGATATGTAATATGGTTGATAATTTAGATATTTGTTGACGGTGAGGTTTACAGAAGCATAACTGAAAATGTACTTATATTTTTTTGGATTATAAACGTACGACTTTTACTGCTTCGATGCTTTTTAAAATAAACTCTCGACTCGTTTGGAGAAACCGCGATGGGACTGAACATTCCGCTATATTTCTTTATTAGAGCGCTAGCCTTGACAAGTTAACACCAAAAGTATTTTGTTTCAAAAATAGAATAGTGGGGTACTGAAAACAGCTCTTAGGGTATATTATAAATATACGCGGTAGTATGTAGATAGAACAGAAGTACCAGATATAAACAATTTGACCTGAGCTTAGGCAATAGTTCAATTTCCGACCATGTAGATATGATTCATAATGAATTAGATGCCCTAATTTCGCATGATTACCAAAAAACCCGAGAAATATTTCGAAAATATTTTGGGTGGGCTGCTCGATATGGGACGACTATACTAATGATTGCATGAAAAATTAAACTTCGCTTTTAGTTTTTGTTTAACAAAATAGACAAACATATTTATTGTCTGGCAATCAGCCCAATATCGTGCGGTGCCTAAATGACCACCGGTGGAAATTTCATTTCGGTCCTAATGAGTTTTTTCGACTTTTCGGGATATACGGCATACGTAACTGCCACCATTCCTCAAACGATAAGACAGACCGCTAGTTTATGCCCCACAAAACAAGATTGTTGTTATTTACCGTGGTTTATTTCCTACTTCCTTGCTGTTTAATCCTCCGTGGCTTTATGTATTTCATATACAATAAGCAGACATGGCACAGTTTGCATGGGGGATAAATACAAATTTACTTTTATGGCAAGCAATGGTCCAGATTTTCCGAAGGGAAAATTATATTAGTTGTAGGATATGTAACACAATTTACATATGCTTTACATATATTAGATAAATTAATGTGATCTTATTATATAATGTGCAGATCATCTGAACCATGGGTTTGACTGACTGTCTCTCAAAATCAAACAAAGGATAATGTGTTGAATCAGGTAAGATTTAGGTTTTAACTTCGAAACTTCGTATAATCCCGTTGTGTATTAGTAGATAATATCACAAAAAAAATTGTCGTGAAATTACTAATTCCAACTAACACTCGAAGTAGTTTCCACAAACACCAAAACACTTTTACTTTGCTCGACGCGCGTTTCGCCAACCAAGTTGGCATCATCCGGAGACGATTGAAACTAATCCTAAACTATAAAATCTACCCTATTTATACTATTTTCATGGTGACGTCATTAGTCACACTTCAATGATCAGTTGCTAAGCCACGCGTAAAGCGGGCTATACGGTATAGGTCCCTTGTCACTATTCATACTATTTTTACATTTCATAATTACTATGCTGTCATATGCATCCAACTGTCTATTATTGGTCACATTTCTAACTAATCTTAAATTACTAATATCTATTCTATGATCGTTGTCAAAAGCATTCAGTGCAACACTAGACTTATCTGGTCTTCCATATTTTATATGAGCCATATGCTCTTTAACTCTGGTGTTAATTGATCGTCTCGTTTGTCCAACATATTTTCGATCACAGTCATTACAACTAATTTTGTAAATCCGAGATCTTTCATTTGGAACAATTTTATCTATTGGATTGTCTAGGAGTTGTTGTAATTCCAAAATCACATTTAATAACAAGCATCGGCTATGTGTATACGCAAAGAAGGTAGCAGCAAAAGGTATATATATGTATAGCTGCGGGCATAAAAATTTGATACTGTTGTCAGCTAAATGTCATCGTTTAAACGAATAAATCGAATACCGTGAAATAATAATTTTCAAATTTTTTTACTACCAATGCTACTACTAGGTAATAATTCACAATCGCCCTCGGTCTTCGACGGATGGTCAACCTAAAATGGACATTTTTTTTCTAAATAAAATACTATCATAGGTATACAGTATTTTCATAAGTATGTGACAGTAAGTCGTCTAACTGCTAATTCTCATTACTGTTGTCAGGTATTTACGTTATTAGTGTAAATGCAATGTCAGCGTAATGCTAATGTAATTATCATGTCATTGTAATGTTGGTGTAATGTTAATGCAACGTTAAAGTGATATTAATGTAACGGTAATGTAATGTTAAAATAATGTTAATGCGATTTTAATGTAATAATATATAACATTAATATAATGATAAAGTAAATGTTAATATGCTGTTAATATACTGTTAGTGTAATATTAAGGCAATGTTAGTGCAATGTTCAACATAATCTTAATATAATATTGATGTAATGGTCATGCAATATTAATGTGATGTTAGTGTAATGTTAATATAATATTAGTATAATATTAATGTGATGTTAATGTAATATTATTATAATGTAGTGTTAATGTAATAGTAATATTATGTAACGTTTTGTTACTACTTAAATATTATATTTAAAATAAAGGAGGTTGGATGTTTTAAGACTTGCTTTATAATGTGAATATTTATGATAAAATCATAAATATTTGTAACGGCATATTTGGAGCATTTATAGTCTTCTTCGATTTAGTACGTATCCTATATATAAAATAACAAAATAACAAATTAAATAAATAATAATGAAAGAGACAAGGAAGTAAGAAAAAACAGCAAGAAAAAAAAAATAGCGCAAAACCTTTCCCGAAATATTTGTAATGAAATTTACTCCGTGTGTTATTTCATTCTATATATCCTAATGGGTACGTGTAATTTCTTATTACCTAGTGACACAAAAGAATTGTACAAGAATTTATATGCAATCCCTACCCTGCACAAATTATAAATTAAAAAGTAATGTTCGTTTGCATCAGTGTCGCCTACAAATTAAACTAGGCTTAGTCGATTAAATCCTTTGCACCGAATTTTAAGGTAGCTTCTAGCTCCTTATAAATGGTAAAAATTTAAGCGGTAGATAATCCATGGCTTAGGCTACGCTTAATTCGTACCCATGTGCTTTTTTTATCAGCTTGATGTTTTCCGCCTTTTGCGTATTAGCATAACCTGGTTATTTTCGCGATTGTCAATAAAATTGAAATATTATTGTGTAACTAAATGGTCACGTTAAATGAAAGAGATTTTTTTTGACGATGATAACAATAAAGTCTTGGATATTATTGAATATGACAAATATATGAAAGAAACTTTGCTACATTTGAATGAGGCTAATCTAAAACAAATTTCTGGCGTCCATAGACAGGTGTCAATAAATGCACATTGTTTATTTAGAGTAAAATATGTAATATAAAAATTCCTATTTTTATATACACATAAATAATAACAAAATACCTAAACGCTCAAGGATATATAATCCACGAAATACGTTGTTGAGTTTAGTTAGCGACAGTCGGTACAACGAACTAAAAATTAAAGCCCGCTTAAAATCTTGACAAATACGTGTGTTTCAATTATTGCTGTACTGAAATATTGGTAGAATCGCCGTAATCCCCTCAACATGGCCACTAAAAATATAATGCTCTACAAAATGGTTGGTATACGTACCTTCTGACAATTCTCCCTTCACCACAAATTCCGCCACCCTATCCGGAGGAAAATATGCTGTTCATATACGAACTACAATGTACTTACTCGCTTCGTGTTAGTTTCGTCATTATTATCTAACCGTTTTGTGGATGCGCCTTCTGCCCCTAGAGGAAATAAGCTTTCCATGTATCTTCCCGGTTCGTAATAAGAGAATCCCCCGAGGTGGGTTTTGCGAGAAAAATGCAAATGTTTTCTTGTACGTGACAAAAAATTTCATTAAGGTAATCCTATACTTTATGCAACATATATATCTTCGGAATTCTGGTTATTAGATTTGTTATCGGCTTAACACCTGGAGGTCTTGTATCTCTGATGGAGAGCAAGGATCTGTGAGTAATTTGAGAGGAATTGGTATTAACATAATACTCTAATATCGATCACGTAAAAGACTTTAATATTTTAAGCAAAATTGAGAAATATAGTCGTATTTCAACGTGTTCATAAGTTTAAGTTTAATGATCAAAAATTAAATTATTCATATATAATACAGTTCTTCTTCTTCTTCTGTATAAAGATAGAGGTAACGTATATACCCGGTAGCCCAAATTGTACAAATAGAAGTTTCTAATTAATTTGATATTGTTGACTGAAGCGATTTACGCCTCCCCCCTTCTGACGTAACATTATCTTGCCCAGCGTTAATAATAGCTGTCATTAATTGTTCGTTGAATATCTTATAATAAAAATTAACAGTACTGTAATTTAAAAAATGGCGAACTCGCCGGTTAAAATGTGCAAAGCTATCAAATTTCAAATCGTTATGTGATAAATAATAGTTGTTGGTATATGATGACAAGTTTGGGTCCAAATACCTGACACGCTTGTCAGTTTTAGTGATTCAAACATACTGTAGTTCCACTGTGTGAATGTTATCGCAGATTGTATTAAAAAATCTGACGAAAGTATAACTTACCAACAATATCATAAACAAACAATAACACCTCTGCTATTTCTGCTGCAAATTCAGCTGTTTTTTAATATTATAGGAAATTCTTTAATTTCCCGTGAAATTCTTTTCGAACAGATAATTCATTTTAAAATAATTCCGCTACTCCATATCCGGCTCCCTTTATATTTAGAACTATATGCTACGTAATTATGTGCAATTGATTAGCACTTCAAAGCAAAATAAAACTACATCCATGTTTGTACCAACAATTAATTGGCTGCGGCGGCAGCGTGTTTGCCATAGCATTCAGCAGCTAGCGTAGTCATACGTAAACTTTACTTCGACATAAACCCCGGGTTTCCCTACACATTAAAGTAAATGTTTGATGGAAACGAGCGAGTAGTTTTCCGAGGAGTACACGACAAAGGGGAATTTACCAAACAGCGAGAGACAAGATGAAAAAGTGGCTCATTTCAAAGATGCCTATATTTAGTATATGGAAAGATGTTCATGTAGGTTCTGTTCAATATGTCTTTGACGCAACGGAACGTATACGTTAGGAATATGGTACTTCTGTTTGTAATTTGATGAGGTTTCAAAACAACTTGAAATACCATATGCAAGGTGATATGTATTACAAGGGATATCATTCCAAATGAATTGCTGTCACTTCAAGACGAGAATTTATTACATGCAACATTACATACAATATTGGTTAAATTAATTCTTTGAGTAAATTATATTACGTTCCTCAAGAAGTTTATTATCTAAGTAACTAACTAACTAAATATATTTTATCGGTTTATATGATTACAATAGTAATAATAAAGCATTTATTATACTCAATCTAAATATAAGTTAAATCTTAATACAAGCCAAACAAAACTTAAGATTATTACTCGATGCTTACGTTAATAATTAATTATTTATTAATTGGATGTATACTTCCCTATTTGAATCGGATTTTGTTCACAATTTCATGAATATAATTTTTTTACGGGGAACCCTAATTCTTTTTCTAAAACAAAAGTAGCCTAAGTTACTCCTTACAACCAGATATCTGACAGAGAAAGTCGTGTCAAAATCGGTCCAGCCGTTTCGGAGCCAAAACAAAAAGACAGACAAAAATAAAAAAATTGTTTTCTTGTTATAAAACTGTATATACGTATATATCATAGTAGTAGTAAAATAACAGCATCCTACCAAAACAATTTACATTCAATCTTCAATCTTATTTATTAGTACAGATATAGATATATAGATATAGAGTATTATAAAGTATAGATGATTATTTATCAGTACAGTATATAATTTTCTATAAAAATTCTATAAAAAAACAAGTAGTGTGTAGTTTTCCACGAATAAACATATTAAGCCAGATAATATATTTTAATTTGTGAGAAATAATCGATCCATAAATACGAAAATGAATCTGAGGAAGAATTTTGAAATTCTTGCCTTGGTCTGCTATCAGGTGTCCAAGCAGGGTCCATAGATAGTACAGATTATATCACAGAAATAATTTTTTAATGTATAGGCGATTCGCGTATTTTTTTTATATTGTGATCTAGGTAGTGTGTGCGCGAGTCAAAAATTTTTATGTACAATATGCCATTCTTAAAATATGTTACATGATTTTTAAATCTACGTTATTTATCACCTACAAGGCCCAAATTTTGGGCGCAATCTTTAAATTGAATCGTATTTGTAAACATTTTTTGATGTTTTTAGATACAAAGTAGACTATTTAAATCATTATTTATGAAAACATTGACATCATCAGCTTCCGATCGATTAAAAGAATAATATAGTTACGTGTCATCTGCATAACAATATGGTAGTTACAATATTTTAATGAACTTACAAGTTCAAATGAAGATATATTGAATACAGCAATGAACTTAAAATATTTCCTTGAAGCACACTGGAGATGACTCGTAGAGTATCAGACAATCTCGCTCGAGTTACGACATTTTATTACTCAATAAATAATTGTTATCCTAATTTATAGAGGATGGAATATATAATATATTATATCATCAAACAACAAATTATTTCCGACTACATTGTATCGAAGATATTTGGATAAATTAACGATTTATTGTTAACACCTTAGTAAAAAGTCATGAAGTGAACAATATTTTAAATCGTATTCTATTAGCCATATTTGTAGATAGATTGATACCCTGATATCGTAGCACGAATGACGTCTGAGATATCGCCACTTCGTAGCCTGAACATGTTCATGTTGTGTAACAATAAGCATACGTGTAGTTCTTACGAATTAAATCTAATGAAACTGTGTGGGGTCTTTACAGTTTGCCAAAGAGCAAAATAAATTGTTGATCAAATTGTATCTTTCAAACAATACTCTCCAGCCAAGGATTTTTCTGTTTTTCTGTTGCTATGCTATGAGCACGTAAGAACGAGACATGTTCTAATGGTTTCCGTGACTGGGATACATTACCTCAAAACAGGCACCCGCAGCAGTAAAGAGAGCGATAAAAACAGACAATGGAAGTGTTGCATATATGTTCTGTACTGCGACCATTACCAATCTGAGAAAACCACTTCAATATTAAATATCTTCCATGCTATTAAAACCGACTTTATCTACTACGTAGGTCTATAAAGTGTACATCGCAACGACTTATAGTGTACGAGGAAACTTATATTCATTATTTGAAGATTATTATGATTATTATGTATTTAGTCATACAAATTGTGAAAAATAACGTTGCAGGTTATAAAATATTATTTTGAGCAAAACTACATTATTAAAGAGTGTATAATAACGCAAAACATTTAAAGCCTTGGAAATCTTTTCATTTCGATGCACAGTTCCTACGTAGGTATTTACGGATTACCCGTGCAACAGATCAGAATGTCTTTTTACCTAACAGAGATCAATACTTCCTCCGCCCCAGAAAATAAATCGAGTAAAATCCAATATATCATCAAGGATTTCTTGCTATCGACTAATCTTGAAATTGAATCTGCAACAGGCAACAAATAAATAACTAATCAAATAAATAACATATCTTCAAAACGTTTACCACACACGAGCTTTGAATCTTATAAATATAGTGCTGTGATCATGTTCTATACAATAACATGGCAGCATAATTCTAGGAATCTAATAGGAGAAGGAAAGACTTCAGACCACTTCCTCCACTTTTCCGTCAGCATCACACCTCAATCAGAATCAGCCAATCAGAACCCAACATCTAACCTCTGCCTCACTTGAAAACTTTTTCAATTGTTCTCAAAAATTCATGACAGATAAATTTCTGGGTTGCATTTCGTTGAGTTACGCCGCCCCCAAGCTTACTTCGATTTGCCGCACGTTCCCACAAAGTGCAGTAACTGCATTGGCAAAAACTCCTAAGGTATAGCAGACAAAACGAATGGCGCATCTAACTAAATTTCATTTGTAGATCAGACTAAACGACGTTACTTAATTTGCGACATTTTGGAAAAAATGCTTAGTAGTGCAGTATCAAGTCACGCAAAGTGTCGTATGCGTATGTGTTATTAGGTCAGTTTGTTCGAAATAATGACGCAATAATCTTTCTCATTAACTCTCAAAGAATGTTAACAACTACCACTATGAAAAAACCTGAACACTACATCATGAAGCGAAGAGATTGCGAATGTGGAAAGGAATATAAACTGACTGAAAAAAATGTCCAAGCGAAAAGGTGCAACGGCGAGCCTTGCGGAAACAGCCAGGAAAACTAGTAAGAAGAAGAACACTCTGAGAAGTTGAAATTTACGTTACTATTTAACAATTGAAGGGAAAAGAAGGTTCTTTACAAGAAACTATTTTTTACGTTAGATATATTACACTGGACTTAGAACTGAACTAGGTAAACTAGTGAATCGGGAATACATGAAAAAGATAAACGAGGCGGAAGGCATATAAATGAAGCGATAATAAAAGGAGAACGTCAGGTAAAATGGAACATTTCGGGATTATATTGATAGGTTACCTAAGGATAGGTTGACTTACATTATTGTGGATCTTCCAGTTCTAGAATGTACCTTCTTCCTGACTTATCTATTTAAAAATATATGCCATGTTCCTACAGGAATTGGAACAGACAGAATCAAAAAAGCAAAGCCCAGTTTTTTTCACATGCCTGAGGGTTTTTGTTTTCGTTTTTTTTCCCAAAAAAGGACTAGCTAACTTTGTGTCTAACGTATAAGCAAAGAGACGATAAAATAAAGGGAACATTAAAAGAGATATATGAAAAACACTCTAGAGAAAGTCAAGGTAAGAAAACTAAAAGAAGTTCAATCATGCAAAGATAAATCTATTTTATGTACAGTTTTCGATCTGCAACAAGTGATCGATTTTCCAATGAGCAGGGCAATTATTGTTTGCATGTTTTTATTAAAAGGCGCCTGTCTCATTTTAATTTCACTTTCAGATTTTGTCATTCAGAATACGAGTTGCTGCTGTGACGAAAAGAATTATTCTCCAAAAACGGCAACAAGCAAGAGTAATGAAAGAATGACAAATATTGAAGCAAAACTGAGAGCATGAGTTGTATTCGGAGGACAATTCAATGAAACAAGATGGACATTCTTGTTTTATTGAATTGTTTTGAAAGAAAATTAAATAGTATATGAAAAAATCCCACGTGTGTTGATAATTTATTTGACGTTTTTCTGACATAATATAATGTGCAATTCGCGAAGAAGTAACAAATTCGACCTCAAGTAATACAAAAAGATAATTGCTGAAAAGATGATGACGAGCTTGATGTTCTTTAAAAATAAAATTCATAGTGTTTTTGACGTTTACCTGTCATAAATATTGTCGCTGGAAGACTCAATTGGCTCCCATTTCACGTAAATATTGTCATATATAATACAACAAGTGTCCGGGTTTTGCCGATAATATTTGTCATTGAGAATACGAGTTGCTGCTCCGACAAAAATAAATTGTTTTCCAAAAACAGCAGCAACGAGTAATGAATACTTTAACGTATATATTTTAATGTAAATTTTAACGTATATTAACAAATAATAATATGTAATATTTTAACGTATGTTTAACGTGCAACTTGAATATTTTAACGTATTAAAATTTCGAATATTTAACATTATTAGCTCAAGCCTGTTTGTTACCTACATACATGCATGCTTTTGTTTTCTCGTTACGTGGTAAGGGATTTTTCAGACTACGCTCGCGATAAAGAACTTGCTTAAAAGTAACGATAAAAATGAGCTCATGCAATTTTCAGCGAACAAGCTTTCGAGCAGTATTACATTTTTTGTGCATCCATTATATTATATGGCCGCATACAACACCATGGATGTCGAAGACAACGAGAAAATTAAATTATTATATTAGCGTGAAGTCTCTAAATAAAAGAAAAGCAACTAAAATATGGCAATATATGAAATATTCTTTTCCGTAGAAGGTTTTTAATAGAAATATATTTTTTAACCCATCTTGGACTGATTTCAGAGCCGCCTAAGATTTACGGTAGAAGAGGTAATTATTATGATATTGGCATATATAGCGAGCGTAAGAGAACATTTTTTCAAAAGACATTAAGGGCTTCCAATGAACCGGTAAAATGGATGATATAAAAATACCGCAGGATTTATAAAAGACTATTTCTAAACTGCTCAAACCTATACAGAAATTGAGACCGTATGGCCTCTTTACCCATCTACGAAATAAAATAAGAGGAGAAGCCATATATATATATATATATATATATATATATATATATATATATATATATATATATATATATATATATATATATATATATATATATATATATATATATTAGCTTTGAAGTTCCTTGCCATTCATATTTGTTTTGTGAAAAGTAATCTTGGGTTTGTAGCATTTTATTACATAGAGAAATAAGCAAGTAGACGAATAATAAGGAAGATACTCTTACCAGTGCTATATCTGGACATGCACACGGAAACGAACCACATAGAAGTTGTACAAGTTCTTTCACCTTCATTCAGGATCTTCAGAGCAGTGTACGATCTGTTTCATTGATCATTTATACGTGGATGTAGAATATTAATACTCCAACCCTTGCAGTGACGTTTTATGACATCAGTTTTTGACGGAACTCAAATTATTAGAATACACAAACCTAGTCTACTATTTATATTTGTTTTATTTGAACATATTATATATAAAAGCTTATATATATATATATATATATATATATATATATATATATATATATATATATATATATATATATATATATATATATATATATATATATATATATATATATATATATATATATATATATTTATCTTCTAATTTCTTTGCTATCTTTATATATTTTTATGGAGGGTTTATCTTGGGATAGTAGCAATAAAACGACTGATTAGGTTACTTGACGTTTCGGTCCCTTTCTTGGGCCTTTTTCAAAAGTATATATATACTCTTTTGAAAAAGGCCCAAGAAAGGGATCGAAACGTCAAGTAATCTAATCAGTCGTTTTATTGCTACTATCCCAAGATAAACCCTCCAAAAAAAAAATATATATATATATATATATATATATATATATATATATATATATATATATATATATATATATATATATATATATATATATATATATATATATATATATATATATATATATATATATATATATAATATGTTCAAATAAAACAAATAGTAGAACTTCTTTGTCAGCTACCTCGTGTAGCATTACTTGTTTAAGTTTTAATTTTCAGATTTTGTTCACATTGTCTTCTTAATTTGTATCCGTTTCAAAATGTACGTGGCAAATGATCGTAGTCTCAGTTTTCTGTGTCTCTTTGTTGGTTAAAAAATATTTCTCTGCAGCATAATATTTTTGTAAACTAAAGTTTATTCTGTATGCGGATCCAACAAGGCACTTATGGGGCAGTATTAAATTTATACAGTGTTCAGGGTGTTGTTTTTGTACATTAAATAAAAAAGTAATGGAAACAAAATAGACAGGAAAGTTTTGAATTAAGTTTAAAATAACACTTACAAGGGGTCAATCCAATTACCCAATGAAAACATTTCGCAACGGGGCAGTACTCCAGAAAGCTGTGTTGTCTCGCATTGTTAACTTACCTGAAACAAAGAGTCTTATTAGTACTGTTATTATTACTTATTATCTAATACTAAATAATTGGGATAGGTGGTTTCTATAGGGAAGACATCAAGTCAACCTTTACATGTGATCAATGACGATTTTGCGTGGCAATCATTACCATATAATATATTGTTCTTAAACTGCCATGTAAATTTAATAAAACTTACGCGTTGTGACGTGTTTCGGTTGGTTTGGTGACTTCTCTATAATATATGGGATGATTTGATAATAGATGTTCACATAAATCACATAGAAGTTTTACAACTATATAATTTTTACAACTGGATAATTGGTTATTATCCATGTACTGTACACATTCCATGCATTGCTCAGATAGAAGTTAAATATTTAAATTTCTGAATTGCAGTCTGGAACAAGAGCTAGCGGCAACAATAAAACGCTTCGTTAACTGCACATCCGGTCTACTGCAGTTATCGGCAACAGCTATAATAGAAGTGTACATGTTACGTTACTTGCTCGTTTCCCATAAAATCATTGCCTATTATTTTTGTGGCACAATTAGAGGCATTGTCTTAAATAATATATTTTAGTATATTACACAGCTTTGATCATGGAATTCTAGTTCTTTCTAATCTCCTGGGACACGTCGATTTTTATTTTTTATTCCGCTTATTTTGATGTAATACAAAAAAAAACAAAAATACAAAAATATGGCGCTCTAGGTGTACCGAATGTGACGTCATCGATATTTTTTTTAAATGACAACAATATATTTTCCGGGAGATTGTATTATTTATTGAACGAACCCGATTTTGAATTGGTGTCAAATTTAGTCTTTCACACAGACAGAATTTGAAAATTGATGTATAACGTGACATTCTTGAAACTTTTATTCTATGGGTCGTTTCAATATCTAGGAATATATATTTCAAAGATATGTCGTCTTGGAAAGTTGCACAGTTTCTAATTTTTGATATCGGCTATCGGAATTCCTCCACAAATTCTAATTTGACTGGTCTATAACTGGTAAGGTTTAAGGCTTTAAGGACAATGCAGCAAATATTAATTTAATGTAAATAAAAGGCAACTTATTTACAACAAAACAAGGTAAAAATTAATTTAACATAATATTATTATGATAGACATAATTATCGATATATGTAGATAATAAGAGAAGTCTCACGATGTATTATCTCTACTTGAAATGCTTTTCAAATACCTACGTAATGAAGTAATGAAGTCTTGTTCGATAATATAGCATACTTTATATTTATTTTGAGAAATAGAGGTTTAAACGAATTAATAAAAAAATAATTATGATAATTCTACGAGTACACAAAAATACCATACTGCTGAATTAAAACTAACAATTGGAAGAAGAGTGCTATGGCTCGCTTGAAACAAAACACTAAGGTGGCAGTAAATAATGTTGTCACTGCAAAAGTGATGTTAATCATTAGAAGCAAATATGTTATCCGAAAAAGAAAGAATAGAAATATTATTAAGAAGAGAAATATTCAATTCCGTATATGAAGGTAAGAACGTCAGTCAACAGTAAGCAAGATTGAAGAGTATAGAGAGCATGGCACCGTCAGAGATCTTCCAAAAAGTGGACGTACCAGAGTTGCTAATGATGAAAATAGTTTCAATGTTTTGTTGTCCGTCCATGAAAACCGGAATTCGACGACGCGAAGAATTGCAGATGAATATGGAATTTAAAATTTTTCAGTTCACAAAATCCTGAATATCAACAAGTATCATGTGTATAAACTTAAATTAATACATGAGTTAAACAATTAATATATGAGTTAAACGAGAATGATCCTGATCCAGATCCAGAGCAAAATAGGTACATTGTTGCCATTTAAAAAAAATATCGATAATGTCACATCCGGAACACTTAAAGCGCCATCTTATTGTATGTTACATCAAAATAAGCTGAATTAAAAATAAAAATCGACGTGTCCGAGGATTTTAGAGAGCAACGTCAGTCTTAAGAAATATTGAATTTCTCCGTTACTTTTGTAACGCACTGTACATAGAGCATCCAATACAACTTCGAAATAAAACTTAGTTCAGACTTGAGTGGTTTGAAGTAATTGAGTTCCTAGAGTGGATTAAAGTTATATTCGATACCTCTACTACTTGGCAAATGACAGTAATGTAAGCAGAACATAATATATAGGTTCCTATTACCATATTTATTTCATGATAGTTTTAAATTAATTGTAGTTTATACGAGTATATGTAAAAGCTATACATATACCTACTTAAAACTTCAATTCGGAAGTATTTTTTTTGCCATGGAAACTATTAAACTATTGTAATTATGCTACTATAGTACATATTTAGGTACTCTTGTAATTATACTTATAGTATTTAACAGCTCATATTTATTTCGATAATTTAATTTATTCCAATAAAATATAACATGGAAAAAATATTGGGACATATATATCGGGTGGTCCAAAAAAAGAATTTCCCAATGTACCCAATAAATTATTTTGAACATATGATCCCTGCTTCAACTGAGAGAGATCATAAAAAGTATTATCGGTGTTACAGAAATCACATATTTTTTATACCAATCAGTTCCGGATTATCTTGAACGCACTCGATTTGCCTCTACTTATATGGGGAATATTCAATTTAGTAAATACACAACGCGAATTTTTTCGACGTTTATAAAGCGTATATTTGACATTAGCCGCTCTTGGTTTACTTGGATCTCCGGTTTTCGTCCCGAGTATCAACAAAAGTCGGGTTTATTCAATTTTTTTTTTCGTGCTTATAACGTGTTCCATGTAACGTAGTCGTCCTTGCAGGTATAGGTTACACAATCCTATCGCTGATAAGAAGTGATTTAAATGCTCTACTGCTCATTAGCCTGACTTGTAAATGGAATAAATGTAATTAAGTCCATGCCTGTCATTTTTCTGGAAGGTCTACATTCAAGTCTGTACATAGTGTCGCTTATTATATGTATAGGATATTCCAAATTATAATATATATTAATATTAATAATAGGATAATAGGATCTAAATATCGATAAAATTGAAGCGGCCCGAAACAGGCTGTGACGTCATTGCCTGCAACATTCGATAGGCGTTGCTGAACTATGAAATCAAGCGGTCAAGTGCTGGGATCTCCCGTAGCCGACCGAATAGGTTTCCTTGCCGTTCGTAAATTGTAGCGTGTGGCGTCACGACTTTGAACCTGTTCCAAATGGTTCGCTCGCGCATGTGACTTTAAAAATTAATAACAGATTTATTATTGGGGATTAAGGCGTCATATTTTGCATACCCTATTTTTCAGTATGGTAGAACATTTTATGCAGTAAAAAATGAGAATGATCCCTATTGTTTGAGAATTAGATACATAGCTTAATTTTATAGATAGAGAAAAAAATATTTTGATATTAAAAGAGTAATTGAGTGAAATATACTTACTTTAAATTTCTTGGGTATTCTGTAGACTCTTTATTCACACCAGTGAACTTTTATATTTACTATTAATCAAAAAATGTATCTATGTCAATTTTGTAACCATAATATATACAGACAATTAAATGTTTATAGTTTATAGTCTTCTTATTTAGTTCTGATTAGAGCATCAAAATACTTAACCACAAGCTTGGTACAAAATAAACTGGTACTATGGTTCTATGGTAGGACACCCCAGACATCTAATTACTATCAGGATCTTACTCTTATCACCCAAATTCAGCAATCAACAAGATACAATATGTTAGAAATTCTTGCGACTACAATAGTGTCCAAACTTTAACAATTAACATTTACAATTTAAATACTTAATTTAAAAAATAGAAATTCAAAACGTGGCTACCGATTGTAGTGCCTAATACGTACTCTTTAGCATTATTATATTTCACTAAGGAAGTCCCTTCACAAAACAAAAAAACATTTCCTTAGTTACTTGTATATTTATTACAATAGTCGCTAGCTGCCAACCAATCACGTATTGTCACAATTTCTGCTTTTTGCAATTTCGCTTTAGAATTTAATTTAAAACACTATATATACACTATATATTTCACAGTCTTTTAACTGTTATTTTCACTTCATTTCTATTATGCAGGGGTATTATCATTTTGCTTGTGGTTAGTCAACGTAATAATTTGTAGAATGACTTGTTGAAACTATTATTATTGTCCCATAATTTTTCTGGCGATTTCTTATTTAGTTATTAATATAATTAGAATTCGCCAATCAGCGTATGCTCTGTCTTTATTTGACTAAAGCACGTTATTTTGTTCGTACCATCATCGTCTGCATACGGTCTGTTTGATTACTTCGTAGATAGGTACCTTTATGATTCTATTTTTATGCGTTTTATCGGTTGTATTAGGGTTATTTTCACACATCTATACATTATCTTACGGGAACACTTTTCTTAAACCATGTACAGAGTAAAGTAGACACGTGTCATTGGTGGGGCTTCTACCCCCCTTCTATGTCCTGATCTCTAATTGCATAAAGTGATTGAACGGTCCCAATCCTTAAGATATCCCTAGAGCCGAAATCGTTGCCAAAATTCTTCAGTTTCCGACAGTTTTCTTACAGTAAACTCGTGTTTAAAATCAGTTTACAATCAAACAGTTTAGTAAGCGGGCAATTAGGAAAATTGTGTTGAATCAGTCAGGCCTAATTCTCTCTAGGATTATTTAATTTATATTTTGGTTGGTAAATTCCCATACTATATCTGGTTTAGTTAGTCGAATGTCAAAGTTCTTAAGTTAAAATAAATTATTCTTGTGTAAATACTTTTGTTATTTCAAAATTTATTCTGTTAAAAAGTTTAAATATAATTTTGTTCTGATGTTAATTGAATTAATTCATCTTCATCAGTTATGACTTGTGAATCGATATAGTAAATAACACGTGACTCAGTGCTTAAATAAGGCGTTAAAACAAAGGATTAACTCGATTTACCTAGATCTAATGAGAATACAAAAGGCAAGTAAACGTTTGTGGGTATAAATTTAGAGCATTTGCGGGAATCCAAGAACCTGTATTATTACTAGAAAGGAGTATAGTTTTATTGAACAGAAATATTGTTTCCTCTGAAAACCTTTAATACAGTACCTCTTTAGTATTTTTTATCAGTATTAAGCTTCGTCTTTTTATGAGTACCTATACTTATTCACATATTATACTCGTTATATATCGTTACGAATAGGGAAATAAAGAAATTAAAGCTCTGCGTCTTGCACCATGTCGACGAGCACTTTTTACCATCGAGAGAAGGCTCAAGCTGAAAAGAGATACTCATGAGATTCAGGAGAGGCTCATGAAACAAGAATAGGTATCTCATTGTATCCCCGCGCATTCGCCACAATCTTAAATGGTATAAATTCAAAAGTTGCCAGAGGAAATGAGTAACAATTAATTGATATAATAAATAACGTATAAAGATCTATATGTTGCTCTTAAATGTAGTTTATATTTGTTGCTTATTATGCTTTTCGTCTAGGCTCATAATTATAAAGTTGAAGTCAAAACTAGGACACAAATTTTATGCTCCAGTTTCCATTTTTCACGTTGTTATAGACAAAGTTTAGTAATTATATTTATGGACGAGGTTAAATTAATAATAGTACCTTTTTATTTTCCTTAAGTTACACGGAAGAAGTAAAATTAAATTTTTAAAACGAGCTGAACGAGAGCGACATTGAAGCTTGGGAAACACCAGATGTACTTGAAGATTGTATCAGCAACAGTAATTACTTTCAGTAAACGCAAGTTCACACAAATGTCAGCAAATTTGGAATTAATATTTCCCATTATATTCTCCTCCAAAGCACACGGTTTTGGAGAATAAAACAGGATATATCACAATTGTTGCAACACCGTTTCTGTTACGCCGATACCCAATTCTACGGAGCTACTTTATTACTGCTTACGTGTCTTTGTATGCTTATAATAACAACTACTTGTTGCTACTTAATAACGGTATTAATTACGGTGCGGTGAGAGTTTGAACGAGCGCCACCTCAATAGTTTAAAGTGTTCTTCTGAAGACCACTTTCCCTAAAAGGTGTACGGCTTTACACCCACAAGACAAGACCTTAAATAGCTTAATAGCTGGAGAAGGGCAGGACCGCAGGGCCGAAGGGCAGATGTAATCGTAGTTTAATTAGTTGAATTCATATAAAGGATATCATAGACTTTGTACTGAATAGTTTATTATATTAATAATGTAAAATAAATTATAAAAAGTGACCTATAAAAACAATACGTAGAGTTAGGGCTGAATGCCAAAGGCAAATAAGCAATTGTTTTCTTCCTGAGTACGCGGATCACTAGCTTCATCATTAATTACGATCTACAGAAGTTGCCAGCGATATGTAGAATATGACAGTACGTGCAAATGCAGTTTTATTAAATGATTATTGCTATTTTCCAGTTATTTATTTTGCCCCACGCTGGTGGTGAGCGTTACAAAATTGATAATTTTTGGAGATGTACTTTATACTCCATAGAATATCATACATGCCTATGAAGTGGATTTACGAAACAACATTTATAATTAATTATTGATCAGTGCTTAATTAATTATTAATCAGTTACTTCCCTATTTGAATCGGATTTTGTTCACAATTTCATGGATTTTAATCGTTCCGGCTATTTCGGAGATTATCCAGAAGAAACAGAAAACAGTATAGAAACTTTGTTTCTATACGACCATATATTTGTCTCTGGGTTGCATTAATTTGCATCAACCCTTAAGTATGCCTAATGATTAGACTATGGCCACGTAGTAAGGTCCGCTGACAGCTACTAGGTAGGTACCAGGCATAATTCCCTAATACAAGCTGACATATATTTTTGTGAAATAGTTACTTATATTTCATTTTACAAAAATAGATAAATTGGATTTAACTTTATTAATTTTGTTTAAAAAAGTCTGACACCTATCACCGTCGCCGTCACATAGTGTAACCCATCTAACCTAACGGGCACCCTTAAAAATAACCCTTATAAATAAACAAAGTTGTGAAATAAAACATGAAAAATTACAGGTTCGTGATATTATATTTTATATTTTATAGAAATCATTGGGTGAACTAAGTATATTATGTAATTTGAAGACATATATCTCTACGAAACCGTATAACTGATTTTATATAAAATCAAACAAAGCGCAATCAAGATCCTGAGACCCTTGAGGGTATTATTATAAGAACATTTGCTTACAGCTATTGTCCGATATATAGACTTTTCTACATCTACTTCATATTTTAGGCCTCAATATGGTTCAACTGCTACGGATTGCATTAAATCTTCATTTGTGGTTATCATAAATATACGAGTATACCGTAAATACGATACTTTATCATACCCGTAAAAGTCGCCTGTTCGAATTTAAATTTTATTTTAATTTCGTATTACACGTTCGTATACGTCAAGCAAAAACTCAGTTAAATTGGATTAAAATGAAGGAACGAGGGGTAGCGGTTAACAGTACCGATTAAATTCATTACAATCTACGGATTTACGAGTATAGAGAAAGCTGCCATTTGTGTTTTGCGGTGAAATCATTAATGCGGTCTCGAAATGTTTTTACACTACGTAGTGAATATCCCAACTGCTGAACGGGTTTGCTTAAAATAATGTACAGGAAATAATCAATAGCAAAATCATTATGGAATATTCGCATTTTATCTCAAATGAACATTTAGATTTTTATATCGTGTTTATATGGATTTTAGTAAGAGCAAAGATAGCGCATAAATATATATAAAATAAAGCCGGCGTTATTTTCACATAAATTTGAACAAAATCATACGGCATTTTTTAAAACAAAATTATTTTACTTTCGCTTATAACTTGACTCGTAGTACTCGGATTGCAAAAAAAGTCAAAGGAAATTTATTCGTCATTAAATTTCCTATCAATCTGCGCTAATTGTATTATAGTAAAATTATCTTTCCTACGAAAAAATACGGGTGGGAAGAAGTTTCTCAGCCTAATAACTGCAAAAAAATTTTAAAAAATATGATTTTAAGATTTCAATGTTTGGGCATCTATCTGCAATTTTGACAAATACTTGAAAATTTGAGGTTATATAGCTTATAGAACTCTTGTGATACGTAGGTCACTTGCCCATTTAAAAATTCATTCGGCTATCCTAACCGTAAGAATATACACCAAAAATATATGTTATAAAGTAAACATATTATTTTCTCATATTTTTTTTTACAAAAATAGATTTTGCAAAATAAACAAATTCAGATAACTGGGTCAATTTTTCATATAAGAAACTAAACCAGTTTCACTTTTAAGTACATAAGTATAAATAGGAATTGAAAAAAAAGTTTGCGATACGATGTTTCTAATATACCTAGTAAAAATTTCATAGGGTGGGCGATTTTGACAGACCGATCAATGACCAATGATATTTTACCGAAATTCAATCTCATTCGCCAAAATCATGCTATTGTCTCTCAAAATCGTCCACCTTATATGATTTTTACTATAGGTGCTATAAACAAATTATCATTAAATCGAACGTTCTAAGTAGAGGTCCTCAATGTATATAAAAAAGTAAAGTGGCCCGCGCGCGTCGACGTCTGAATGCATGTAATCCAATACTTTGATATCGGTATTACACGTAAAACTGTGTGAGCGAATTATTTATTAAAATAAATCTTCATGCGTTTAAAAATCTATAACCTGTATATTGTATTAACAATGTAAAGTAAAGTTTGTAATTTCTAATTTTAGTTTTGAAAAGTTGATATTTTCCAGTTTTGTTTTTACTTTGTCGTGTGAAAATAGTTACTTTTCACAACCAGTTGTGAATTTTTACTTTTTCTTTTGATATTTTATGTACTTTAATTTCATCATTTCGATATTGGTTAACCCTTTTTATGAAATATCTACTTGTCTGACCTATATATGACTTTCCACAGTTTCCGCACGGAATTTTATACACTATGTTAGGCTCCAGTTCTTTTGGGATTTGACCTTATTTTAAACTTTTTATTTGTGTTTTTACCTTTTGGTGCAATTTGTATTGTATCCTATTTCCTCCGAAATATTCCTTATTATTTTTTATTAAAAGTTCCTCTATTAGTTCTATATTTTTGTGTCAAGATTTCTAAGGGGATCAGTGTGTTTCTCTGTATTTTAAGTTGTAAATAAATTACATTATTTTTTTATGTCAGCAGATGTTGCGAATGATAATTGAGGAATCTTTTGCAAAATCGAAATGTCGACTGCAACCAAAAGTGGCTTTACACATATTTGTTTAGTCGAAAATCCTATTCAACTAAATCAAAAAAAGTTTATGTTAAGAAACATTGATTAATTGAATGCTGAAGTCCTCTTAAAGTAAAAACTAAAAAGTTGCCACTGAAATGAAAAAATAAAAAAAAAATATTGTTGAAAAATGAAGATTTTTTCTGTTTCAGTTTTTAGGTATTCTTCTACTAAATCCCACTGAGCATGAACCCTATCTACTTAAATAACGAAATATTGATAATTTGATAGTTTGGACTCACAAGGTAATTTTTCTATCATCGCTTCTTTTTAATGAAATTTCCTACGTATTTGCAACGGCATCGTTCATTAGTTAGTAATTACTTATATAGCACAAATACGGCCACTTATATAGTACAGCTTAGTTCATTTAAGTAAGTTCATATAAAGAGATATTCATTTTTAATGATGCATTTGTATTATTTATTTCGCTAAACCTTTAATAATGATGTGGTTTTATTTTCATACACACTTGAATATGAATTTTTCAAAAATAAGTTGCAAAAATATTGTCATGAAAATGCTGATTTTTCGCTATACGTAAAATGAATGAAGAATTAACAAAAATCTTCTGCCAGAGTTTCATACTTGGGAATCTAATATTAAAATTGTGAGGAAGATAGCAAACACTACAGTCAAGACGTCGTATAATCAAGAATATGAGAACGTAGACGTCGTAGAATTATGGCATTGGTTATACGGCCGATTCGATGGAGAATAACGGAACATTTTTGACTGCAACACTTGCATACATATTTGATAGATAGCTAAAGATAGGTAGCTACGCTGATACAAAATCTGTTTATTTCAGAAATAGGAAATAAAAAACGTTTGTGCTACTTATTATAATTTCAGTAGATCTATTTCAGCCTACATAGTATCCATAAACACTTTATAAAGAAAACAAAGAATTTAAACATATATAATGGATCAAATTCACAAAATATAATGAGTTTTATATTACATAAAAGCAGCCTAATTAAAACTCATCGCCTCACAATTTTTAATAATTTCTTTTGTTAAATGTTTGCCTACATGAGTGTATTGTTCCATAGGTCTTTATTCCAACTTTTCTAAAGACTTTAATTCGGATGTATTCAACTTCGTGAAGCATACAATAATGGCACTGCGTAATACATGATAAAAAAAATGCAGTATCAAATAAAATCAGGAACGTATTAAGTATATTATATATTGCAATAAATTTTATATTTATTTAATCTTTTATATTATTTGAGACCTGATTAAATGTTAACATAAAAATGACAGTGCTACTATTTAATTTAGTTTACGTTCATGTGAGACAATTATTGTACGCTTCACCTACCGATTTTTGGGATGCGTAGTAACAGGATCCGACCCACTTAAGGAGGTACATTTAATAATGTGATGCAAGTGAAACTCTTTTGATAACTGGAGAAAAATGTGCTTTTCCTCGAAAGATTATTTAAAGAGTTTATTAGGAAAGTCTTACTTGTTTACGTTTCCCTAAGATCCAATTTCTGTAGGGTGCATCTGGGATTTATGTAGAACTTTACAAACAATTTCGTGTTTACACCATCTTATTCATGAAAACCAATATTTCTTACCTTAATTTCGGTAAGTATTGTTTCCGTTCCATATATTACCGTATTTGTGGATTGTGTTAATATTCCTTCTTAAAACTGTCTCATTACTTTATTGTACAATAAAATCGCAAATTATATGATTGTTTAGGAATTTGGAGCCATCTCAGCAGAAATTCATGAAACCATCGATGCGTTCTCTTCAAGCTGGAAATGATGGCTATGTCTGTAAATCCTTACCTTTATATATGAACTTGCTTGCATTTTAACTATAACGATTATCCCAGATGTGAGACTTGGGTGAGAGAGAAAATAGCATACTATTATTTTTGGAAGCAGTATTAGCGTCAAGTAGAATTATAAATGGAAAACCTATGTAGATTTGGTTAATCCTAACTACCATTCAATGCCGTAATGAGGGACTTCCTGAGGAGCTCCATGTCGATCCCGCTACTATTAAGTTGTCCAGTTAAGACTATTATGTGTATAATCGAGATAAGCCGAGAGAGTCTTACGTCCGTAAGACCGGGGATAAGAATTTGTGACGTCGCGGTTACGGCATAACGTAATATAAAATATACAGAGGTTTTTATAAGTAAAACAGAAGATTTTTCAAAACAAACTGTTACTTATAATAAAATAACTTGAAAGAGGGTTGCCACATCACCCTAGAGGTACCATAATAGAGGCATTGGCTCTTAAGGAGGCTACAACAGTAGCCCTATCTCTACTAAAATCGATTACAAAATGAAGATCTAACTATGAAATTTCATTAATTTTCTGTTTGACCTATCCTTATTTTGACTGTCAATTTCATTGTTGATTATTTTTGAATAATTATTGAAGAATATATTGGATTTTAGTGTTTTGTTACATAAAACACATTTTTCATTTATTTCTTCAACATACTTTTCTAATTTTTAAATTATCAGCTCCCGCAAAATGATCCTGTTTACCTCTCTTTAAAAACTCGCTTTCGTATTTACCTGAAATAAGCTCATAAAATATTTGATAGGCTTGAATAGAAACTTCAAAGAATAATTCCGATGGTTGTTTTAAAGCACATCTCGTAAAATTTTTAAGATATTCGCTAACCTCATCAGTCGTTTTCAGAAGAGTTGGTAAATTGTATGAAACAATCTGAATTTGTAGTAATATATATTAAACAATTTATAATCATCTAACAGGCTATTTATTGATTTTTGTAAATCTTTGCATGCTATTTTTACGCCCTCAATTTTGTCCACAACTTTACTATGTCATTTGAATTTATATGGCTTAATAAACAGTCAAACTGTGACCATTTTGCGCAAATTAAAATGTTTCCTAATATCCATGAATATATTGAAGAAGGGATAATTTTATTGTTACAAAAAAATTCAACTTTCAAATCTCTAAATATTTTTAGTACTAAAACAATTGCGATTCAAATGCGTGTCCTAGCATTTGAATCGCAATCAACTTTAAAAAACCTAATAAAATTCTCTGAAATTTTAAAGGGAAATGGAACCATTTTTCTCCTTAAATTTAAGTAAAAAGCTGTCGAAATTTGATACGTTATCACTGTGAACCCATTCTTGAAGAATAGTCTCGTCCCGATTTGCTAACTTATGTCGCCTCTCGTCATTTTTTTGTCATATAGGCCGGTTGATTCGGAAATATTGAAGCAATAGCGTTTTCGGTTTCTCTCTAGGAACCTCCAAGACAGAACCCACCGTCCCTAGTCACTCTATGTATTTTTATAATACACGACTCTGAAAAATACCTAATACAGACTACTGAATGTTTTGTAGGACAATTCTCTATGAATGGCTTTAATCCATATTTGTTTAATTTCCTCATTTTTTGGAAAAGAAACACGGACACATAAGTATTGGTACTATCGTAATTGCTTGAGAACTTAGTAACGCAACATTTAGAAGCCATAATGGAAAAAGTTGAGATATTACGTTTTAAAACAACTGGGTATCATTTTGTTTGCACTTTTTTCTAGAAAATAGCCAATATCTTTATGGCATTTTATTGTAAATGACACATACCTTAAGTAGTGAAGTATATTTTTAACTAACACGTTTTCTATAACACAAGAAACATACTTTTAAAATTTACACAGAAAAACTTCCACTACGTACCGGCATTGGCCATTTCACAGATAACAAGTCGCGCCACACAACAAAAACAAACCACCTTCCAATGTCTATTTTACAAATTATCACCAAGAACTAAATACATTTGAGGAGCCTTGCACTTTTAATTATTATTTGAACTTTATTACAACTTTGAAATAGAACTTTTTACTAAAGAAAAATGTACAACGTTTTACGAGTATAATCAACAACCACTACAAGAAGCGGACGACGCGACGCCTTAAATAACTACTCTGTTATATGCGGGATTCGTTGATTCACGTCCGATATTACTTACTCTATATAACTTACACATTCTGTATATCTCTATCCTACCACATCGAAAAATAAGTAGCCAAGGATTTTTAGAAGCCCGGGGTATGGTACTTCATAAATGACTTGATGTCGTGATGAAATAGTGTAAATTCACAAGACCGGTGTTGTGACGACATTGTCGTCATATTTTTTATTTTCCTGGCTCTACCTTATGGAAGTTTCGGTATAATATGTCTTGCAATGCGAATTTTACAAATGTAAAATTTCACCCCAAAGAACAAGATCGTCAGCGAACAAGTAGTAGATAAATAAAGTTACATGAGACAGAATTTACAAATACCCCACGTTCTAGAAAGTTTAATCTTTTAGGTTGATGTTATGGTGTGTCCGAAAAAATACGCTTTGCAACTTTCTTAGTAGAAATACTTCAGGAATTCTTTTCGCCTATTATTTTCTATCATTAAACCTGTCTGAAACCGAAAACTTTAACTGAGCCAAGCTTTTATCACTGCATTAATTCGCAATAATTGTATAAAAAAATTCGCTATATGATATATATGATTAAAATATTTCATTAGACACGGCCATCGATTATTATACATTATTATCTATTATTAATAAAATAAACATAATTCCCAGAATTTGTTAGATATAGGTATCGATAATTTCAATGATATTTTGTTATATTATGTAAATTTGCTTAAAATGTTGTTTGGAGCTAGCATTCAATTAAGTTATGTTTCATTATTTCCGTCACATCACTGATAAAACACCCGTCACCTGGCTAATCTTATTTTACCTTAAAAAATAGCAATAGCCACTCTTATGTCAATTTAATTTACTAAGCTTTTCAACATATATGTCATATTGTTAAAGTAGACATTTCTTGCATTAAAATAAGAAGACAAATAAAGTTTATTCCTATAAAAATACAGTCCGCTCATTCCCTAACAATATTAACTGTTAAGGTTATAAATTAATTGCATTCCAAAAATCGGAAGCAAACCATGGTCATAAAGCAAATTATTAATTAACGGTTTAATAATTATTGCTTTTGACTACTTGAACATATTTTCACATATATACCTAATACAAGTGCTCTCGGCTTAGCCGGAAATATTTATTATTCAGAATACAAGTTGCTGCTGTGACGAAAATAATTAGGAACCCGAAGCGCGAGTTATTATTTTCTAAAAACAGCGGAAACGACTAATGAATGTATGATATTGAGGCAAAACTGAATACGAGTTGTATTCGGAGGACAATTCAATGAAGCAAGAGTTTCAAAATAAACCGGTTTGGTAACAAAGTGCAATTCGCGAAGAAGTATCAAATTCGACTACAAGTAGTACAAAAAAGCCATAAGTAAATTGGGACCAGTTTGAGTGTTCTTCAAAAACAATGATATTCATAGTTTTTTTTTACATTTATCTGACATAAATATCGTCATATATAATACAACAAGTGCCCAGGGTTTTCCCGACAATATTTGTCATTCTGAATACGAGTTGCTGCCGTGACGAAAATAATTACGAGCACGAAGCGCGAGTAATTATTCTCCAAGAACAGCAGCAACGAGTAATGAATGAATGACGAATATTGAAGCGAAACTGAGAGCACGAGTTGTATTCGGAGGACATTTCAATGAAACAAGAATGTTTGAAAGAAAATCAAATAGTATATAATTAAATGCCAAGTGTGTGACTTATTTGTCGTTTATCTGACAAATAAATTTATTGTAGCTCCGTGTAATTTCGAAAATAAACCGATTTGGTAACAACGATTTAAGTGCCTACAATTCGCGAAAAAGTTCAAGTAAGCAAATTGAAGTTCAAGTAATACAAAAAATGCCATAAGTCAAACTGGGACCAGTTTCATTGTGCTTGTTGAAATAAAAATCATAGCTTTTTCACGTTTATCTAACATAAATATTGTCGCCGGAATACTCTGTTGCCTCTCATTTAACGTAAATATTGTCCGTGTAATATGCTATTGCATAGGTTGAATTACATTGGCGAAAAACGATGAGTTGAATTGTCGCTGGAAGACTCTATTGCGTCTCATTGGACGTAAATATTGTAATATATAATACCACAAGTGCTCTGGGGTTTGCCGACCATATTTGTCATTCCGAATACGAGTTGCTGCTGTGACAAAAATAATTACGAGCGCGAAGCGGGAGGGAGCGATTAGGAGCTTATTTTTTTCCTGAAGAGGTATACTATGATAGTCAAAAAAGTGCTAACGACTTTATGAATTTTAAGTGTCCAAAAATGCCTGAAGAATTAAATATATTTTCCAATTTACAATTTTCGATAATAACTGTTACGGAAACGAATTGCTTCTGGTTGGCTTCTGATCTACATGACAGAGACCAGAGTGTGGATATCATTGGTGGGTCATATTTAGGTCCTTTAATGTTCTTAATACACATAGTGAATGCTCTGCTGCACATGTACTCACAGAGTTGCCCAGGATGGTTATTCATTTTACAAATTGACTTCATAAAAATAAATTATGTCCCAATACTTCCAAAACAGTATTTAGAAATATTACACGTCGAACATCTACAATTAAACAAAGTTACTGGTTCAAAATTGGAAGCGAAGTTAGGATATACCGAAAACCTATGTGAAAAACAGTCTATAAAAAATATTTAATTATTTAAGGAATGGTTGCGGATATTCGTACTTGATAATATTTTTTATAGTTTTTCCGAATTCATGAAGAAATAAATATGTATATACGACGGTTTTCTACACTGTATTGTATACTTTATATTTTTCATTTTTAGACATTTCCTATACCATGTAAGTCCACTGGAATTAATTCTATTCTATTCCATTATATATGGCGAATTTATATGATTGTGTTAATTGTTTAAAACAAATCAGAATTTCTTTCATATAATATAAACCTAATAATATCTAAAAGAATAATTATTTATAAACTCTCAAGCAACATTTTCATTCTTAATATCATATATATTTAAATTACATATTTTTAAAAATAAAGTCGTTTTTTGAGAATTCAAATATACAGAAATATACAGAAATTATAAAAATATTGAAAATATTTATTGCAGTTAAGTGACAAGCAGTCTCTTTGTTTACAAAATTATTATTACTATTCTTACCATCAATTCGTATTAGTATGTTTTTGTTCAAGGGTATGCAGAAGAATTAATCAGACAAGAACAGTAGGGAATATGCAGAAGAACTGAAGACAAAAACAAACGGGATATTTTCAGTACATAGATTGTTTATTGTCCATTATTTTTTAAGGTACCACTTCGTTACTATGGACACCATAATTGTTTTCTAGAAACAACAGGTTTTTTATTTTGTTACGATATATCTCTAGTAGCTAATTTAACAATCCTTATTCTAATAAAAACTTAAATTTAGGGGGACACTATGTATCCACTATGTATTGTTTATTTTTTGTATTTTTTTTATTAACAAGATAATATTTTTATTTAAAATTTTACCTAGATAAGTGCTGTTGGTTAACACCCAAAAGACCTTAAAAGGGTCAACCATCACACCACGATCACTCACATTTCATTTATTCCTGGTGAACACACGCGCGCTCGTAGCATGGGCCATACTGACAAAACGCTCCGGTGACTATCCGGAGTAAGGATCGAGACCTGCGCGAGATATTTCGCTCGCAGGACCCCTAAACCCATTCATTATTAATCGCTAAATAAAGAAAAAGGGCCAGTAATATGATAACCCGCCAGACATGCTTCTAATAATTAATATTAAATTCTCTATTTTATACTCGAGAGTGATTTTTCGCGAGATTTTTTTTGGGATTGCTTTATTGGACGGAAGACATTGAATTAGGGAGCTCTTTTTCTTTGGGAGCGTTGAACAGGCGTTTAACAGATATTTTAAATGTGAATATAGGCGAATTTTGGCCTTAATATGGTGCTGCCAGGTGTTTACGGAATTTAAGCCTGGATTTGGAGCGAACTTGGAGGCGAAATGTAAGCTGGAATCATGAAAAACATTACGAGAAACTTCGAGAAATCTTAATCTTCTCAAACAATATTATTCTGTTTGGCAAGAATTCTGCGTCAGTTTTAACAAAAGCTAGTATAAAGGAGAACGGTGTGCAACCTTTTATAATTTATCATGCATTTATACAGGCTGTCCATTTTAACAGGTTCCTCAAGTATATCTCGCTAATATCAACTTTCGAATTGTCACTAATACAGGGTAGGGTATCTCATCATGAATTGTACACAAAACAACAGAAAAATCCTGGCGCCATAATATAACGATATGTAAAATATGACTTTCTCAAACTTGATTTTTTTTTATCTCTTCTAACACGCAAAATTTTTTGGGGCGAAACCCTCGTCGTGCGAAATATAAGTGTTTTGGTGCTCGTGGAAACTCAGTCGTCGACGTCGTCAGTATTAACAATTTTAATGTCTACTGCACACGTCTAAAAAAAATTGTAATACCTCACTGTTGAGACTTTGTATACGTGTTCTTTTTGTCCAGTCGGACAACTTCTTACGAACAAAAATTCTTGGAAGCCGGGCATTTTTTTTTGCACTAAACCCTTAACTTAAGGGCGTCCGACAACTGAATTTCCTGAATTTTTTTTTGGACAATTTGTTACTACGTGATTTTAAATAGTTGTAGTAAACGACCCTGAAAAATTCTGCTGTTTGGTAAATTTAATGACGTTATCACTTACGTTCACATCACATCAAACGTTCTACGTTCTAACGTTCTAACGTTCTACGTTCTAACTTCTACGTCCACATCACATCAAATCATCGAATATATTTGCCCGACAAAATATTTTTCGTTTTTTTTTTGATAATAAAAAATTGCAATGAAAAGAAAAGACTATATTTAGGTAGTTAATATTATTATCGCATCAAATTAATGAGTTTCAAGGGGACCCAAAAAAACGCCCAGCTACCAAGAATTTTCTTATGTAAGAAGTTGTTATGCATAAATAGCAAATAAATAGTGTCTCAAAGGTGAGATAATCACATTTTCTTTAGGCATCGGCCCGAAGATTATAACATCGATATATACGAAGAATGGTACTGTTTTTTATATAACAATTTTGTGTTTAAAAATTTTGTTTTCATCATTTTGCATTTTGAATGCTATGCAAAATGCTTTGTGGCTTTTTATGCTGATATTAATTGTCATCATTGTTATCATTGAAATCTATTTTATGAACGGATGAATCAAAATTCTCCCAAGGAAGCGTAACGAATTTTCATAATTGGACTATAATTGTGCGGACAAGGGCGACAACTTGTAAATGACAAAAACAAATTTCCTTACAAAATAAAATTAGCGTCAATGTTTGCATTAGTGCAATCTACTGGACATGCCGTTGGCATTCATTACCTACCAGATAACCTGAACGCAGACGCATATCTGGATTTCTTGCGAAATAATCGTCATCCGCTCCTGGAAGATTTGCCATCGAACCCTGCCCACTACCGCTTGATAATTCGCCAATTTTTAGACAGAAAATACAATTCAGTCAGTAGATTGGACGTAGTGGACCTATTCTGTGGCTTCTAAGGTCCGCAGATTTAACGCCACTGGACTATTACGTATTCGACACGGGGTAACATGAAAGAACTTACGATGAAGTATACGATGAGGAAATAGGAGATGCTCTACAACCACGACAAGAAATGAGATTAAAGATAACTGTTGTTCAAATTATAAGGCGAGGATATGCATTAGAAATAATGAGTCCCATTTTGCAAAGCAGTAATGATAAATTTGTTCTCAAATAATATTTTTTTATTTCAATCAAGTTTTTGAACAGGAATATTAATTTTTTGTTAAATTACTGCCGACTGATAGTATTTCGATTGTTCTTAGTGACTGGTAAAACTTAATCATATATATGAAAATACCACTAAAGGGAATAAAATAGAGAAGTTTTAAAGGCAATTAATTGTAATATTTTGATCCATTTAAAAAATATATACCATTGCAATTATTTTCTAATAAATATCATTTATTTTTTTTTATATGCGACAGAACTTTATAATTTTTTTCACAAAATAATAAGAAAGAACATAAGAAAAAAATATTTCAGAATATCAAAAATTTAATTTAGTGCGTAACACTTAACATAAATGAAGAAAAATGTAGAATTTTTAAAAATCACAGAATGGGCAAAATAAAAAACCGTAGCATTTTTCATGTTTGTATGTTTAGTTTATATGTATGTCAGATGATCCCTCTACCAACTCGTGCCAGGTCGGTATCTTCGTACCCTGTATATTGATTTTTGTTATATTTTAAATAAATTTCCTGTTCATAAAATATATGAAAAAATAATTGTATATAGCTTTATATAGTTTTATATATATATAGCTTTAATAGTTTCCTTTTAAATTTTTTTCATGTAGGAACATTTCGTGTAGGAGATCTATTTACATCCAAAACCTCAAATTGATATGAAATATCCAAGATAACTATAAATAGAAAAGTTATGTATGTGATCGTGCAATATTTATAAATTTAATAAAGTTAAAAGGTAACATTTCCGCGTGCTTTTTACTTTTGTTTTATACCATTTTGTTCGTGACTAAAGTCATAAAATGTATACAAACCCAGTAAGATATTATCATGGTAGATAATTATGATTATAAATAAATTAGGTTCGTTTTTAATTTGCGTTAACAACTAAACAAATTCATGATTACGAGTTTTGTAGCCTTTATATATTATATAGTGAGTACGGAATAAATTCGATAAAAAAAATATCCACTTTTGTTCGATTTTGATTTTAAGAGGTCCATCTTTTCTTGTTTGTCATATGTCGCCTAAGGTTATTGTTTTTGAGATAATTACGTCAATGACTTTTTTTTGAATGTCAATATTTTTTTAATCTGATCTGATGCGGTATCTTCTGCTATGTTGGCATTATAACATCATAACCTTACTAATAAAGGTTATGATGTATTGAAAAAGCAAAATAATTTAAAATAACTAAAATAGTTTGAAATCAAGTGATGAAAGTATCCTCCATTTACTTGTTATATACAAGAAGCAACTCGAACTCTTCAAAAAAAACTCTTGGACTATTTTTAGCTAAATGGACCTAATTTCAATTATAATTATATCCATTAATTTCAATAATTGAATCCCTTCTGAAATTTAAAGAAACACCACAAGAAATATATAGAGACGTCAAAACGCGAGTTCAAGCTGGCCACGCTATTGTGATCCGTCTACCAATTCATGTCTTCATTCGAGAAGACAATATGTGTCAGAAAAAGATGAGGAAATTCGTGACGTTGCGAAAAGGTTGGTAGTACGTGACTATTCCCAAATAAAAATATATCGCATGTAAATTTCCATGAGCAGTTTTCAAGTGATGTCTTTGATGTAAATTCAGAGATGCGACTTCCATTCAAATTCCATGAAATTCAATAGTTAACCCAAGAGATGGCCAAAAGGAACAGGTACGTAATATGTCCGATATGTATTATCTTACCGAGATATTTTATATTTCTGTGTGGAGACGCGTCCTATGAGATATCGAGTAAAGTTAGTTATATGAAGTAGTGAATTACTGTTGTTTATGTTTATGTAAGTTTATTTTTATGTTCTGAAATAAATAATTCAAATAAACCAGTGTTTCAATACATAATTATATATGTATAATTATGTATTGAAACACACAACTTTTGTTTTCGAAAGAGGGCAAAGTGTTTTTTAAAAAATTAAAACTTTTTGTTGGAAGCGAATTTATTCAAACATGTGAATCTCACAAGAGCTCGAAATAAACTGAAGTTAAATTGATACATAAAGTGAGCAGCAATCGCACGATTGTCTGCTTGCCGATAAGGATATAAATGGGCACAAGTACAATCAGCATTTAATACAATAGCCTTATTATTAGTGGTTGATATAACTCACACACATATATATATATATATATATATATATATATATATATATATATATATATATATATATATATATATATATATATATATATATATATATATATATATATATATATATATATATATATATATATATATACGTATACATATACGTATTACATATACATGTCAGCACAATCACTTGAAAGGAAACGATTTCTTTTCCGATTTACTTTTGTTTGATGAAAATATAGAGTAACTTATTTCAGTAATTTTATATAGAAAACTTAAAATGAAATAATCCTTGAGGCAATTTACATGCAATTAATTTATAGTTGGAAACTACAGTGCTGCCATTGCAGAAATATCCCTACTTGTCGTCAATTGTTGATAATTTTTACATCGATTCATCATAATCTCGGAGAATTGAATTATTTTACTTCCTATGAAATCTGTCATCGGTTCCTCTCAAATCTACGCATTAGGTATTAAAATTGTTTGTCCATGACTAAGTATTTGATAAATAATCCAATCATATATTCCCAAAGTGTTTTATAATGGATCCATTATACCATATTATTGAATAGTAACAAATTCTGAAACCTACTTGTTTTAGAATATTTTAATATTTTATAGTAATTATATTACACCATTAATATAAGCAGTTAGCTTTTATAGGTTTTATATTTATCCATCCTCCCAGACACATTTTCTACATTTCACTTTCTTTTTCATTATTCGATTTCACGTCCCCATCCATATACCTTTTTACGACCATACCTTTTACGACCCACAACGACCTCAACCTTCCATTAAAACGTTATCTTTACAAAATTGGTTACTTTCCATGAGGGTGATATTATGCCACAAAGAAATATCATAAAATAAAAGAGACCATTTAGGGACCATTTCAAGTACAACATCGATGTACCATTGGAAGAGAAAATCCGCCGATTTATCGTACTTTTCCAGATGCTATCGGCTCGTTTCCATTTAAGTTCCTACGTGGGTGACACTATCCGTTCTCTATCAGTGGCGGCTAAATATAGGCGTTAAATAAACTACCCCTTTACGGTAGGGTTAAACTTTCCTTTCAGTTAAAGTGCCCTTGAAACGATGGATAGGAATGCACTGATAAGTTGATGTGATATAGGATTTTGACCCCGTTGGATACCTTCTTTGTGGAGATTTTAATCAGACTTGAAATCTCGGAAGAATTTCTTATATCTCAAGTATCAAACATGAAGTCAGCGGGAAAGATACAAGCGCTAAGTGAAATAAAATTACAACCAAAATATTTAATTTGTTCTTGCTTCGACGAGCATTAGCAGAGATAGATTTCGCATTTACCGAAACGTCCATTGAAATTGAAAACTTATTTAATACACGTGTTTTTAAAATACATTGTGAAGAGAAGCAATAATATATTGATAATAAAAATGAAAAACGTAGTAAGAACTGAATAATATCCCATGCTTTACCTGACTCTTAACCTCGCTTTTAACTTCCAGATAATAGTTAATTGCCCAATTAAGTTGTGCAATTATTGTGTGTTGGTACAGCGCCATAATAAGTAACACTTATAAATTTATAAATTTAGTAGCGCGATTATTTATAATGATTTATAGTGGCGGTGCTATGGCATAGTACAGTTGCGCAAATGCACAAGGGCCCAAGCCTATAGGGGACCCTCATTAATTCAAAAATAAAATGTAGATTAGGATACATAATTAATGCCTTCAATCGACAATTAATGCTTCGTATTTCCAATTCATATTTCAAGCTAAATATGTGCAGTTACAATGGTAAGAGCTGATGAGTCATCATTGATTTTCAAACGTGTCAATTAATTTCACAAATTACTGAACACGGAATGCTATAATACAGATTTTGCAAATAAATAGTTTGTGGTTGAAATGACACTGGCATTTAAATTTAAATATCATTGGTATTTAAGTTCAAAATATGGAGAAGAAATCCTATCCTATTTTTAAAATTAAGCAATTAGAACAAATATGACGAGAACAAAACTTCCTTAGTTACCTGCCCTCTTTATGAAACAACACTTCCTTTCTGGCCAATTACTTATTGTCAAATATATCATTTTTAGAATTTCACAACAGATATTATTTAAAACTTTTCACTACATACATTTATAGTCTTTGCACAGATATTTACACGTTATACGTGCTATGCACCCTTACCTCCAACAAGTGACTTTGCGCGGAGAATATAAGAACCATTATAATCTCGCACCCCGAATTTAGAAATGTTTTTATTTACAATATTTATAAGTGAGGCATAGTTTAATACGTTTTTATGTTTGATAGTGAATTATATGAGATGTCGAAGCTATTTATATAGTATTTGTAATTTCCTATCGAATTTATTTAATTTAGTTATTAATAAAACAATTTATAACCAATCACCGTGTAGTCGCTGAGATCATGACTGATGCTCTTTCTTTATTTGGCTTGGGCATGAATTCTCCGCCTCGTCGCTTCTTTGTCTGTCGCACACGGCCTGGTCTATTTACATTGTAGGTAGGTATATTATGATTCTATATATTTTAGGGATTATATTGGAGCTATTTTCCTTGCAATTTTCTAACTTGTGAAAATGTGAAATATTTTAGGGCGAGAAATTTATATCCATTTATAATTTTGATGCATATTGCAGGGGGTGCTACCTACGCCACTTTTCTTACGTTTTAAACGTCTTATCTTTTTGTATCCTAGTAATATCCTCATTTTTAATAAAAGTATTTTCAACATTTTTACGTTGACCGTTGCAGATAAACATTTTTAGAATCTTATTTATACAGGGAAAAGTTATTGATCAAAATCGTCAAGAACTCCCCAAACGAGACGCCTCTGCTTATTTTACATACAACAAAGTACAATGAAATCAAAGATATTTGGTGAAACAATCATCATATGAAAGTATATTAGAATACGTTCAACAGTTTTTAAGATATTTAAAAAAAATTGTTTCTACCCTAATCCTTTATTGGGGCGTATCTCCCTTAGGAAGTGATTCGGAGTATAAGTTTACTAGAAATATTCTACCTAAAACAACATCTTCTACAACTTCCTAAAGTCCTGGGATTAAAAACTGAAACACCCTGTATATCCTATAGTCCCAATAATTTTTGTTTTCCACTGGGTAATACTTTCCGTGTATTATCGAATATGTTACAACAGTTACAAGTCTGTAATATACCTTTGAGAACTATGAGATTTTGGCAAAGAAATATAACCTCTATTAACAACAGCAGCAAAGTTATATGACCGAAGCGGGATGCGACAAGAGGATAAATGATCCCTGTATATTTATATTATGTAACACTTTGTCGTAAGTTTATTTAAGCTTCAGGAACTGCAAATGCAGGCAAACTTTCTTCACAGACTAAATGGGTACAAAGTGTTACATGCTGTGAATCCAATGTCTAGTCCTCCAACGCCTTAGAATATCTGGTAATAGAGCACATGCTGTTATTATCAATACAAATAGACTTGCTAGGGATGCTAATATTTATTTAGCTGTTAATCAAGATTGTAAGCATCGCAACTACAAATTTACTATGGCACCGCGGGAGGCTGCCTTTGTTTTGCATATTTCTGGATTGCATTTCTCCACAGAAGCTCTCAACTCAAGACTAAAGAGCAGCTAGTTGGGGTATTATACAGGAAAACGAAATCTGAGTGTAAACCTCTTAATAGTGCATACACTACCATCAGCTATACTTCAGTAATTCCATTATCTTCAATAGAACAGAATATTCTGAGATTTACGTATTACGAGATATATATGCCTACTTTTCATTGTAATGTACCTAATCAGTGTAATTCAATATGAAGTTTAGAACCATTTTGAACAATTTATTTACAATTAGTGCTCCATGAATCATATTCTGGGCATTCACATTCAACTCAAGTCATTAAAATATGATGATGATTTCTTTAAATCTATGTATTTCAAAGAAAACATAGTTAACAGCGACAGTATAGATAGAATCAAATTTTATTTTGATATTCCATTAAACTGTATATTGCGAACTACAAAATAAATATATCCTGAAATATAAGATATCCTTAAAATATTAATAATATGTAAACGTTGATAAATAAAGAATCAAAACGCAATGCAACTCTGTCAAACAGCTGAATAGTTTTTCATTAAAACTTTATATACTGACTGAAATTTTACTGACTGAAATTTGTTATACTTTTGGAAATTAAAGAAATGAATCTTGCTTCCCTTGAATTTTAAAAGAAAAACTTATTTCTGAGTTGCAAGATCAATATTTTATTTTGAATTCTTAAAACTTATATTAATATATTTCGTATTTTCAATTTTTGTTTATTGCAATTGTTTAATTAATTAATTCTTATAATAATATTAATGATTTAACTAATTAGGTAAATGGCTTAATTGTTTTTCACCTAAACGTAAACAGTTACTTTTAATATTTTTATGTTTAAAGTTTATTATTAAATGGGATTCTTTATTTATATTAAAAATATAGGATATGAATATTTTTTTAGTTTTTAAACGGTTTTATTATGAATATTTTGTGTTTGTTTAGGTATGTTTGTTCCAAATTTTGCAACAGCTTTTTCAACTACTTGAGTTAGAGACTTCAAATTTCATAGATGTATAGTGTTACGATGACAATATAATTTATTTTTTTTATTACATATTCTGACGTTTGGTAAGAAATAAAAAATATGGGGCGCTTAAAAGCCATATTTCAAATGCGCCTTATGTTTTTATTTCTTAGCAAACGTCAGAATCTCATGAAGGTCCAGGTTTCGGTCCTAATTATTTTATAGCTTTTAGTACAACTGTTTAAATATTTAAAATAAAACCCTTGAACTTAAAAGCTCTTCTACCTATTTTTATTTTTAACTATCATAAGGATCATTACTATTATCAATTTTAGTTTTAATAATTCGAACTCATAGTAATATTTTAAGATTTCCTTCTTTATTGTATCGAAATGGAAAGATTTTACCACCTGATACTCTAGTTATACGGTAATTCTAAATTAACCTCATTGAGGACTAAGTTAATATTGATCCATTTATTTTTCGACAGGTATTGTTATTTTGTTGTAAACTCATTTCTGCTTACGATAAAATCAAAATTTTGATTCTGAAAATCTGATTTATTTTAGGAAAACTCGCCCCGAACACACAATTCCCACTAATAGCAAACCGATTTCCGTATTCAACACGCAAAGAAGCCTGTGTCCGTGGCTCTTTCGCGCAAAGCTGCGCCGATCGCCTGGTAGGTCAGAAATAAGTAACAGTGGTAAAGTGTTATAGTTTCCGTCAAAAAGTCTGATCCACCTCATCCATGAAGTTAACCATGAAGGAGAAATAAGGGAAACTTAGGATAGGAACACAGTGTAAAATAATAAAACTAATATCAAATCAGCGCGAGTGTTACCCCGATTGCTGGGTTTGGCATTGTCTATCCCCTAGACATCTTTAGGCATTTGTATCGCCCAGGTAATATATTCCCAGGTTAGTTGTTTGTATCGCAGAGTAGCCCCCCGATTCTTAGGTTAGGCATTGTGTATCGCCTATCTCCCCTCTCCTGGGATTGGCATTATGTATCTCCTAGAACAATACCATAGTACTCATTCTCATCAATAAATCAAACTAATTCTTGTCTTATCGAAACATAAAATTCTGGGTTCCTGGAAAAGTCGTGTTATTTTAACAGAGTTTTCACATTGCACATTACGATAGCGTTGTCGTCGGACAGTCGGACAGTCGGACAGATGTCGCCATCCGCCTTATGGGAATATTACAAAATCAACCAGTTCAAACATACAACATCGTATTTAAATGCCATATCTGTATAGTGCAAAATACTTTTTTCATAATCGTAGGTACTTTACTACGGTTTACGTGTTCATACATCAGTAAATAAACAGATTGTTGTCCGACAGCTAACGGGGAGCGCTGCATCCCACGGTATGTCGTGTACCGTGGACGATGTCGTTTCCGTTACCGGACAGTGTGAAAATGTGCAATATTTCCATGCATTTTGCGTGCCCTGATATCGTGTCATCTGAAGGTAACCGTATCGTATCGGGCAATGTGAAAACGTTCTGTCATTCCATCATACTGCCATTGCATTACTGCCGCTCTCTCCCTTCTGCACTATCATAAATTAACTTTTAGTTTGTAACATCGAAATATGAGACATAAAAACCCTCATTATATCGACCTCTTCACACTTGCTACCGCATTCTTAACAGCGCTGAAAATCGGTTATACTTGACAACCGATTTTCAGGAATTTAAGGAAAAACAAATGATTTTATCTACATCATGTAGTATAACAAAATATTGATCACACTATATACCCTTCGTCATATCATAAAACAATTGGATGGTGAATGTGATGCAGAATAAGAATTTTTCCCATTCAAATATTACGGATCCATTTTACACGTCCCTCGCCTCATTGGCATGATTGGCATTCATTTGGATGCCTATTGCGGCAATTGTGGGTATCCTTTGAAAATTTTTGATGTCTCATATTTCGATGTTAAAACAGTACTATTCGTCTCTATTTTTAAAATCGCTATTAATTACTAATGCTATTATATATTTTCATTTTCAGCCGCTACTGTAAACCCTACTGCTATAAAATAGCTATTACGTAACCGTTGGCATGTTAATATCTTTTTAACTAAATGTAACAAAAAAAAGTATATTATTACTGCAGCAAGTAGTTTTTCTATTCCTTGTAAATCACGTCACCTCTGGATGTATTCGTTCTTAATTGCAGCTACCTAAAGCCCCTACAGTGTCGCCTGTAGAGATAGGTGGTGCCTGTATAGAATAAATCACAGGCTGGCGCCCGAGGGAATTACCACACCGAGGTAGGAGTGTCACATTATGATCAAATTTATATTTAGTTTTTTATTTTTAATTACTTCATTTAAAAACACAAAGGAATCAATTTAAATTTTGGATTAAAATTGAACTAAAATTTTTATTCTATTAATTTTCATATTTAACATTTAAGTTATAATATTTTATTAAATAAATTTGTCTATTTCCTTAATTTTACTTCGTCAAACATATTTGTTTAAAATTTATGCAATTTATTCTTGAATTCCTGGAGCCTATAATATTGAAGGAATTGGTATAAGCAAAGAAAAATCAGCCACAAAGTAGAATCATGAGTTTCAGTTCATAGTTTTGTGAGTCAAGTAAAACAGTACGTGATAATCAATTACGGTGCGATATTCCAAATGAATATTGAATTACAAAACTGTAACGCCCTAATTGCATTTAACACTAACACAATTATCACAAGGATCCGAGGATGTTTAACAGTGATTTAAATGTTAATAGAAATTCTAAGCACTAATTTATTAGCCTTTCATAGTTAGTTACAACCCCTGTTTTGCATACAACCGAGATGCATCTCCTCAGACAAGCGTTTAGTCTAAAAACTTCTATTACAAACACGGAGCAGTATTCAACGTTGTTAGCGTGATTGGATACAACGTTATGCTTTGTAAGTTAATTAGCAATTGCTGCTTTTTTCTTCCAGGCATAGCCGGACCAAATTAGCAAAGCTTCTATTCCATGATCATATCAGAAATTTGTCTACGGGTTTCAATTAGTTAACCGAATTACCTACATCTTGATTTCCTAGGACAAATAATTTGAAGTTAAATTGTTTGCTATCTGGTTCAGTAGTAGCAGGAGCATAATAATTATTTTGGGGGACGGATGAATTCACGAGAGATATTTATCATTCATTCTTTTAAATAATTAAACATACGATTTCGAAAGGAAAACACGAAGGAAAACTTGACAGGGAACATGCGCTTTTAAAAGCAATAAAATTTATGTAGAGCCTGCAGTGTCATGCAATATGTGAAGAGAGTAATAATAAATATTACCGAGATCTCCGTAAGACAGGCCGGGGACAAAAATTTTGTGTTTTCACGATACTGGTCTGGTCACGGCATAACGTAATATACAATATACAGAGGAAAATATTTTTATCAGTAAAACAGAATATATTTCAAAATAAACTGTTACTTATGATACCTGACTTGAAAGGGGGTTTCCACATCACCATAGAGGTACCCTAATAGACGCGTTGGCTCTTAAGGAGGCTTCGCCAGTAGCCCTATTTCCACTAAAACCGATTGCAAATCGAAGATCTACCTATGAAATTTCATTAATTTTCTGTTTGATCTATCCTTATTTTGACTGCCGATTTCATTGTTGCTTATTTCCTCATCATACTTTTCTAATTTTAAAATTATCAACTTCCGCAAAATGATCCTGTTTACCTCTCTTTAAAAACTCGTTTTCTTATTTATTTCAAATAAGTTCATTAAATATTTGATAGGCTTGAATAGAAACTTCAAAGAATAATTCCGATGGTTGTTTTAAAGCACCTCTTGTTAAATTTTTAAGATATTCGCTTACCTCAACAGAGTCGTTTTCAGAAGAGTTAGTAAATTGTATGAAAAATTTGATTTGTAGTAATGTATATTAAACAATTTTCACAACCATTAACAAATTTATTAACAGAATGTGCACAATATCCGGAAATATAAAATAGTGCTGATAATGCTGAATAATTTAGTTTAATGTCAGACATATTAGGAATTGTTCCTGAAAAGAAATCGATATTTTCAAACGACGAACCATCTTTTTCGTCTTTGTCATTAAATGAAAACTCTTTTAAGGAAAATGTACGAAACTAGGCCGACTTTACTCTAAGAAGACTTAGAACTTTTAATTTTTTCTGATTCAAGGACTTGTGCCAAGGAGATATAGAAATAAAAAATCTCTGAAATTTTATAAAAGGAAATGGAACAAATTTTGCTCCTTAAATTTAAGTAAAAAGTTGTTGAAATTTAATACGTCATCACTGCGAACCCATTCCTGAAAAATAGTCTCATCCCGATTTGCTAACTCATGTCGCCTTTCGTCTGGGTGTTTTCGCTTGGCAGGTGATTTCTTTGTCATATAGGACGGTTGATTAGGAAATATTGAAGGAATAGTGTTTTTTGTAAGTTTTGGTTTCTTTCTAGGAACTTGCAAGATAGAACCACCATCCCTAGTCATTCTATCTATTTTTATAATACACGAATCAGAAAAATACCTAATACAGACTACTGAATGTTTTGTAGGACGACTCTATATGAATGGCCTTAATCCATCTTTGTTTAAATTCCTCATCTTTTTGAAAAGAAAACACGGACACATAAGTATTGGTACTATCGTAATTGCTTGAGCACTTAGGTACACAACATTTAGAAGCCATAATGAAAACAATTAAGATTTTAATTGTTAAAACACATGGGTATTATTTTGTTTGCACTTTTTTCTAGAAATTGCCACACAACAAAAACAAATCACCTCCGATGTCTATTTTACTGGCTTTACCGACTTGACTAATTGTCACCAAGAACTAAATACATTTGAGGAGCCTTACACATTCATTCAATTACATATTATTTTATTTTACAGTTCTCACAAATCATATATATTTTCTGTATTAATAAATCCATTTGAACCTGTAAATTTATTTCAGTATTATGAACAGTTGCTTTATTGTGCTTTGGTACCAAATTATAATCCGAATCCTGGAAATTCTTTAAGAGAGTATTGATGTGCAAAGGAGGTTTAAGATAAACTTAAATTTTCCCTCCATTTTCTTCCAAAATTGTTGCTGAGTCGTATTTTTTCTGTATCTGAAACCGATTTTGACAGACAATATCGCAATTTTAACAAAATATTGTTGATATTTTACCATGTTTTTATAATTTTGTTGTGTGATATTATTGGATACAGAATACAGACCAAAATATATTATATATTATGTGACAGTTACAAGTTAAATTAAATTAAAAACAGTCATCCGTCTGACCAACATAAGAGAACTGAAGTTCCTAAGGTGTCAATTTAGTTAGGTTTCAATGGCCGACGAAGGGTATAGCACAATTACTAATATAAAGTAAACATCTTGGCAATTGCCGATTTAATATACATACTCAACATGTTATTATGCTCGTACATTGCAATTAACAATAATTGGTCCAACCTGTAGAATTTTAATTAAGTAAACATTAATCAAACCCAATGTATCAAATAAACTTCAAATGCAAAACTAATTAAGTTAGGAATATGCAAATAATGTATGCAAATAATATTTATTTATCAGCCGCATAAATCAGCAATATGTACTCTCGCTTGTTTGAACCGTCACGTCGCGTCGGTTCGTAACGAAAGGTGGACATTGCTTTTACATGTTGGAGAACTACCGTATGAACTACCGTACACTTGTAGTTGTCATAAAACATAAACCATTAATTTGGTCAATGAATCAATAAATATTATGTAGAATTCATACAGAAAAGTTAATAAAAAATTAAGTACAGTTAGGTATGTGCAATAAATTTCGTAACACCATTTTTATGAAAATGTTTATAAAATATGGTTTCTCTACAGATGTTTAAGGTATATTCATACAGCTTTAAAACTACAATCTCCCATTGTATGTATGTATGTATATGGGTCGAAGTGTAGTGGTTTTACTTCCACTACAGCACTTAGGCCTCATTAGGCCCTTTGTGCATTCCTCCTTTTTACTTGAGTACTTTTCTTCTACATAATCTCCCATAGTAACTTGCCTGCAAATATTGGGTTTGGTTTGAAAACGTACAATGTCCGTCGACAACTTGAGAAATTAATTGACATTATATAAAATTTGATATAAAATTTATATAAAAAAATATATGAATATAAATTAACATAAAAAATAGTTAATAAGAAAATTTTAAATAATAAAGAAACCCGTGAAATATTTTGATATTTGTTCAAAATTTGCTACACTTTTGAGATTTGAGGAATTACACAGAACCTACAGAATTATTAGATCTGATATATGTAAATATTTTAATTTTAAAATTACTAACTTAAAACTACTCTACCACTGATCTAAATCACCTAATATTTAATGGCTGGGATTATAACTTAGAAAGAGAACATTTTATTGCATCCCTCGTATATCAAAATGTCCAACTCGCTACTAATGTAGAAAATCTTCTGACTATTCAAAATGATAACATTAATATGATAATATATAATTTTATAAAATCTGCGCGCATAGTAGATAAAAGAGAAGGGAGGAAAGGAAGGAAGAAAAAAAAAAGAAAAGCTATAGATTAAATATAATTATCAGTATACCACTAGTTAGCTAATAAAAGAAAAAAATATCATTAATACTGTTACACTATTATTACATTGTATAATTTGAGATTGACTCCATATTTGTTATTAAACATTCGAATGGTAAACATTTCTGTGGCTAACGAACCAGTTTTCGGAAACCAAAGCATTATCCAAAAAAATACAATGCATAATTTATGAATACCGAGAATCTGAAAGACAATAAAAGGACAAAGCAAAGATTAAAAACACGAGAAGATACAGAACTCAATTTAAAGCAAATAATTTAAAGTTTTTAATAATTATAAGAAAATAAAAAAAAAACAAAAATCTTTAACCATTTAGTATTTAACTTAATAAATATCGTAAAAAGCATTTATTTCTACATAAATTGTGCTAATATTGTTTAAACAATATAAATATTTAATTCCACACATTGAAATGTTTCTGATTTCAAATAGTATATAAAAACAAATCAAAATAGGACCTGCCTCTGACTAAGAACTAAAGTCCTTCATTGACTAGACTGAAAAATGTCTATGGAGTAAAATTACAAGGTAAATAAAATTTCTTTTATTTTTATGTTGACAAAAAAAATCGACAGTAAGAGTTTTTATTAGGTTGTGAGTTTTATGTGAGTTTCGATACTAACCTTAAAAATATGCAACAAGACGAAAATTATTTTGAGGATGGTAATTATTCAATCCAAAGAAATATGTACCAATAATATGCAACAAGTAACTGATTTTCCGAAACAACTAGTGATAAACCAAGCAGAGACAACAGGTAACGCAATTAATGTCCAACATTGTAATGATATAATAATAGTGATGCTAAATATTTACTACCATTGGCTATATTAGTTAAATGTAAACTGAAGAGAAAAAAATTAACCAGATTCGAACGATTGGAAGAGCAAGAAATAGTAGCAAAATGTTTCTTGATATAATGAGAAAAGCAATAAATATAAAGGATAAGGTATGAAAAAAATATAGTAACATATTTTGTAGTGGAATAAAAAAGGATGAAAAGTTGGCTCAGTTTGATAAGCTCTGGAACGATGGCAAAAAATGTTCCCATCTCCTTCCTAGTTGATTGCCAACAATAATAAGGACAGAAGCATACAATAACGAAAACAATTTAAAGAACATATTTATTTATCTTCCTTCTGATTAGGTTGCTATTGTAAAAGAATCACGTTACGTTAAAGTTACGTTTCATTTTATTTTTTTGTGTTCAATATTATTATAAGTATTCTTATTATGTGACTTCTTGTATAATATTAATTCTCTGACATCCCTATTTTATATAATATATTGAAATATAAATTATTACCATGTATCTCCATTTTAAAACCACAAAATAAAAAAGATGATATTTTATTAGTAGTCTGTACCTAATTAAACAAAACATACCTAAACACAAAAAATACAAGAATAAATTAAAATGTATGAAAGTGTAAACTAGTTCTTTCACCTCCTTTAAAAATGTTGTTTTGGAGATAAGAGGTATTGTTTCTTAAACGTTGATATGTAATTAGATCATGCTCAACTATGACGGTTTTTATTCCGTTGGTAGTACTGCGTACATCTAATTAGTTTAATTAGTATTAAGCACCTTTAAAGGTGTTTATCTGAATGATTTGAAAGCCGTGATGAAAACGTTGGATTATGGTACTACCAAGGGCAGATCGTCGAGGATCGTTACGTTAAATACTTCCAGATATAAATCGGGATCGATGCTGCGTTTGCATAGGACGAATGAAAACAAAATGAAACATTTGTTTTATAAACTCTTTCCAATTACTTTTCTGTTGACACATGCAAATTGGTACGGGGTTCATTCTAACTGAAATAATTAATCGAAATCGCAATATTGAACATATTTTCAAATTTTAATTGTTCATTACAATGAACGGTTCGTAAAACTGGCCTTGGTATTTATTCTTCCTGCTGGTCTTCCTGCTTAATGGAGAATTATGTATGGTAAAATAGCTTGGCACTTTTCAATTTTAAAAACAATTTTTAATCCGGTTTTAAAGTTAATAGCGCAACACCTCTTTGTAAAAAGTTTTCAATAAACGCACAATATAAAGCTCTCGAGAATTTGTAAGCAGTGACGATGCGGCAAAGTGTATCAAAGTATAATCACAGGCCATTAGGAGCACGTGAATACCCGAGTTGCATGTAATAAGGGCTGTTTTATAGATTGGAGAAAAATCATAAAATACAGAGCACAACGAATTGCCGTTTTGTAATCCTTGTGTGTTCGTGCACCACATTTATGACCACAATTGAAGCTGTGCGTAACCAGACAAACTTTTAGACGAAATCGGATTTAGTTCATCATGATGCAGTTTGACTAAACTTGGAACCCTTTTTAACATAGTTAATAAAACTATTTTTATCTTCATGGCGATTGACTAGTGATCTGGGAATATTTATAATATTTTGATAACCCGAACTCCAGAATTGTGACTTCGTCTTCCGCAGTTAAAGCAAAGCCGCTGTCTTCATCTTGGCCATTGAAATGCTGTCTACGTCACTCACTATTGTGGACTTGTAGTATTATAGATCATGATGACTGGTAATATATATGATAGTAAATAAATAATAAGACTTAGAACGTAGGTATACCATAACTCTGAACCCATTTCGTCCTGATTTAAAATTACTTGCTCCATGCACTTTGAAATATCTCCGTGAAAAATCTTAATAACTGAATATTATTCACCGAGATACAAAGTTGGCTCTAGCAAACTAAAACATAGGCATGATTAAATACCTCTCTGCTTCCTCGGGAGATTCATTATATCTCCTTTCAGCTCCTGTCATCTTCATATTTTAAGCTAAAAGTAAGGCATTATTTATTTGCCGAGGAATCTAATATATTAATGAATGTTTGTTCATAAATCTATACGTAGCAAGCAACTCTTGCGTAGCAAGAATATTGTCAGAATAGTCATTCATTTAGAATTAAAATGAATACAAATTCGCTAAACTAATTTTTACAATATGGGTTTGATGCTTACCTTACGAGGCGGTGCGTCGCGACAACGGGAACCAAAGCTTTAACCTACTACAATATTATTTCTAGCACTATGTTTAGTTATTTTTTCTTTCAGTATAGCTACGTGCATCTACCACAGAGTTGGCAGCACATTAATGGTGCATTAGCTGGACTATGCTGTGGTAAAGCCATATATCTAAACAAAGCAAGTATGACGAGTGTAAATATAATAATGTGTTAGATATTTACGTAAAATATACCGGGTCCTTTCTTTAATATTTGGAAACCACGTGACCATGTTTATGTAGTTATTAGACAACGTATTATATAGGGAATAGGGAAATCACTAGATTGATTCCTAGGAAAAATTATGTAAAATCTCTCGCTGATATACAGCGGCAACGCGAATTTTCGACGCGAATTAAGTAGAGTATGGTAGTTGCTACCTGCGTTAAAATACCCTTGCTCTATAAAATACCTTCCTTGTACCTTCCAACGTGGACAGTAATTTTGGCGTTACCCTCTATTGTACCTGTAAAATGGAATTAATAATATAAAATTATCTGTCAAGTGTAATAATTTGGCGGAAATTATGTCCTAATAAATTGGTGACATTATTTTACTCTGCTTTTCACGGTGCGTTCCCCCTGTGAGAATAATTTTCAAACCGATATTTCAGAGTAATCGGACGCGTAATAAAATTAAGTATTATCACATCATCAAATTTCTACTGGGGAAAATTCGCCGTAATTAATAACAATTAGGCTAATTAGACTAAGACTTTGGGCTGATAAATATCGATCGGGCAAAAAACAACCCCTGCCATGGTTTTAATAAGATCAGAGTTCGGAGTTGTTAGATATCGACGGCGTGTGATAAAGCGGCTTGTTATTCTAGAAAATACGTAGGGAACGCAGATAGAAACAAAGTACGATCACCTAATCCATGAGATATTTCGAAGGTATGGGAACATATTGAGGAACACATCGCATTATCTTAATGCACTTAATTAAGCACCACCGTAGTATCAAAATACATGCTTTTATCATAAATAATGCTTGTGGGGGAGGTGCCGTGATGATATGGAAACACCGATCAGTGCTCGGCTTCTGAAAATTATATCATTGTGCTTTTCTAGCATCCATCCCGTCTGACAGGGAAAATTGTTATTGTTTTAAAGAGGATAATTGATTGCAATGTCACTGCGTGGTCTTCTTTACGAAATCAGTAAACATTCACAATACAAATAATTAAACTGATGCCGACGACTAAAATATAGCTAATATTATGTGCAGTGGTGGAGCAGCACCGAAATCTGTCGCTTTTAATTGTTAAAAATATTTCAGCAACGATAATTACTGTTGTCTTAACTCGTTGAAGAAAACTGGTCGATGGGTATGGTTGCAGCAATCGTGCATTTCCAACATAAAAAGACGCTGGCAGAAAGGAATAGATCTGCAAAAGCGTCCGATTAGGCGTAGCAGAAGTTTCAAAGGAAGATGAAAACAACGTTCTCATTAATTATATGCAACAATAGCTATTTGTGCAATAAGTTAGGAAAAGTGACCTTTTCTCCGCATGAGGGATAACACAAAATACACCATATGATGAAGACACTTTTCCTGCTAGTTGCACATATGATTATTTTTTAAATAGTATTTTGAAATTAGCTGAAATAACTAAAAGTATTCAATTATTTTTTTTTTATTGAAATTGTAAATTTCGAAAATATGAATAAAAAATCCTGAGGAAACGTTGATATGGAAGCGAGTTTATTTATTAGGCTTTCGTTAATATTATTGTGCCAGTGATTGTGCAGAAGAATCGGACATTTTCCATAAAATGTCCGATTCTTCTGCTTACGACAAAAACTATGATACGGATGGTGATGAATCAGCAAATATCGCGCTTCTATAGAATTGCTAACAAGATCCAAAAATAAATACCAAAAATGGTTCACTTTAAGACTGTTTTCTGGGCTGTTCTGCCGTGGTCCAAGGACTTGTGCTGCTCCAAACGTTCCGCCGTTCTTCGCTGAAGGCATCTTCTGACTGATTCTCATCAGCCACCACATATCAGTCCCGAGGTATGTCCCTACGAAGACCGGCGAAACGATTGGAGCAGCACTTGGACCACGGCAGAATAGCCCGGAAAATAGTTTCCAAGTGAACTACGCCGACCGGAACTACAATAAAAAGTATATCGCTTATTTGAAGATTGCAGTTATCAAAAGGGCGTAATTTTTATAACTGAGGTAGTTTTACCAGCTCATTTTGAACAAAAAGCCAGAGTATGCCAGAGTTCCACGTCGTGGAGTCTTTACTCAATGATAAGAACAATATTGTCAGTGAAGAAGAATATTGACAAAAATAAATAAGTTTAACTGCTTTCCTGAAACGTAAATCGGTAGGCCATAGATCCAAGAAATTTAGTGTTTTAAGAACATCAGAAGTGGAGAACTTATTGAAAGAAGAAGATGACCAAACCCACTTGATGATGAGGGTAAAGTCTAATTTTCACAATTCCAAATATTGCTCTCCAAATATTGAAATTATTTCTCATTTTAGACAGCGTTGATTGTTGGTATCACTGGAGCATCCTGTTGAGAAAAACTAACATATCTTCAGCTTGAACATATAAAATATATGAGAATTTAATACGAGAGAATATAAGAGAATTTAGTACTTCTAGCGGGAACATCGAAGGGGTCAATCTCGTCGAAATGTTTCTAAAATATAAATTCTACGGAGTTTCCCTAAAAAAGTTGCAGAATTTTTTGAATTTCCTAATGCTATTATGCCACTGTTTCCGGAGAACGCCTGCTATGACACTGGCTAATGCAGGAGAAAACATCGCCACTCTTAAAAGTCATGGTGGATGGCAAGCAACTAAAGTGGTAGAAGGAGATAAAGAGGATCCCGTTCAACAAAATCATAGGTTTAAAAAATAGTAGGTTTTAAGTAGGTTCAAAAATATTGGATCAAAGAGAGATCAATATAAATACAAACTCGACCTCTAATTCATCAAATACATGCGCAGGGCTTTCCATAACCAATTGTAAAAAAGTTGTTGTTAAAATTTATGTTGGAATTAAAAGAAAAACATGTAAGATGTAACATAAACATGTAATAATGAAAAACATGTGTTAATGAAATGAATGAGCATTAGTTTCTCTCATATCTTTATGTGCTAGTTTCTTACAAGTTTTGTTTAGGATAGAAGTATCGATTACACTAACTAATTTTGGCGACACTTGATCACACATTTTTTGGGAAATATTTTCCTGCGCTAGTTAGGAAAAATCGATCTTTTCCTAACTCACATTAGTTTCAAAATCCTAAAAATATCATCCTTTTCAACGGCAGTGCAAGCTTGTCAAGCAGTTTTCCAGGCACAGTTCGTACAGCACGAAACCGATAAAGCAGGGAACTTGAGAAACTGTAATGCAGACAAAACTTTTTTTGCTGCCAAATTCGTGCAATAACAAAAAAATTTTATTGCGTTGTTTATTTTATTATGTTTATTTGGACGTCGTCGTTTAATGATGCGTGTAATTATGAGAAAACCATGTAACTAAGTGTTTCCAACTACGATTTTCTTTTATTTCAAATTTATAAAACCCTCTGTCACTATTGTTTATTAATGCGCTGTTACTTGCGGATATAGCCAGCTTATTTTCTGCGACATCCATCATGTCATAAAACTGTAAATCATAAAGTTGAAATCAAACCGCGCGAGTTATATCAGCTCTTCCAATAACAATGCAGATTTCCCACTTTAAAACAGTACATGCCGAGGCAAATGGCAATAACAACACGTTGCTAACCTACATTTCAGCGCCATAGTTTCGAGTTTTCCTTGTCGGCTGGGTGCAAGCCATAAGTCACAAGAGCCGACGTTGTTTTCTTCCTGGCACCCGCGAACTTCCGAGAGAGATTTCCTGTCATTTGTTTTAAAACGCCCCACCTACCAAGTTTCAACCTGCAAGGAACTATTTAAATAATCCTCAATGTGCGCTTACTATTTTTTTCCGAGCACGAGAGATTTATGATCGCGCACGTTGAACAACTTTATCCGGTTAGGGGCGAAATGTGAGGGCGTTTAATATACACGCCTGTTTCTGTAAACAACCGATATGTTCATGTCAAATTACTGGGAGCGACCGCCGCTTAACATTGGCGGACCTGCCATTCTTGGGGCGGTCGATATCTACGAGATTTTTCCTTTCTATTTTTTCCGCCGCATCTCGGGGTGCTATTATAAAGGAGCTATTTTGTGAACTACATTAGGCAAGAAAGGAGTGATGGATAGTATCGTTGACATTGCATTAAATGGGAAAATAATTTGAAAGGATTCGTCATGGGGCAGGTTTTTTGACTTTCATATACTCGTATTCCGTTCTTCACATGAAACGTGCGAAACTTTTTATATTATTTGTGAAACTTAACAGACAGCGACTTAGGTTCAGATAGTAGTGGGATATATCAAGTGAAACTAATTTCAAAATTTTACCGTTCTCAAAATATTTAATTTAAAAAAATAAATTACATAGAGGGTGATAATTTAATGCCGTTAATTTCTTAGCCGAACTTCAAAACAAACAACTAATCTGTCACCAATTATTTGTTGCCAGTCTGACACCCATAGAAGCGACATAATTAAGTATTGTTTATATTAAAAAATAAAAATTAAAACGTATTAATATAATAATATGTATTAATATGTTGTATTTCTAAATTAGTTATTTTTTAATGATGGAGAATGTAACAAGGTAATGAATGAAACAGTATTTAATGAGGGATGCCCTTCATTTACCAACATGCGAAATAACCGGCATAATGATATAACTACTAACGTAACTAATAGAATACCAAGTAGTACTAAATATAGGTTATGTTAACTGCTTTACGTGAAGTTGGGTATGTAAGATACGAGATATACAATATTCTATATTCTCCCTATGTTCTATAACTTTAGAGGAAATTGCTGTACCTATACGAAAATTTAGGATTTTTTTCTGCAGATTTTAAATATGTAAAGAGAAAAACAATTGAACCTCTCATAGAAGAGGTTCAATTGATTGAAGAGATTCTCTGTAGCTATGTATTCTTGAATGGAACACCCTATATGTTTTTACATATTTGCATAGACATATTTGCTGTGAATTCAAAAATATTTAGATCTTATATGCTATCTTTTACAGTTCTTGAGATATTTAGTGTTACAACTTTGTATTGTTTACTGAACTCTATTACCGATGCGTCAGTGGTTTAAATTTCTCGATTAAAAAAATATAGAAAATAAGACAGAAAAACATAAAATAAGGCCTCATAAATGTTTACCGGTTGCAAGGTTAACGATTTTTTTTCAAAATACCGTCTTTTGTTAATTTTTAAAAGAAAATATCTTAAAAATATTAAAAAAATAAACAGAAAAGGTCTCTAAATGTGTTTTAACAGATCAAACTCAAAGAAGCTCTGAGAAGCAGCGCGGCAGGCAGTGCAGTAATTGAAGATTTTCTGCTTATTGAGATTCTTATCTTATCTGAATTATTTCAACCTCGACCGATGACGTGAAATTTGGTGAGTAGTTAGGGGATAGTTCAATGAGCAAAATTGCCGAGGTGGAATGCCACCCCTTCTAGAGAGGGACACATTTTATGTAAAGAATTATAAGTTTTTTCGATATATCGATATTTTTCGAGTTATTAGCGATTGAAAACGTTAAAAGTGCATGTTTTTGGACGATTTTTCGCGAATACCACGAAACCTTCGGGTTCTCCCAAAAAAAGTTCTCCCAAAAAAGAGATTGTTTTTAATGAATGTTTTTTAATGAAGTCCAAAATAAAGGGAGTAACAACTTTGTTCGAAGTATTCAACGTTAAATAATGGAAAACTGATAAATTTCTCAGGAAAAACTTATAGAACATTTTTTGTAGTACTTGGAAATACCTTTAAAATCAGTAATGTTGCTTTAATATTGCGTTATAACTAAACGAGATACGATGCAAACATGGTGGACAAATTTTTTATAAAACAAAATGAGCGCTAAACCCCAGCCATTCCCACCAGAATGTATATTGTCATCCCTTTTGAAATTACGTTATTTTAGTATTAGTCATGTAATCCAAAAGTTTGTTAAAATGTTTGTTAGAATGCGTATTTTTCGATAAAAATATAATGAAAATAAAAAACGAATTTTTCAAATTTCTTAAAAAAATACTTTATTTTCCCAATTAGATAATGCTCTATTTTTTAATAAGATTATATGGACCGATGAGGCAAGTTTTTCGACTGCTGGTATTTTTAATAGAAAAAATTTCCACTTTTGGAATAGTGAAAATCCACACCACATTAAAGACATCTAATTTCAAGGATGTCAGACATTTTCCATGTGGTGTGGCGTTTATAATAATCTAATTATAGGCCCCATATTTCATATATACCCTTTAAATGGAGCACGGTATTTAAATTTGCTGCTTAATGAAATAGAGCCGAGTTCAGAAGAACTTCCAATACTAGAGTATAATAGACTGATATGGCACCAAGTTAGAGCACTGTGTCATAATACACATACACAAGCAGTACAAAATTAATTGAATAATAAATATCAAGAATGGATACGGAAGTTGCGAATTATTAGGTGGGCTCCAAATAGTTCGGACTTATTATTGCTAGCTACTTTTTTCGGAGACATTTAAAAAGTGCATGCTCTAAACAAAGAACTGTAAATTTATACGAACTTAAATAGAATATCTGCCGAAATAATCCGTTTAAATGAGAATCGGAATACCTATCCTGAATAACAGCATAAATAATTTGTAGAAAAGTTATCGGTTATGTCTAGAAAAAAATAGAGGTAATTTTTGAACAGTTTTTGTAAAACTTTTTCTTTAGATATTATTTTTTTTTAATTAAATAAATGTATCTCTAAAAATATAAAAAACTAACGTTTGTTATTTCCAGCGGCCAAATGCGCCTTAAAGCTTAAAACGCTATTTGTAAACAATACAAAGTTTAACATTAAATATCTCGAGAACCGTAAAATATAGCATATAAGACATAAATATTTTTCATATAAGACATAAATATTCATAGCAAACCTAGCAAATAAAGTAAATTAATAGTAAAAAACATTTTTAAAAACAATCTTTAATTAAATGCTCTGAAAAGAAGAAAATAAACTTTAAGTTTAATTACACAAATTCGACCCAAAATATCGTAATCGGGGACTCCAAAAACTCCGGGGTAACAATTTCAGACGGATTGGAGCAAATAAGTTTTTGATCGCCGTCTTAAATCCGCCTTCTTCAATTTTTGTTATCGCCAGCAGTTGAACCTTGCCGGTCCTTACAACATTTGTTCGAGCACCACGAAACTATCCCTAATCATTGTCGAGTTATAACTCTTTAAAACTGGTATAACATCTTGATTTCCGCCATTTTGCCCCCTTTTTTCCCTTGAAGCCTTTCATTTGATATCCATATCATGGGGTTTATGCACCCTGATGAAAAAACATAGTCCACCATCTTTGGGAGTCCGCCATATTGGATTTATAGTGAAGTCATTTTATATTCGTATTATTCTCAGCAAACCCTTCTTTTGAAACCCATGTCATGGAAGTGCATAAAAATAACTAGTCCGCCATTCTTTGGGAATCCGCCATATCGGATTTAGAGTGACGTCATTTTATTTTGGTATTCTTCTCAGTAAATGCATAAATAATAACGAATCCATATTGGGTTTCGAATGGCGTCACTTAGCTAACCATGCATTGTCATGCAAACTATACGTGCGTGCAAAATTTCTGCTCAATCGGCTGAGGAACTACCTACTTTAAAAATCAGTTGCAAGATTTGACCCGAACAAACATACATAGATACATAAATAAAGGCTTGCAAAATGAGATTATATTATTATCCTGCAGCATGTGTTACTAAAAATACAGAAACAAAAGGTCTGCAATAAATTGAGACAAGTATCGATATGGCTTGGTTGGCAGAAAATATATTTTTTACCTCATATATTTAAAATTTCAGAATAGGTTTTACATTTACTATAATCTGCCAGTTTACTCTTAATACATACATACGAAGCTGTGAAAGTGATTTGGTTTTAGGCAACATCTGCATGAATTTGAAACAACTTTAGTATGATCCGAAACGCGTCACTGCTATATGAAATATTACGAATATAGCGAAATGGTGGCGGCGGCGATTATTAGTTTATTCCTCTCCTATGAAGAGGGATAAAATCCTTTATTGGATCAGTGTCAAGATGTGGGTAGAAATGCACAGCAAATTCGTACAAATCAGACGTCCAAATGGCCGATGGTATTTGTGTAATAGAATTACTTGCAATTCTGTTACTTTGAGTGATTTTGTTTTATACTTTTTATAGACTTATAACGGATATTCCTCTGATATAGTACATGAACCTCAAGAAATAAATAAAATATGACTATTTTAAAAATGATTTCACAACTGGACAATTCCCAATGTAAAATTTATTTTGGTACCCATTTTAACATAGCACGTTTGTTCTCCACTAACTGGCATGTCAAGCATTTTCTTAAATGTATAATTATAGGTCAATTAAGACATTCTAGTTCGCAAAATATCCGGTAACTCTGACTTTTTGATATGTTGTTAGGATATCAGCTGCATAGAAGTTTGCAGCTTCGAAACACTTGTGCTCTCGCGTGAAGGGGGAAAACCACGATATTTTTGGATCTTTATAGTTTTTGAGATATAACTGGTAAATAATGGATCCTACGTAAACAAATAATTTCAGCTTTTTTCAATCCGATAAAATTTCCTTCATTTAGAGACTAAGTGCAGTTCAGACCAATAGGGTCTGAACTGCAATAGGTCAAGAACTGCATTACTTATATACCTCGTAATTTTATTTATAATATGGATTCTATAGTATAGTATAGTATACAGTTTTGCTGGAAAGAACAAAATCAGGTTTTTGTTCTGTATGTTAAAACCTATTGGTCATACAAAACTACACTTAGTGTCTAAATGAAGGCAATTTTATTGGATTGAAAAAAGGTGAGATTATTTTTTCACGTAGGATTTATTATTTACGAGTTATAACCTAAAAACTAAAAAAATCCAAAAATATCCCCCCACCACGCAGAGAGCACAAGTTTTTTGAAGTTGTAAACTTGGTTTAATGCAGCTGATATGAATCCTAACAACATATAAAAAAATCAGAGTTAACGGATTTTTTGCGAACTTTCTTTTTACAAGTTTTTATTTAACTTGCTATAACACTCGGAGTAGTTTCCACAAACACCAAAACACTTTCACTTCGCTCGACGCGCGTTTCGCCAACCAAGTTGGCATCATCCGGAGACGATTAAAACTAATCTTAAACTACAAAATCTACCATATTTATACTATTACTCGTAGTTTGAGTAAGGTTTTCAAAAACGTGGGTATAACAGCGATTCATTCGTCGAGCAACAAATTACAACAACTTTTAGACAATCCAAAGGATAAAATTGTTCCAAATGAAAGGTCTGGGATTCACGAAATTAGTTGTAATGATTGTGATCGAAAATATGTTGGACAAACGAGACGATCAATTAACACCAGATTTAAAGAGCATATGGCTCATCTAAAATATGGAAGAACAGATAAGTCTAGTGTTGCACAACATGCTTTTGACAACAATCATAGAATAGATATTAGTAATTTAAGATTAGTTAGAAATGTGACCAATAATAGACAGTTGGATGCATTTGAGAGCATAGAAATTGTAAAATGTAATAGTAGTATGAATAGCGACAAGGGACCTATACCGTATAGCCCGCTTTACGCGTTGCTTAGCAACCGATGATTGAACCGTGATTAGTCACGCATAAATTTCACGGTGATATCATTAGTGACGTCACCATGAAAATAGTATAAATATGGTAGATTTTGTAGTTTAAGATTAGTTTTAATCGTCTCCGGATGATGCCAACTTGGTTGGCGAAACGCGCGTCGAGCGAAGTGAAAGTGTTTTGGTGTTTGTGGAAACTACTCCGAGTGTTACAGTTACATCAAAGGTTCCAGCCCTATCCAGTATTAACTTGCTATGTATGGATCTATGTTTGTTCAGGTCAAATCTTACAACTGAATTTAAAAGTAGTTAACCTCAACTGATTGAACTGAAATTTTGCACGCACGTATAGTTTGGATAGTTTGTATAGTTTGGAACAAACTTAGAAACATGTCCAGCGATAACTAAAAAATTAAAAATAGATTAATAGTAAAGAAACAAATTTAAACACAAGCTTTTATTTATCTGCTCTAAAAAGGAGAAAATAAACTTTATATTAAATTAAACCCATCAATTTATTACATTTCACAATTTATATGATATAAAAGCTTGTCGCGATTTAACTGTGTAGAAAAACAATAATACAATATGTAACTTGATATTGACATATAAGTAATTCTAAAAAAAAATAGTTTTTTATAAAATAGGTAAATCTCGTGAGAAGCTTTTATATCATATAAATTGTGTAATGTAAAAAATTGATGGGTTTAATTTAATTTATATTCTCCTTTTCAGAGCATTTAAATAAAAGCTTGTTTCTAAAAATGTTTTTTTATTATTTCTGTCAGTATTTATTCTAGTCAGTATTATGCCTGTCAGTATTTTTATTTATGCCTGTCAGTTTGGCTTTCTATGTATTCACATGGGATTTTTCCCGTTTTTGAGACGATATTGTTTAGCTAACACATAATATTCGTCTTCTGCTCCTAGTAACATAATATACCTACTATATGCAACAATCTGATAGATATATATATATATATATATATATATATATATATATATATATATATATATATATATATATATATATATATATATATACTCAATCGTGCTGGATTATAAAAAAAATCAGTAAGGGGGAAATATTGTTCATACGTAGGTAATTTAAATATTCTTTACGTATATCGAACAAGAGGCTTAGTGAACAAGGCATTGATATAATATGTTTCTGTAGTGGATTTGTTTACATACGAGAGTGGAATTTCCTTAATATCGATTACAAAATCCCCACTGATTCATATAATATCGAAAGCTCCCGAAAGAGAGTATTCGCAGTAAACCTTTCATAAAAAGTTTTTAGTATCTATAACTGTTGAACGGAACCAGTTTGTAGAAAAGTTTTAATACGTGATACAGTTAAGTTTATACACTCTTTCCGAACTAGTAGGTATCAAGTGTAGATATGTTTTTAACTCGATGGTGGTTGGTTTAAGTTTAGGGTTTGACTCAAAAATATAGCTAGTACCTACTATTTTAATTATATTTGAACTTAGATCATTTACACAGGGTATTACAACGAAACAGATAACTAGATGCATTTATTTATTTATCTACTTTATTTTTCATACACTTATTTTACACCCAATTACCGAATAAGAAAGTATAAAACATATGTAAAATTGTACTCCCTGGTTTTTTAGTACTAATTAACTTTGAATGCGACTACAAATGTAGATAAAAAAGATCGCTAAATTTCGTTCTATTATTGCCATACTTGATCAAATATATAATATAATTTTGGGTATACATCACTCTCTGTTCGATGTATATACAACAACAATTGTTCCTCTTGCGATACAGAGTTAATTGAGTTTACCTAACCACCTAGTGGTGCGATAAATGATTTTATATATTTAAATTATGATTATAAAATAATGTCTGCATTTCTTTGTCGCGATTATGCCGAAAATATTATTCATGATTAAAGCGAAAGAAAATAATACGAATATCTTGCTTCCTTTGTGCTCTTTTTGTATTAGCATTTATAAAAAGTGAGATCCGGATCACTAATGAAACAAAGGGAAACACTTGGTAGTTTAATTCCCTGTCTTAACGCTATTTCGAAAAAAAAAACACAATAGTAGTTCCCGAGCTCCATTTATGCCGCTCTAAAACCCAGAGTGACTTGATTTATAGTGATAAGAGCGCAAGAGATATTTAATGGAAAATTTAATTTACGGCAGCGGCAAGTGAAAATCCGCTGCAGGATCTCCACACCTACTTTTTGCCTTGTATATTCCTTCCTTATGTTTTATTTGTATTATTTTTGTTTTTGTATTTTCCGTCCTTTTGTATTTTTTGATCTTAATATGTTAAAAAATATGATTATTTTAATTTAACATATTTACACTTTCTGATGAATTTATTTAGGGCCTCTATTCTATTTATAATATATATATATATATATATATATATATATATATATATATATATATATATATATATATATATATATATATATATGTATTATATACAGTACGTTAGAAAAGTAAAGTTAAATTCAATATTTCTTAAGTACTTTCAATAATCTGCCGGAAAAAAAGATTAGCTTTTAAGTTCCTTGCCATTTATATTTATTATGTGATACGACCTCTTGGCTTTGTAGCAGTTCATTACACAGAGAAATAATCAAATACATTGGTAAATAATCAAAGGAAAACCCTTACCAATTGCATATCTGGACGGAAACTATTTACTTAGAAGTCGTACCAGTTCTTTCACTTTTATTCAGGATCTTCAGAGTGATGTACGATTTGTTTAGTTGATCATTTATACTTGAAATTTTGCATTAATACTTCGCCATTCTCACAGTGACACTTATATGTGACATGTTTTGACTGAACTCAAATCCATAGATAATACTAATCTACTCGACTATTTATATTTATTCTATTTGAACGAATATAAATATAATTTATATATCAATATGTTGGATATATGTTTCCGTCTACATGTCCAGATATACAGCTGGTAAGTGTTTTCCTTTAATTATTTCTCTGTGTAATGAACTGTAATGTATATGTATATATATATATATATATATATATATATATATATATATATATATATATATATATATATATATATATATATATATATATATATATATATATATTGTCCACTCCGTCAATGTTTGATACTTCCCGAAGAGCATAACAAGCACCATGAAAACGCATCAAAATAATAGGCATGACCAAAAAGCTGCAGGTTGCCCGCATCTTGCCCAACGAAGTGATTCCCCAAGCAACGGATTCTGGGAACTTTTTACTAAATGAATTCCTTGTACACGTACAGCCACATTAAAGAATTTAGATTGTGAATTTGGAACAATATCCGGGCGCTCTATTTCTATTTGTACAAATAGGTGGTAATACAAAGTCCAATGTTGAAGCGGAAATGGGAGAAATATGGCGTCACGTACTATGTGCAATTCAGCTAAACATGTACTCTAAAGTATTTGTTCGCAATTCATATTTCTGCTACTTATAGTCATATATTTGAATAGCTGCATCGTAGATCAGACATAAGTGTAAGAGCGTTCAAAAACACTCTCATGTACCTTCTGGGATTTAGGAGTATAAATAGTTTGCGTTTAAATAAAGTAGGTATGTAATTGCAGAGCATAAAAGTCAAAAAACAATTTTTCTAATACATAACAGAGAAATTCCTAAAAGAAATAAATGTTCCTTGAAATTAGCACTGAAAGAATATTGGCTCATTAATTTAAAAAAGAAATATCAGCAGCCATTTACTTTATTACAGGTATAAATTCATTCGGTCTTCGATGATCACCGCCAATATCAAGACCGCGAGAAATTCGTTACGGATTAATTCACTCGTATATCACTCTATCACTTCTTCACAATCACATATTTCGCAGTCTGAACAGGGGCATTATTCAACTTTACCTTCCTCTTGTTAAATAAGTTAAGATTTCTCCAGCTGCCTCATTGCACGATTTATAATTACCTCGAAGTACCTGTAGTTTACCTTTTTCTTTAAAAGTCGTCCATAAAGATTTTGGTTTTCTCTTTAGATTATCATCAATTAGTGGAAAACCTAACAGGTACTCTCATCTACAAGGTCATGAAAAAGATGAGCTTACAAAATATCTTTTATATGAAGTCATATGAGTAATATCTTTAATCCAATTTTTCTTATGTGGTGGAGGTACAGGGTAAGTCTCTTAAGATTGACACCCCCCTTATCTCACTTATCCTTTGCCGATTTAACTCATTCAAAAAAGGAGTGGACGCGGTTTTTGATGATTTTTTATAATCTGAGCACGGATATTAAAAATCTCGTAAAAAAAAAGATATACAGGGTGGAAAATAAAACATGATTTTTTCAAATGGAACACCCCGTATATTTTAATAGCAAAATAATGTCCTTAATTTTCTGAATAAAAAAATATCTAATTGTTATATAATTACTCCACCTGTTCGTGAGATATTACTAACTACAAACCTATATAAAACTTATAAATTATAAAACAAAAAACATATCAAGATACCTCTGGAAACAATGCCATTTATTGAGATAATAAATAAATAATATATAGGTGACGATAACAGTAACGAGTAATAACAATAAACAACATAAGCCTAATAAAAACAAATAAAAGTCAATATTAATACAGTAACACAATAGAGTAACACAATTTTATTTATTTACACGTAACGCAATTAAATATTTTCCACGTAACCACCACCACTCTGAATACACATTTGGCATCGCTTTATAAAATTGCTTCTCACCCTTTGAAATATATCACCATTTTGGTTTAATTCCTCAATTTTTACACGTATGCATTCTTTTAACTCATTGATATTATTAAAAACCCCAGTTTCGTATATATCTTGTTTTATCGTACCCCAGAGAAAAAAATCCATAGGTGTTAAGTCCGGACTTTTAGCGGGCTAATGTATAACACCGTGCCTTCCTATCCAAATAGGATATTTTCTGTTTAGGTATTTGGTGACGTTCCTTGCAGAGTGTGGTGGTGCTCCATCCTGTGCCAAATAACAGATCTGTTGTCCACTAAATTAATATTATCTAAATAATTTTCAACTGGATGTTGAAGAATATCCACATAACGTTGTGCATTTAAAGGCCCATTTATAAATACAGGACCTACAATAGCATCCTTGTGGATGCCACACCACACGTTTACAGTTTGGTATCCTTGTTTTTTTATTTTTTTTACAATATGTGGATTTTCCGCTGCCCAGTAATGCGCATTTTTTCTGTTAAAAATTCCCGCATTAGAAAAACTGCTTTCGTCAGTCCAAAAGACATGACTTAGAAACTCATCATCTTCCTCTATTCTATCAAGTATGTCTCTGCAGAAGGTTAACCTGTCTTGAAGGTTGTTGTCGTCTAAATATTGAACGGGCAAAATACTATATGGTTTAAAATTATGGCGATGTAATATTTTTATCACACTTCTTTGTGATATATCCAATTCTATTGCTGCGACATGGATGATTTGGATGGATTTTCAGCAAAATATAATAACGCGTTGAGTTCTGTGTCTTCTCCTGTTTTTGTTCTTCGCCTTTCCCTTTTCTTGTCTCTCAGAGATTCGGTATTCCTAAACTTTGCATAAATGTTTTTAAAACTATTTTTGGAAGGTAGCCTTTCTCGACATAACCTAACATACTCCCTCCGAGCAAGAGACTTATTCTTGTTGCACTGAATATAAATTTCAAGTAACTCTTTTCGCTCTTCCAATGAATATACCATTTTCAAAATAACTTGCTTCTTTACGAACAGTACGTATTTTTTACGCTAATATCTAAGAGAGTGAACTACTATCTCACAAAAACTGGATGACATCTGTCAACAAATAAACAATGCAAATATGCATTGTTTCTAGAGGTATCTTGATGTTCTTATTTTATAATTGATACCCGTAATGTGATAAGTTTTTAGTAATATCTCACGAACAGGTGGAGTGATTATATAACAATTACACATTTTTGGATTCAGAATATTAAGGACATATTTTGGTCTAAAAATATACGGGGTGTTCCATTTAAAAAAATCATGTTTTATTTTCCACCCTGTATATTTTACGAGATTTTTAATATTTGTTCTCAGATTATAAAAATTCATCAAGAACCGTGTCTACTCCTTTTTTGAATGAGTTAAATCGGCAAAGGATAAGTGAGATAAGAGGGGTGTCAATTTTAAGAGACTTACCCTGTACATGCAGCGGTGAAGTCCTATTAACAATCATTAGATAATTATTTTTATATATAAAACACTACAACTCTCAAAAAAGTGAGTTTTTATGCTGCTGTTTTCAACACAATAAACGTGCTCAGATGCTGAATCCCACTGGGGCCGTAAAATATTTTCTTTGCAATTTTATCTCTCTTAACATCTTTTTTTACTTAGCTCTTCCATTTCCCGGAGGGCTGCGACAAATGTATTAGGGGTTTTATATTTTATTTGAGATAACTTTTTGTTCATCCTCTGCATATATTTACAAACAGAGCACACATCTGAACACGAAAGCGAATATAATTATTGTTAATGAACCATATGTTAATGTTGCTTCCTATAGATACATAATTCAAGAGACTGAATTCGTATATGACTATTAAAGTTATAATCGAGGTTACAACTTTACAGACGCTAAACAGCTCGTATCCCTATCATATGGCCATATTAATCATATATTACTTTTTAAAATATTATAAATAATTTATTCATTTCTATGTTGTCAATGTTGTCGATGTTGTCTATGATGTCAATTTTGTCGATGTTGTCTATGATGTCTATTTTGTCTATGTTTTTTATGTTGTCTATGTTGTATATGAGTTATTTCGCTGTAGAAGTCAAGTCAAGAGAAGTTTCAATATTAGCATTTGGTCCAGTTTACCTAACGGGGTCAGGGTATACTAATAACGCCAATTTTCATCGGAGAGCAAACGTTTGTATATCGTCATCATCATCATAGTAAAAGTACATGGTAAACTTTACGCTCTTTGGATTTGGTTAATAACAAACTTCGAACAGATACCAGATGACATATGTGGTGTCATACCAGATGATTTATGTGGTGTCAATGCAACCAATTCATACTTTAACAAGGATATTATACACCCAAAAATGACCAAAAGTTTGAAGTTAATTTTAGTCTAGACGACTTGTCCGATTTCGATGATTTTTTTTGTATTATAGCCTCTTTATTCAAGAGTGTGAACGTTCTAATGTTTGTTCAGAGAAATTTTTCTTTATTCATTACATTGAACAATAGCGACGTGTTTTTCCAATCCATTCCTTTCCATTCAATATTTTGTAACACCCTGTGAAATCGTACTCTAGCCTTATCTTCTCTCAACATTATCTTTTTGTATTCAATTTATTATCTTCATTATTACCAGAAATACACAATTCTATTGCACAACATCAATAAAAACATATTGATATCATTTTGGAAAACAGAATTAAGTATCATGCTATGGAAAAGTAAGAGACATGTCGATTAAATACCAAAAGGCACTTTTCCAAAATTAGAATTAATAGAATAATAGAATTAATTAGAAGAAATTCTATTCTTTTTAAATAAATATTAATCAGTTGAATTGATTAATAATCTGGGAACTGATAAACTGAATTTCCGAACCTGCGAAGAGTATCATATAAAATGTTTCTCATTTTATAATTTATCCCTAGTTTAGATAATTTAATTTAGATATATATGTAGCCTAAAATAGGATACAAATTATCTGTAATATACCTTTTTCACTCATGATGCATGAGTGAAACTTATTTCCCTATTTGGATGCATTTTAACGATTCGTTACAAATTGGTTGTTTACCTCGAACTGTTTTACCGTATGACTGCGCCTAGATTCCTATGTTAAATCATCTATATACATTGTTTCCATTTTATTGACTACTAACGAGAACTCTGAAAGATAACTTTTACCTATATTTTAGTGACATACCCATAAAACTCACCGTTTCAGTTGATAACACCGCGTATTTGTGTTATTTTACTTCACGGAGCCTGCCATACTGTTTTCCCGAGTAAAACGTTATTTTATATTATATGCCCAGATATATTTCTTTGTTGTGGAAAATCTATAATTCATCCAATATTTCATTGTGTAAGATTCATATGCATAAAATTAAAATGACTCTAGAAGTCAGTTCCACTACAATTTGTGAGGTTTAATTATTTTATTTACAGCGTTTGTTTGCCATTTTTAGTATAACGTATTTGAGATTTTGCGTAATATTTTTTAATATTACCGGTGGTATATCTTTCTTTTCCTTGAGCCTTGTTTTTATTATACTTTAAGTTTAGTTCGCTCCATAATAATTAGTGAGATAACCAATTATAAGATAGCCCTGCTAAGAAAAAGGCAACCTCGCATTCCATTGGACGGGATGTCTGATTTTAAAATAAACAGAGTCGGCCGTTAATTAAATAAGATTCGGCCATTATGAATTAATTTCTCGAAAACTAATAAAATGTGCAAAGTTTAACGAGTTATTAAATAGATCTTTTTAAATCATAGTTGCTTTTGAACCTGGGTACACTTTTATTTAGTAGGCATCGATATATTTGAAGTTCCTTTGCATCTTTAGTTATAATTATTGAGGTATTAATACATAAAAAAATTCTCAAATATAAAGTAAAAAAAATAAATTTAAGTCTCGAATATTTTAGACTCCCATTTAAACAGTATCCTCACAAATTATTAAGTTAATCTTTAATAAACTGAAAACTGTATCTGAGCTACTGTTTAACGTATGTACATTTATCTATTTAACCAATAAGTAGGGACGACAGGTAGCGGAGCTAACACATGTAGCAGGCTCTGATAATAAACATTTTCTTAATTACTACACGGCTACCAAAATAGTGCTATAATTTCACGTAGGACTTCCTTCGCATTTGGGCACGACACTAATTATTGTTATTTTAGGGCGAAATTTCGGATTTTCTCCCAAGTAATTTATATCATCTAATACATTTACGTTCCAGAGTTGTCGGACCCTTCCCTAACTGTAATAAATCTACACTATTTTATTTCAAATAAGGCCTCCCGTTCACATATACTAAGTAAGTGTTAAGCTGTGCTCAAAGCATTAACTTGTGGACAGTGCGGTTGAAATATGACGTAGATACTTTATATAAAGATCTTTTCAAAATTATTAATTTTTCGACCAACAGATTTCTTCAAGTACAGGACAATATATACATAATAATCGGTGTCGTAAGTATGAAATCCCTATGCAAAGATGTTAATTATAATTTAAGAGTACGAAACAGAAAATAATTATGGAAAAAAAGAATGGAAACTATAGAAAGTATAAAATGTAGGTATGTGTGCGAAAAAAGGAAAAATTTTGATTAGTACTTATACTCCTCAGACAATGCCCTGTATACTCTTCCTAATTTGGTAGCATCAAATACAATGCCACAACCATTGTTGTATTTTTCGATGTTCGCATTATGCTTTAAACCTAACGCAGACTAACTATTGAATAATGAGGCCACAAACTTTTCAGTTTTTGTGCCATTTCCGAAAAGTATGCCAAGAAAACATTCTCAGAGTATTGCGTTACGTTTCCCACCATTTCTCGAATTTGACATAGGCAGCTTCATATACTGCACCATCTTTCATCGGCCGCAAATTTTCTACAGCCAATTTAGCCGTCTCTAGCACCTCGAGAGGTTCATCCGTCACTTCTACATTAATTTTCAGTCCTCAGTCACTGTCAACCGACGCGACGGACGCGATGCAAAATTTTACATATTTGCTCTGATGGATGCAAGTATACGTATCTATAGTATCGATAAGTAAAAGGGACGTATATATGACTGAAATGAAATTTTTATGACTATCAAATTTTACTCACCAAAAAACTTAAATACCCGCCACAGATTTGTTCCAACATTCATTTGTTTTGTGTGAAAATTGTGTGTTTTGTGTATTTATCATTTATACTTGAATTTAAAATATTTTAAGTTCAAGAGATAGAGAGAACGACATCGTCACCGATATACATAACATAATACTAAGTAGTGATATAAGAAAAGTGCAAATAATAGACGCATATGATTGGTTCTCTATGGTTGCAACAAACAGAAAACACATGTAACTTATAATAGCGGATAATAACGCTAAGAAGTTCAACAGCAGCAGCAAAGGCACTGAACAGGTAGCCAGGCGCATATTTTCTCTAAATTTTCAGTAAATCCAACTTAATTGTTAAAAAGTTGTGTTAAACTGGTTTACATGTGTTTCCATATGGTTTTATAGGTGTATTTTGTTAAAATTAAGTGACTTTGGGTGATGAACAAATTTTTATTGAATCATGCTGGGCAGTTTCCTGGAAAATTCAATCTAAGGTTTCGTGATCGTTTCAAGCAGAAGCCCAACAAGTTAAAATATATCAACCAGTGCCTGAAATCTCCAAAGAAGTTCAGTCAGTGCGACAGTGAATCATGTCCAGCAGAAGCTGAGATAATGACAGATTCCAGCAATCGACATTCCAGTCCAGCTTAATCATAGCGCCGCTAGATGTCAGCATGTCAGTGGTGCAGTGAAAGTTTTGTTTATCAAGTATTTTGGGATTAACCAATAACCCCTCTAATAAGGACAAAGTGCTTACTTTAGATATCATGGTGACGTCACGCTCTGGGGGCTTAACCCAGATGGAGGCTAATATACTCTCTAAGCTAATTCAACAGGCTTGCCTAGGTCGGTCGAAGCGGCGATGCCAGAATGTGTTCCAGTGCGACGCTTCTCTGCCTATATGTTGTACTGTACTTAGAATGTAAACAAATTAGAATGTAAACAAAATAAAGTAGCTTTCTCATTAGTCAATTATCAAATCAAATTGGCCGCAAAAAGTCATTAAGAAGCAAGCGTTGTTAGTTACAACTCTCGTGTCAATTGTAATTTGGCAACCCTGTTAACGATGTTTTGTTTTGGGTTTTCGTATAGGACGCCGCCACGGGCCGGCAATAACACCTCTAGAGGGGTTAATCTTATTGCACATTGCACGCGCGCTTGCCTAGTTCCTAATCGATTCTTGATCTTTTTTAACGGTTTATTTGTTGCGGTATTATATCATAATGCCCCAAAAGTGTTGTGTTCCCGGTTGTACAGGAAATTACGAAACCAGTAGAAAAGTTCGGGTGTTTCGTTTTCCCAGAGGCGAAGAGTATCGCAGAAAGTGGCTCTCTGCAATTCCACGTGAAAGTTTTGTGCCGAGTGACAACTCCCGAGTGTGTGAGTGCCACTTTGAAAAGGAAGATTTTATTTACAAAATTTCCCAACAGGATACAAAAACTGGTAAGATCGTTTCAGTTATTTTAGTTTTACTCCGGTTAAAAGAAACTAGCGTACCAAGTAAATTTCCGAACTGTCCCAAATACTTGTCAAAAAAAATATCGTATCGAAAAAGCAAAGACGAAAAACTTACAGAATTACATGAAATACATTTTCAGACATACATACAGACATGTCAAAGCTTAACCATGTTGTGAACTTTATGTCAAATGTACGTAAAACCTTAAAAATAGAGGACGAAAATGTTTCACAAGGAATTGAATTTATTTCTGATCAACTTCAATTGCGAACATTATTAAAAGAACGTTATAGATATTCCACTACCACTATGGTTTTTTGCTCAATTTTATATACAATGTCCTCATGCATATAGATATTTACGAAATCGTGGTCCTATAATTTTGCCCCATCCCGAAACACTCAAAGGAGTCTGTAATGGTTTTCTAACTGATCCTCATATTGATGAGAAGAAAACTTTTTTAACATATGCACAAAAAATCTTTAAATATTTAAAAGACCAAGACAAAATAAATGTTAGTTTACTAATGGATGAAATTCACATTGATCCATATTTAGATTATAACGGTGGTAATGTTGTAGGAGCTGCAATAAATAATAACGATTCGTTAGCGACATCTGCGTATACATTTACTAGCATTTGTTCAAATTTTAAAGAAGTTGTTCATATTGCCCCTGTGTCTAAAATTAATCACGAATTACTTGTCAGTTTTCTTACAACAATTAACCATCTAGACTCTAATAATTAGACACGTGTAATCTTGGCTGTATTTCGAAACAGTTGAAAGTTAACCATTTGAATTATTCTTTACCTGTGTTTTTCATAGACTCCGATAGATTTATGCCGTAATATCTTTGTGTAGTTTGATCTTTTTATTGATCTCCAAAACTACATTAAAACGATTTGAGACATACCTACCTAAATAACTACATAAAGCCCGTAATAACATAAGTATCTCGTAGGCCTCCGGATGGTGACGTCACGAGGCAGCACTTTGACCTTGTATTAGAGGTGTTGTTGGATTAACCCTGTTAGAAGGTAATAACAACCAAGTATTAAGACGTCCCTTTTAAATAATGTCTCAATAAATAATGTCGCAACTAATTTCAAAATCTTTTCTACATATATAAGGAATATTGTATATAGAGGATTTAATATCCCATGTATTATAAATTTATCGCAGGCTAGATTAAGCTTTATAAAAATTTGGATGCACCATAATATTTCCCTATAATAAATTTATATCCCATTTAATTATCTTTTTTCTCTTGAATGCTAGATTCACTCCAGATTCATATATAGTATTTGTCACACGATAAGATTAAATTTTGAGAAAACTCAGCTTATTTTGAATCTCCTCTGAAGTGAGTGATCTTCATACCCTAACATATTTTATAAAAGTCAAAGTATAATTTATTGTGACTAGAAAGACACAAGTGTTTCTATCATCAAATCAAATTATTAAATTCATCAAATTAGTTGTTTAATAATATTGAGAGAAAAATTTTTAACAAAAACGATATATATGTCAACGAAGATTATTTAGAAGGTAAATTGGTTGTTCACATTGATCCTGTGGTCAATTCAAGCCTGCTCCTTTAGGGTGCTCTTTTATTAAATAAAAAATGATAGCTTGTTGGCGGCTGATAAATGGGCAGCTGTCATTGCGCCGTCAATCTACCGAACAGGATTACACGGTGATCGGAGCACCAACTAAATTGTTTTGGAGAGTAGACTTCAATTAGATTTTTATCGCGCATACTTAGCACGGTCCGCCCTTTGTTCCATATTTCTGCTTCAATTAAGAAAGATCGATTATCCGACACGGCAAAATCAAATACCGCCCCGGCCAATTTAACTAAGATAAATGACCGTAGTTGTGGAACAGGAAAGGAATAGGGACACATAACAGGCTATCATATTGGCGCCACCTGCCCGAAATCGTGCTACGCGCCAACACGGGAATACTGCCGTAATTTACACTGTAACTATCATGGAGAGGCCGGGCAGATATCCTCTGCGTTTCCGCAGCTTTAGGCCATCCCGCATTCTTATTTCCTTGTAGCAGGTGGCACTGTTGGGCCAATATACACATCAATGTGTTTTATGAATATGGAATGCAAATTCTGCTGAATTTATGCGGGCTAATCTGAAGGGCTTGTAATCGGGTTCGGCCCCGGGTATATCAAAAGGGAAAAATGCTGTAAGCAGATAAATATGTGGGTTGAATATAATTTAGTCAAAGGATGTTATTTCCTGTCATGTTCCTGTTAGCGAAGACAGATATACGTATAAGGCAGTAAGGAATGGCCATGTTGAAATATGAAACTCCCTGTAAGTTGTCTGAGAACTAGATAACTCCATCGAAAGAGATCTTTGTGACTCTTATTTCTATTTGTTGTGTATTTGGAATGTTGCAGATACATATATTTATCTGCTGGCTCGCCCTATGATATTATGTCATCTAATTATACGAATGCAGGTACTTAAGTTCATTATGAGCCTAGTGTCATAATGAAGTTCCAAAAAGACCTAGTACCATAATGAAATTAGAAAGTACTATTATACTAGCTAGTGATTTCCAGTCCTAAATATTCTATTCAAAATACACATCGCAACTTATATTTATCATAAATGGTAAACCATTTGACTATCGCTCTTAAATTTGTTGCCTTATTTTCGCAAATTGGTATTTTAGTCTGTGTATTCGTTCCTAAAATATGTTCTTCTTTTGTTCCTTCGAATTGTCAATGTAGCTTCAGTATTGCTTTTCCAGCCGCCTCCGCCAGCGCCGCGCCGTGCCATCTCACTGTTATACTGACCAGCACCAGAATCAGTCAAAAATGAAAACAGACCATCGCCGAAAACATGTCCGATATATTCTTCAGCGTCAGATAAATTAAAAACAGTAACAAACAATTATACTAATTTGGCATTTTAGACAAGACACGTTGACAAAAACGTTGATGGTTTATGTTATCTGGACGTATTTTCACATACTCTCTTACACGTTATACCCTATTTAATCCCGGAATATCCCCAGATGTTAAACAAAATATCGGATTACCTTTGTTTTTGATTTTTCTAAAATAATTCTCAACAAAATTACTCATTACAAAATTAACTAAAATTTCTCAAATGATCTCATCTATCATTTTTTCTTTAGGCATATTGGTTAGCTCCCCTCCTCTGCAAGCTACACTTAGTCTAATAATGATAATTTGCCTATATTAGTTGTCTGTATTATGATGACTATGACTAATTATATTTCAGCGTCCAATCCTTCTTATCACTTCACCATGTAGTACGCCGCTGTCGTACCGTCGTGCACTGAGTTTAGAGTTTTCCTTTCCACTCCCTGTGGTTCCACCTGGTTCTGAAGTCCTTCGTCATTCGCTTCTTAGTGCCGTCCCTTCAACATCGAGATCGAGCTATGCTCCAGAAACCCGATACCTACGTGTCAAGCTTTTGTTAATTAATACTTGGCTGTGTGAACAGCGTACAGTGCTAGTACAGTGCCATAGGGGCGTATTTTAAAAAATGGATATTACTTTCCCAGGGAAAAAAAGTATATAAGTACAAAAACAATTATAATTATTTCAGGATATTAATCCGAATGGGCTCCGAGAACTCTAGCGATTCAGAAGGTGGCATAACCAAGGGGAAATTATTTAATAAAATATTTAATAAAATTAGTTAGTATTTGAAAGGGCGCAGATCTAGATCCCGTCGTAGGTCTAGATCTCGTAGCTCTAGATATCGTGCCTCCAATTCGTACTAACGAAGTTGCAAGTACGTACTGCAAGTACGTACTCACAGTACAGAACGAGGCAGACATGGCCGCTGACCGAAATAATCGTAGCCAGAGAGGTTCGGAATCTTGGAACATTGGTGAAAATCGTGTCTCTTAAGACTCGACTTGTGTCTGGTCAACCACAATCCGCGAGATGTGGCTTCTAATGAAATCGTACACACCAGATCGCTTGCATTAGAATTCGATAACGATGAGGAGCTACAAAAGGAAAAATCTTGGGAAGAAATCCGGTGCAATCTGGTACTGTCGTGATTTGGACTTTTCCTTATGTAAATATGTCTCTATTTTCTGCACACTTGCATTGAATTTTCACAGCTAACTGACAATTTAACAAAAATTAAAAATAGACATACACAACTAGATTTTAGCAAAAAGACGTTATAAGACTTGTCCTATATTTTTTTGCTCACAATTGTAGCAATGACTTCACGTTGGATTCACCTAATTATCAGTGGCCTCAATAAGGAAGAAAGGAAAATATCAACATTTTAGACAAATAATATGCAGAATGGATTTACAGGTAACAACTACACAGAGAACTAATATTCCTACCTGTATTGAATTACACCTGCAGATCATACAATAGCACTGTCATTTATTAATAAAATGGGAGGTATAAACAAACCTATCAAAAGAAGTTTGGCAATGGTGGGAAAAACGCAATATCTGGTTATCACAGGTTCGCTCATCAGAAAACTGCGACGACGACAGCGCTCGAGGTCGACAGTGCTGTCTATGGACACAGAATGGTCATTATCCCAGTCATATTTTAAGCAAGCATAATATCTGAATTCGAACAACCAGAGATTTTTTGGTCTCTAAAGTTACCCATAAATACGAATAATAGGTGTCCTAGGATCCAGACACCGATTCAATAACGGTATGGTAAATGGTTCAGTTATGACATTCTTTGTTATAACATGCGTATAACAAAGAATATCATTCTTCCGCATACCAATCAGGCCATTCACCTATATGTTAGCAACCATCTTCTGTTTCTTCTTCCGCGTTCAAGTAAGGTTAGAAAAATTCGAAATGCTCCAGAAAAAAAAACCTCTCAGAATTCCATTCTGAAACATCTTGATTTCCCCCATGAATTGGACTTGCACTTGCAGAAATATAGAGAAGTCCCGTATTATTACTGCAAGAGATTTGCGATTAGCAATCAGCAACATCTGAACTGCACATGCCTTCTGGCAAGATCTTTTGAAACCTGCCTTTCACAAACTCTTACAGACTGTAAAACGACTTTAACTCGACTTCCTCATATGTACGAGTAGGTATATAAACTCTTGTGCATTTGGCAATAAATTAATGATAATACCTACTCACATGTTAAATTAAATTAATATTTTCTAGGTTTGTATTATTATCTCAATATTTAGCATATAGATATACAATATAAACATGGTTATGTCATGTGATCTGTTCCCATGTTGGTAAAATTCGCGTTAGGCAAACAATGGGGCTAATTGCGAATACAATATCGCGCTGATAGAACACTGCCTGCGGCGAGAGCTGTGGCGTTGCGGCCAGATATACCCCGAGAATTTAGCAAACGTCTGCGGGTTTGTACAACTCTAGTTGTTTCCCACGGGGCGCAAATGTTTCAAACCAGCCAACTATCCGGATAACGCGGTTTTGTTTGGCATTGCACGCAGGCCACAGTTTAATAGAAATATATTTTTTCCCGTGCCTAAGTCCCTAGCGGTCGGATTTTTTATTAAATGGTCGAGACTTGTACTCACCTACCGTAATTATTGTGTTTTGAAGTAGGTACTCACCTGAAAAAGAAAAGAGATAATTATTGATCATGATAAATTATTCCGAGGGGAATTTTTAAGCAGCGTTGCTGATTTTAACTCTCCCACAAAAAATAGCAAGTATATTTTCATGGGATATAGCATAACATTGAAGATCTAGTAGAGTTGAAGGTTACAACGAAATAACAATAACGAAACGATATTTTTCTTACATTATAATACATACATTATAATACTAGTTTTATTTTAAAGAAGTATTATAACCATAAGCAACTTAATTATATGCATTATTTACTTAATATAAATAGTAATTTAAAGCCCCTTTTCATAAATTTCTGCAGATTCTACAAGGTCATTATTCTTGTCGTATGGTATAAGTTCCGGCACCTATCATTTATATGATATAGTAGTTGAAACCGTCTTAGAATAGAGGTTAAAAAAATTAAATAATACATCATAAACAGGGCGTTTCTAAATTAACCTAAAGGATTTTAAGAGGTGAATTTTCTCCAAAAAATTCTTTCACATTTTTCTTTTCCAGTTACAGCCCCTAAAGTTGGAGTAAAAAACTGTTTTTATTTATTTTCTATACAATAGAAGAATTGTGAAGAACTAAATTTGGGCGACTTATAAAATAACTGTAAGTGTTGTCCTGATATTGTTGCCCTGATATTGTTACGAAGGTGTAAATAAATATCTATTTGCGTTTGACCTAACTATACAAGATGGAGCCAAAATTCAAAAAACGGTACGATATGTACCGTTTTTTGTATATATCTTATTCATCACCATTGTGCCATAAGACGAATATACAGGGTGATCGATAAAACCGGGATATTAGATTGAAAGAGGAAAAACATATAGTTATCATACCCTGTATAGGGTGCGTGTAAATAAATTAAATCTTTTCAAATCGGTATTTAAAGCTGAAGTTTTAGGATTAAAAGAATTCGAAAATCTTCTCAATCCATTTATAAATAAAAAAGTTAACTTCGTAAATTTGGTCTATATTTAGGGTGGCTCACTTCAAATTTATTAGTAGTATATTATCCCAATGCAGTGTAAGGTGCCGGGGCATCTGGAGGTCAACGGAAACTATTTTGAACTTATTTTGTTTAGTTTTTCGGTGAGTTGTTTTTTTAACTTTAACTAGGTTATACTACAGTCTAGTGTAAAGCTATTTTTAAAATGCTTCAAAACTTCAAAGTTTACGTATAGGGACATAAATCCATTTTGCCATTAGGTTTTCGAAATGAAAAGCCTGCGGTGATAAAGATCGTTATTTATTGAGTACTCATTTGTTTTTTATTCGCAACTTTACGAGTAATTTTGTTATATATATATATATATATATATATATATATATATATATATATATATATATATATATATATTATGCAGAGTTGTTGGTGAATAAAACACTTATTTCTACTTCTTCTAAATAAACCACTTATTTCTGTGATGATTGATTTTCTATTCAATATTGGTCAAAAATATTAAAAACAATTTTTTTTTGAGATGATTGAAGTATTAAGTAAACCCATAAAGTTATATATCATTGCAATTAAATGATATACGGGATGTCCCAATTAAAATAACAAAAAGGTAGACCGCATCACCGTATGTCATCTGCCAAATGTTTCAAAGATAATACAAATAATTCCACAGATACGTCTAATAGACCGTCACCGTAAATAACTGACCCTGTATATTGGAGTAAGTAGTCTATTGGTTAAGGTAATTATTTATTAATAATTAGTCATTAATATATTTTTCCGTCGACCCTTAATCGAGGTTAATTAATATATACAAAATCGTTTATTAATTACCCCTATTAATGCATGATTTTCTATTAATACGATTTTAATTCTATTTAACGATTTTAGTGAAACATACGCATAAATTTAAATTTCCAAATCAAGATGCCGTGTCATCAATCTGTCACTGTCAGTAATGTAACGCTTAATATTTCATTAAACGACTGGGTGGTTGGAAATCCACTGCTATTGCAGAAAGATATATTCAAATTCAGTGCAAAATAAAGTTGTCATAGCTAAAAAAATCTTCTGTGAAACTCACAAAAACTCATCATACTAGTTCTACCAGCGCCGAAACAATCATCCAAGATAACGACATAAACGTAAATTTAAATTCAGAATATGATAGACCTGATCATTTATCCGTACAAACACAAATCAGATTTGTGATACTTTATACTAATTAATGAATACGTGAATTTTTACTTAGTTTTCTTAAATAAAAATGTAAAATAAGCTTTGTCCACTTTATACAGTACAGTATAAGTACAATCGACGGAAAAAATTTGTAACTAACTCGTATATTAAAACGCGATTAATAATCTCAACAATTAACGTTAAAATATCTCGATTATTAAACGCTGTCATTAATACACTAGTTCATTAAATAACTATTAATCTTCTACGTCATCACACATATTTTTTAAATATATTCTATCACATTGTCACTAAGTATAAAGAATAGCGATGTTGACGTATTATAATGTATACTTTATATTTGCTATTTCAAGTAACTCGTCAAATGGGTAGATCCACTTTGTTTTCCGTTGCTTTGGGCAGTTTTGACTCATTTTATTAAGTAATTAATATTTTTTTCAAGTGGCGCAAGACATATAATTTGTGATTCAAATCTTATTGTATACAACGTATTATATAGTTATGAACATGTTCACAGTAAATTAGAATTGCGGCTTTGCGTGTGTTAATGTCATAATTTCGGTCTGCTAATTCTTCGTTACGTAAAATCTTAATAATTAAATTCCATGAGTAATTTCACGCAAAGGTATTCCCTTGAGGAATCCCTTTATAACAATATATATATATATATATATATATATATATATATATATATATATATATATATATATATATATATATATATATATATATATATATATATATATATATGTTGTAACCTTTTTTGGCTACGTTGCTACTGGCAACGCAATTATCTGGTGGCTTTAGGTCGGGATAAAATATATATATATATATATATATATATATATATATATATATATATATATATATATATATATATATATATATATATATATATATATATATATATATATATATATATATATATATATATATATATATATATATATATATATATATATATATATATATATATATATATATTTACGATCCATTTTGCACCAAACGCTAAACTATTGCTAAAATAAATGCCAGTGTAGTTATAATCTGTAGGTTATCCGTCGATTTAATGCACTTTGCCTGAGGCCTCTCTTAGGTCTTCGATGCTAACATCACAGCCTACCGTATTACAGTCGTAGTATCAGATAGCAGGTTATTATGTTGAAGTCTGAGGCAACCTCGATATTCGGATATTCGTTGTAAGATGGCCTAAAATGTAAATATTACAAATAAATTCGAATAACGGCGATTCAGGCGATTTTTTTTGGAGTTTTTATTGAATGAATGATTTGTATAAAGAAAAGAGTTTGTCGTGTGTAAATTCTACAGTTTGTCTGCACGTAGTGAGATATTGCAAGGTTTTAGTGTTCGTGCCGGTGCTAGTTTTATATGATATTGGAACGACTCATCTGAATAGAGGGAGCGTAGCTCGTGCACATATTTTAGAGTTTTCCGTTTTGGTGAGTTTATGGTTTCTCTTTCGGAGCAGTTGCTTCTTAAGTCCTGGAATTCCGAGCCTCTTCAGCGAGAGTATATTGCCTTTTTCACACTACCATACATCATTTCACATCAATTAACATGTACCACCCTCTGCCGCTATCCTACCAACATATTGGGGTGCATTTGTGAGGGAATAGTTATGAAAATAAACCCTGTATCAACTGGGAGGTAACTATTTACTATTATTATTTTTATTTAGAAAGATTTATTGGTAATAAATATAATTTTGTTATTGCTTTTTATCTAACCTCGCCGACAGAGGTTAGGGTACCTAATTATAATTTATTGACATCAGTCACGTCATTTTTTTTTCTTAAAATTTTAGTCATATAATTAAACATTATTTCTGGATAGGGCTGGAACCTTTGATGTAACTATAACACTCGGAGTAGTTTCCACAAACACCAAAACACTTTCACTTCGCTCGACGCGCGTTTGGCCAACCAAGTTGGCATCATCCGCAGACCATTAAAACTCGTTAAAACAGTTTTAATCGTCTCCGGATGATGCCTGGCGAAATGCGCGTCGAGCGAAGTGAAAGTGTTTTGGTGTTTGTGGAAACTACTCCGAGTGTTACAAATTATTTGTTATTGAAGTGCAGTTCACTTCGTAAACACTTTCCATGGGAAAAGGTGTAAGTACATCTACACCTTTTTTTCCTATTTTAGTTTTTTTTATCGGAAACATTAAAAAAAACTAAGTGGCGCCTAACAAGAAAAAGCTTGTACAGAATTGGAACAACTCCTTACCCCAACCTACAGCCACCAGATAGCCACCAAAGTGAGCTGTCGATGCCGTTACCAAAGTAGCCATATAAGGTTACCAACTAACTAATAAATTTGTCATATATTGGGCGCCATGATGGACCATGCACCTTATTTATAACTCATGCTACCGTCGAATACAACAGACTTGTTTGTTTTGTAAAACTGGTATGATTACTCTTTCATAACGTACGAGCTTCTTTACAAAAACAATAAGAAAATATATTTCGTAGTATAAGGTGTTAGCAACGAAAGTTAAGGAATGACCACCAATTTTCCTTCATCATTTGTTTAAAAAATTAGAATTCCCAAGGTATGAAACACAGGTGAGAAAAATATTGAAACAGAAGAATACTATAGCATTCTGATTACTTGAAATATTAATTATTGTAGCTGGTAATACTAAAACTTATATCAACATTGCAATACATTTTACAATTTGAGTATCAAGTCTACGGTATATTTGTAGAATAGCACTTCATTTCACAGAATATACAACTTTCACATATTCACTGGGAATAATATTAAATTTCACATTGGAGATGAGAAATAATAGAAACTTAGTACACAGCAATACAATAAAATTAAAACACCCACACACATGCGTCATTCATGTGTTCCACAGCACCCTACATTTTTCACAGTATTCAATGTATAAACTTCGGATTTACCACACGTAATTATATACTCGGAGTTAATACAACAATTAATTAACAATTGTTGAAATTATTCATTAGCGGCAAGCAGATGAAAATTTCTTTACCATTGGGGCTGTATCATAAAGTGTTTTTTTTGAAAGTATATAAAGAGAAAGAGTACGATATTGTAACGTGAAACTCTTTGGTGCTGTGCTAGGAAATGATAAAATACTCAAAAGTTGCTCTCTAATTTAGGTATTGGGATAATAATAACTTTGACACCTAAATTATAGAGTAACTTTTAACCCTTTAATAATGACGTTTAATATCGCCGTGCGGGCGTTTCATCAAATGAAAATATTGTTCAGAGGCTATCTAGAACATTTGGTTCAGATAAAATACTATAAATTAGAGATATCAGTGATATCGGCATAAGTTCTCCTGCGATGGTAATCTATTATTTTACAGATTAGAACCGTTAAATCTGAGGAGGATTTTTTGCGATATCCCTCTCATTTAAGAAAATGTTTAATAATGTTATCGGCTCCACAGATTACTTGCTCTCAATTATTACAATCTTGCACCACATAACCCTAGAAATCTATATATGATTTTTAAACCATTTATTTCAACAAACTGTACTATTCTAATTATACCTGTAGAAGTGTAGAAGCTATTTGCGTTTAAAAAAAATGTATAGTAAAAGAACATTTTGAAAAACAAGCTTCTATTTAAATACTCTAAAAAGAAGAAAATTTATTACATTACACAATTTATATGATATAAAAGTTTGTCGCGAGATTTAGGTACCTATTTTAAAAAAGACATTATTTTTTTATTAGAATGACATGTCAATATCAAGTTACATATATAATAAATATGTAACTCTAGCAAGCCCGGCGAAAGGCAGGAAGGATCCCTCAAATACCCTACACGACACCCCTGAGAGTAATACACACCGGCGAAGAAAGGCAAGAGCGCCAGAAGCAAGGCTCTGCCGGTGGGGCCCGTCAGCTAGGACCGGGGGAAGCCACGTAAGATCACGTGACACTGATTACATTTGTGGGGAGAGTTTTGTTCCTTTCGTTCTTTAAAGTATCTGGCGATAATTGCCACCGACAGAAAGTGTCGGGCAGTATTGTTCCAAAACTTTTAATAATATTCCGAACATACGTCAAAATCAGCCCTCAGACTTTAAGTAAAGTGAGTAATATTTTTACGAAAATGTAACACCTCGAATCCGAGAATTGGCCGTCGGCCCAAGCTAGCAGGTATGTATACATTTATTGTACGTACTTTTCTATCGTACACTTTTCTATCGTATACATTTTGTGCATCAGAAAATAAGTAAGGTCTGGCGGCTCTGGGATCTTGACCTGTTTGTATATTATCATTGCACATTGAAATTCGTCATTTGGTTATTCGAAAATCACGTTGTCCACGTAAAAAAAATAAGTCTGCATTATATCAACGAAAGCACGACATGTGTCATATACTTTGTTATAGTGACAATAAGAAATGGGTAGTTCTACTCCTCCAATTCTACAAGAGTATAACCAAGGTACAATAATATACCTAATATTTCATCCATATATATATAAGACGCCGTAATTTTAAACCGACTTTATATACTCGTATTAAAGTATTTCTACAAAGCAAGCCATTTCAAGATACTTGGTACAATATGGAATCCGTTTTACTAGACCGATTAAAGTACTAGCTATACTACATTTATAACAAAGTTTATAGGCAATGCTTCCTTAAATTGTCCGTAAACCTGCGGAGCTACCTAAATAAAGTGGATTGTAAATTCAGTAAAAATGATATCAGAGGAGGACCATATGAATAAAGGTTATTTTGTAGCTCTAAGTTTATTGGAGAGTTAATAAGTAGAAATTGTTTTAATGCCCCTGATATTTTCGCACGAATATAGGTTAGTTCTTGGTCTGGATATGTCCTTAATATGATTAGTACAGTGGGAGACACGTACGTTATCAGCAGGGCAACCCGACGCTTTATAGATAGCAAGTATACCATTGTTGCACACTTTGTCTTAGAAATAAGTTGTGTTTTGTAAAATCACCGAGTGGTATGCCCCTTCTAAAATTAGGTGTACAAGTCAGTAGAAATATAAAAAATTACTACAATATTATTATAAAATACTGAAGTTACTCAAAAATATTAGAATTATCATTATAGAAGAAGTTAATCTAAAACCGAGTCTAAAACAGTGCCGATATCGGCTTGGTTCATTTGCGCATGTGCTATATTTGCGCATGCCCATGTGTTATATTTTCAAGTCTCAGAAAGTACAAAAAATTACAAAGAAATAAAGAATTATAATAAAATAGGTGAAGTAATTTCGGAATTATCAATAAATATTTCAGAATTTTAAAATTCTTTTAAAATACGAAACTATCAAAAATATATTAGAATTACCAAGAAATATTGTAATTACGAAATAGTATTCGAATTACCAAAAACTATTTTATTTATATGACCTAAAATCTCCAGAAAACTTAAATTGCTAGCATGGACTACCGTTGATATAGCATTGTTATTAATATTATTTATACATAATGTCCGATATAGTGATACGTTCCAAAGTTCATCTAAAACAGTGCCGATATCGGCTTGGTTCATTTACGCATGTGCTATATTTGCGCATGCCTATGTGTTATAAATCTCAAGTCTCAGAAAGTGCAAAAAATTACAAAGAGATAAGGAACTACCACAAAATAGCTGAAGTAATTTCGAAATTACCAATAAATATAATTACGTGTACAAAATTTTCGCAAGTGGCACACCCCTCGAAAATAATATTTCGATTGTTTTCGAACTGTCTGATTCTCTATCTGTCTGACTATTTTCGAAGTCTGTTCAAGTATTTTCAAAGTCAGTTTTAAAGTCAGTGTGTGTGCACGTAATTGGCGACAATGATGGGATTCTTCTAGTCCGTCTGTGCATAACATAGTCGTGTACCCCTAAATTTCAAGAATGCATCCAAAAATCTGAAAATTAAGCGGACCAAACTGAGAAAATTGCAAAGAAACAGGGCCGGCTCTCGTAGGTCTAATAAACAGATCAGGGTACCTGTATCATGGTATCTGTCACAGCAACGTCCGGAAAATCGAAATAGGGTTATCTGGAACATCTAGGTCTTTGTTTCCTTTCTTTCGTTGACTTGTACCTATGGACAAGGAAAAGTCTAAAATTTTAGTGTAAGTTAGCTTGTATAAGAATAATTGCCAAAGAAGATTTATCAACAAAAAAAAATATGAAAAAGAATATTGTACACCAAATAAATCGATCTTTTCAATTACTATAATCTTATTGCTGTAAAATCTTATTATTCAGGTTTTGTACTTGTTTTTGTGTTAAGCAAACCCATTGATAACCCTTCAATTACTATCATCTGTGTCCCATACCTACTACAAACTTTACAGTCATTATTCCAAAGAAACCATAACTTGCCAATTACAAAGACATATCAATATCAAGACGATCCTTGTCGACATCCAAATCCAAATTATTATTATCTATATTAGTACAAAAAATTACAAAGAAATCAAGAATTATAATAAAATAGGTGAAGTAATTTCGGAATTATCAATAAATATTTCAGAATTTTAAAATTCTTTTAAAATACGAAACTATCAAAAATATATTAGAATTACCAAGAAATATTGTAATTACGAAATAGTATTCGAATTACCAAAAATTGTTTTATTTATATGACCTAAAATCTCCAGAAAACTTAAATTGCTAGCATGGACTACCGTTGATATAGCATTGTTACTAATATTATTTATACATAATGTCCGATATAGTGCTACGTCCCGAAGAAGTTCATCTAAAACAGTGCCGATATCGGCTTGGTTCATTTGCGCATGTGCTATATTTGCGCATGCCTATGCGTTATAAATCTCAAGTCTCAGAAAGTGCAAAAAATTGCAAAGAGATAAGGAACTACCACAAAATAGCTGAAGTAATTTCGGAATTACCAATAAATATAATTACGTGTACAAAATTTTCCCAAGTGGCACACCCCTCGAAAATAATATTTCGATTGTTTTCGAACTGTCTGATTCTCTATCTGTCTGACTATTTTCGAAGTCTGTTCAAGTATTTTCAGTCAGTTTTAAAGTCAGTGTGTGTGCACGTAATTGGCGACAATGATGGGATTCTTCTAGTCCGTCTGTGCATAACATAGTCGTGTACCCCTAAATTTTAAGAAGACACCCAAAAAATCCGAAAATTAAGCGGACCAAACTGAGAAAATTGCAACGAAACAAGGCCGGCTTACGTTGGTCTAATAAACAGATCAGGGTACCTGTATCATTGTATCTGTCACAGCAACGTCACAAAAATCGAAATAGGGTTATCTGGAACATCTAGGTCTTTGTTTCCGTTCTTTCGTTGACTTGTACGTATGGACAAGGAAAAGTCTAAAATTTTAGTGTAAGTTAGCTTGTATAAGAATAATTGCCAAAGAAGATTTTTCAACAAAAAAAAATATGAAAAAGAATATTGTACACCAAATAAATCGATCTTTTCAATTGCTATAATCTTATTGCTGTAAAATCTTATTATTCAGGTTATATATTTGTTTTTGTGTTAAGCAAACCCATTGATAACCCTTCAATTACTATCATCTGTGTCCCATACCTACTACAAACTTTACAGTCATTATTCCAAGGAAACCATACCTTGCCAATTACAAAGACATATCAATATCAAGACGATCCTTGTCGACATCCAAATCCAAATTATTATTATCTATATTAAATATGGATAAAGAAGTTCACCGCAAAACAAGTCAAGTTTCGATAAATTCACATTTAGTAGAAAAACGCCATCACATCAGAACGAATCACTACTTTTAGACAAGCCCAATTTGTGTATTTTTAATTATTTGCATGTTTATATTAGCCTATAGGTATGGAAGAAAACGTTGCATCAAGCCGAAAAAGACGGAAGTCAAAGGAACCATCGACCTTTGTCCAGTTTTGTTTACCCTAAAACTTCGTCTTAGGGACGGAAGAGCTATATGCCCCTAATATAATTCGTACACGTACGTTATCAGCACCAACAACCCTAGACGTTATAGATAGCAAATGTACCATTGTTTCTCAATTCATATTATACTGTATTGGGAACAAGTTCTGTTTTATAAAGTCACATTTCAATTATTTTCAATTAAAGTCTATTCTTGTATTTTCTGTTTTTACATGTTTTTTAAACGCGTGTGTGTAATATTGATATTTATTTAAATATATTGTAAACGAAGGCAAGATTATGAAGGTATCTGATGGAAGATTGATAATTTCGAATCATCTATATTATCTACCTAATATTTTTCCAATATAATTCCAATAATTCAGAAATACAACGCGATAATTACACAAAGGTTAATCAATATACAAATAACAGGAATCATCGATCAACAACATTTTTATTCCCCATACCCCTAAAGTAACTTTACCCAATAAATCTAAGTATTTATTTCATATCCCTGTAGGTGAAGTAATCCGTGGATATTTATTTTGCTCAGTTGAATATCTTCCAAGAAAGTTTTAATATAATTTATCTAGATAACATAACAAGTCGAATAAATGCAGGCAGGAACAAATATGCCACAGTTCAACCGTGTTAACATATAGGTTTTACGGGTGGAATCACTATACATTATGTACTTATACTACACTGTACTTGCCATTTTTGGGACTACGACCAGTAATTATTTAATATTCTTACTGTAACCTCTATTAATAGGCCAATAAAATTAGGGATCGGGAACAAACCGGGACCGGGACAAAATATTTAACGATCTGAAATTTTCTGAAAATATTCAGAAAAATGCCTTAATTGATGTCGGAAAGTTCCATAAAAGTTGAAGAAAAGAAAAGAGTTGAAGAAAAGCCGCTAGCGTAAAAATATCTCCGCCATCTTGAATTTTTCGGACTCTGGCTATATCTTTTGAAGTAACCGTCCTAGCGAGGTCATTCAAGTATCAAATTAACCGCACCCTCACTGTTTCAACTACGGAATTAAGAAAAAATAAATTAAATGAGTTATATGGGCCCTTCTACAGCAATTTTATTTGATTTTTATATCGCGAAGGAAGCAAAAAGTATCTAAAACTTAATTTTAATGCTTGAATCTAGCACGTCGACAAAAATATAAGATTTGCTGAAATACAGGATATACTACCTATATATCTCATTTATTTAGAAGACAGATATATGTATAACATAAATATACTTGCATACATGCACTTTATAATTTATACAAACAAAATAAAATATTAATATCAAGTAAAATTTAAGACAATTTATTATATTTTAAGGTGTATATTACCTAGAATATACCTACTATACATAAACTAAATACAATTATATGATAGTAAGAATACATTTCAAATAATGAATTATACAGTGCCTGTAAATTTGTTTCTGTTAACTTTTAAATGGCTTGACATGAAAATTTTTAATTTGGCACAGCGATATAGAGAAACTAGGTCTCAACAGATATCTCAACAGATACACTAGGTCTCAATTCTTTCTGCATCAAATTTGGTGGTGAAAAATTTTGCTATTAGTTCGAATTTTATAACATATTTATGGAAATCTAATGCTTCTTCTGAATATTCATTAAAAAACTTCAGGAATTAATTCTTTTAATGAACAGATAATCTTTAGACAAAACAGCAAAGTCACAATATTGATACAATTCCATCTGGAGAAGCAACCTAATTGTTAGTACTCTGGTGAAATAAACAAGCTGGAAGGTTTAAATGAAACGTCCTCATGAACTCTCTTAGCTTCCGTTAAATATTCCTCGAAAGTCTTTTTTTCATTCCTAATGCCATATGGAGTTTCTTTTGAGTAAAAATTACCATTTGAGGGTATCATATACTTTTTATTGGCGATAAAGGTGGCCTCTCCAACTTTGCCTTGTATGCAGCTTTGAATTTGGATGCTGTTATCCTTCCAGCCTGATACTTAAACCAAATACGGGTTTGAGCCTGTTCTTGGGTCGCAGATTATATGGCTTTAATGTTTTCATCGCTTAGGGATAAATCAATAGGTTGTACAATAAGCTCTTGGTATGTACATCCACTTAAAGCGTTATTAAAAAGTGACTTCAAATTATTAGGCAAACTTATTAGGGGACGATACATTTCAGATGTAAATGGTTCCAACACGTCCTTTGTAAAGACATTGTGTCTCTATATTACTGGTGATATCGTGCAATTTCGGCAAACTATACAATACTGTACAGTCTGTATACATACCCCGTTCGATAGATTATAAACATGTCACGGCAGATTATAATTATAGATAAGGGTAAAATCTAAATTTATATTAAATTTGCTTCACATATATTACGTTCAGGACGATCAGAATCGGGATATACTAATACAAATAATGGCTTATAAATTTTATTCGCCAGCTGAATAAAATATCAAACTAAATATCAAACAGTTTTTAATTAAAATATTTAATATTGTGAAGCTCAATATTTACATTATGACTGTATTATATGAGCACACAATATCTGCAATCGAGAAATCGAGAACTATGCAAGAAAATTGTAATGGTATTGTGAAGAAACCGCGAATTGTAATAGTATTATGAAGAAAAGCGGAACCATTAGGTTTCTAATTCTCTGAAACTAATGGTTGTTGCATTATATTTTTGCAGACTAAAAAGATGGTCGAAAAAATGTAGTGTGCTATAAATTAGTGTACACGTACCTTTCAGCTCTCAGAAAAGTTTTAAAGATTCCGGTGTAGGTATGCATAACTTTTGATGGCGGAAAAACGGCCCAAAAAAGAGTAGAGTTTTCGGTTTTTGTTAATATCTTCGTTCCCATCGATCCTGCGGCTATGAAATATACTTACAAAGGAAGGAAAAAGAACCGAAAATTCTCTAAAAAAGGTGATATAAAGTTTATCGATAGAACTATTCACAGAATAGAACACGAAGATATGGCAAAAAACCGGAAATATAGGTACTTTTTTGGGACATTTTTCCGCTGTCATAAGTTATGCATACAGCGGAAACTTTGGAACTTTTCACATATTGTTTGGGTAGCTGAAAGGTACGTGTATACCAATTGATAGCTCAATATAAATTTTTCTTCCGAATAAGATCATATTTTTCGTGTAAAGTTCCTGTAGTAACTACCATTTTAAGCGAAGTGTGAATAGAAAACCAACTATAGCATAAAATAAGATTTTTGTACACTATTTGTATAATTAAGGATAGTTATCACGGGAGCAGGATTAACTTTTAATACGTATATTGGTCTTGACCATCAAACAATAGTTATTTGTGTGTTAAGAGCGCAAAGTACTGCATTGCCGCTTGCGAAAGAAATTTCCGCTTCTCGTCGCGCGGTATTCTTTCAAAAGCGGCAATGGCAGTTTGTGCTCGTAATACATACAACATTTTTTCTACAATCGCTTAATACAGTTTGTTCTTGTATGTATTTGACGTATGTTTATATATGAACCGATTTTTTGTTAGCTACATTTGTCATGTGTCATTTTTGACTGACAAGCGCCTGCTAAAGAATTTATAATAAAGAAGCGAGCGGGAATTGACACTATTGCCGCTTTAAAGCGGCAATGGATGACAATTATGTCATCATCGGAAATGGCGTACTTTGCGTTGAGAATTGAAAGCGCAAAAGCCTACTATTGAGGCGATTGTAGAAAAAGTTATATATAAGACGTATACATACAACAGTCTCAATTTGATTATGATGGTGAACTGTTTCGCCTTTCGATTAGCTGACACCGATGTATATGTAACAGATAAGTAAGCCTACTGGGTAATTTCCTAAAACCATCATAATAAAATACGGCAAAAGTTGGGCGATGCCACGATAGATGGCACTGAGAAATATAATTTGTATATTGGTAAAATGACTGACAAATCAAAATACTTTCGACCTGTCGATAATGTAAGATTTATATCATTAAAGACTTAGGTAATTTTAATTGTCATTTAAAGGCAAGCAATTAATTAGTAGCAATTTCATTACAGTCTATTTTTGTGTCATCGTCTCCGAATTGGCATAATATTTATAGTAGGGCTGTTGGAGAAAAAAACCATCGTGAATTTGGACTTTGGACAGAACCCGCTGAACTAGGGCTTAAATGAAAGATCTTAACGTAAGACATTAAAAAAGTTACAATGAGCGAGATAAGCTTCATTCTTTTTTATTGCAAAATAATTTTGAAAACGGCACTTTTTTCACTTTTATTTCAATAATGGAAAAAGTAATGATATTAGAGAGAAAAGTTTAGAACAAAAGTTGTTCAGCGGATGATTTTACGTAAGGATTAATCATTAAAGAAAATGGCAATTTTTTTATCGCTGCGATTCGATTTTTAATGTCAAAGTTAAAAAAAAAAGAAAAAATAAAAATGCGTTAAATATAGGATTTTTTTCTTAAATCGTTGAAAAATTTTAATATGGCGACCGATTGCAACACTGTTAAGTTAAAATTTCGGATCGCTCCCCAGCCTGTCATAGCGTACCGATCTTGATATAAGATTTTCAAATGGTAAATACTGTAGAATAATACGTTTAAGTTTTGCCGCGAGTATGCGATGGAGTAAAAATGGCGGACGGCCGCAACTATGCGATACTCCCTCTGCTCTAGTTCAACAGCAAGCAGTCACATACAAAAATATGAAAATATTTGAGCCCCCTCACTCGTTATTCAAAAAGTTGCATTGTTTGGCCAATGGCTGTAATATAAAATGGTATGTAATATAAAATGTCACTCAAAACAGGTCACGCATATCAGCCGGTGCAATAATTAGCATCCGTGGATCGCCTTGTGAAAGACTGTAGCAGCCTTGGCTGCCAAGCGCTGGACCCATGTATCGAGTGTGTTCAATTCCTTCTCAGTCCAACATTTTTTCCATAATAATAAAATTACTACGTCTAACTTATTGATTTTTACAATTTGATACATATAAATAATTGTAATTAAACACACCTGATCAAATAATTCGTATGGTGGTTATTGAAATGATTCTTCTGAACATTGTTACGTTGATGTCGTACCTACTTGGTAATATATAAAAATTATACTGGGTTCGCCTATTACTGACGCCAGATGTCACTTAATGGAACTTGCACATAGTGATTTACGTTTTTGCAATGTAATAATGTATATTGCAGATAAGAATTACGGATCTGCAATGGGTTCACCAATATTCAGTACAATTCCTGAATCGTAAAATACCATTTTTCAAACGTTATATAGATGAAGTACATTTAATAGTTTTCATCATTTAGTAACATTTATCATGCAGTTCATTAACAATAACTCTTCTAGGGAAATGTCAGGCTCACTGCGAAAAGCATATAAACGGAGATCATTGTTTATCCAACATGGCGATCTACGCCGCTCTTAAAGCGCTTTACGTCGAATATTTCTTTGAGCTCCTATAAAGGATTCATCCCGCAAGGACAGGGATTGGATGAGATAACTTGACGTACATGTTTAGCAGTAGCTTGTTTACAAACTACAGTATAGTAAACGGTATTATAGGACTACTAGATTACTAAGACTTAACTTTTATTGTACTCTCAAATCATGTACAGATAATAATAGATGTGCAGACCATTTTGTTTAGTTTATCTTCCTATAGTTTATCTTGATATTTTACCACGAGAACAATTCAACAATAACTACCGGAAATAGTCTTGGAAAAGCGAAAAATGTAGCACAACATTTTTTAGAAATAACAGCATATACATAAATTATTCCACAGTCTTTGTGGCAATATTTTACGTTTTCCTAGGATATTCCTAGACATTCCACATCCAGTATGAAAAGGTATATGAATTTATCATGAATTTATAGCATAATTCCAAATAAATTACTATACTGAAAGAATCTTGAAATATCTGAAATTCAAATGAACAGGAAGAATTCAATAAACTCGCGAAAATATCCTTTTGTCACTGGTGATGTGTTGGAATTCAGGGCGCTACGTGACCCGCTCAGCTCCTGCCAGGCAACTACATCGCTGCAAAATTTTTAGTACTGGAAAGCTGCCTTCCTGCTGAAAATCGATTTCCGCAATAGCTAGGAAGCTTTACCAGAGGCCTCTGTCACGTGGCTCCCCAATGTGACGGATAGACGAAGCTTCGACATCACGTTTCAGGAAAGCCTCGCAAGAATTCGCGAAGTTTCGAGGGTTGATAATAGATGGCGCTGTGTGTTTCGCGCGAAATAAATACCCTGCAAGAAATTAACACTTCCATAAAGCGACTGAAAATAAGTGTAGCATCAAAGCGGTTGACTTGAAATTTGGAAAGACATGAAATTGGGGATTAGTATCCTGAAACATAAGTTCACTATCCTCGTAAATCACAATGCGGTGGTAAATACAATAAGAGTTTGAGGTAAATTTTATATACATTCCTGAGTGTAGTCAAGCATTCCCAGGTATGAAAATCATTTTGAGAAATTCAATGGAAGTATAGTTCATTAAGTACTTAAGGTCACTTTCAGTTTAATAATAATAGATGTTCAGAGGCTCTTGAGATGGAACGTCTTTTATGTTTTAGATTTGCTGGATGTTTCCAGCATATAAATACGCAAAAACAAAAAATAATTAACAGAAATTAAGAAATAAAAAGAATTGCAGAGAAAATCTCAACAGAAAATCCAAAAATTAAACTATTCTAGGTACGTACTTTTCTCTATATCAATTCAAAAAATTAATAAAAAGCAACAATAACATATACCTAGTTTTTTTTGTTTGCTATGCTCTTTTTTCACAACAAATGTATTTTTTAGAGAGTCCTGTTTTAAGAAACCATAAATTTACGTCTTGTATCCAATAAGTTTCAATTCTTCAAAATGCACCATAGTCCCATGTAACACTCGGAGTAGTTTCCACAAACACCAAAACACTTTCACTTCGCTCGACGCGCGTTTCGCCAACCAAGTTGGCATCATCCGGAGACGATTAAAACTAATCTTAAATTACAAAATCTACCATATTTATACTATTTTTCCGGTGACGTCACTAATGATATCACCGTGAAATTTACGCGTGACTAATCACGCTTCAATGATCGGTTGCTAAGCAACGCGTAAAGCGGGCTACGGTATGATATCACCGTGAAATTTACGCGTGACTAATCACGCTTCAATCATCGGTTGCTAAGCAACGCGTAAAGCGGGCTATACGGGATAGGTCCCTTGTCGCTATTCATACTACTATTACACTTTACAATTTCTATGCTCTCAAATGCATCCAACTGTCTATTATTGGTCACATTTCTTTCTAATCTTAAATTACTAATATCTATTAATATCTATTCTATGATTGTTGTTAAAAGCATGTTGTGCAACACTAGACTTATCTGTTCTTCCATATTTTAGATGAGCCATATGTTCTTTAAATCTGGTGTTAATTGACCGTCTCGTTTGTCCAATATATTTTTGATCACAATCATTAAAACTAATTTCGTAAATCCCAGACCTTTCATTTGGAACAATTTTATCCTTTGAATTGTCTAAAAGTTGTTGTAATTTGTTGCTCGACGAATGAATCGCTGTTACAGCCACGTTTTTGAAAACCTTACTCAAACCATGAGTAAACCGGGGTTCGTACGGGATGGATACATATTTTGGAGCCTCTATATCCTTTTGAAAGGTCATAGAATTACGAAGTGTGTCCTTAAATTTACGCTTCCTAATTAGTTTTTCAACTATATCTCTAGGATAACCATTACTCACAGCTATATCTTTAATTAATACTTTTTCTTTTTCAAATCTCTCATTACTGAGAGGATATATATATATATATATATATATATATATATATATATATATATATATATATATATATATATATATATATATATATATATATATATATATATAATATGATGGAGCTATATCCTCCATGTTGGTAAGACAATTTGTAATTTTTATTATAATGATATTATTTATTTTATATTATTTTCTGTATAGTTTAGTTGCCTAACGTTGATATATTAATAGAGAACTGAGATAGATAGCTTAAATTATTTTATAGATCGAGCAGAAAATAGGTTGATGGAGTGAAATATACTTACTTTAATTTCTAAGGTAATTTAGATAGCACATATTTATTTTAAAAATTAATGCAACAGTTTAAATTGATTGATTAATGACTAATAGTTAAAAACCTGAATTAACCTGCGACACTTACTATATCTTAAATTACTATGAAAACATAGGATATTTAAAATCCTCAAAATAAACAATATGGCAATACATGAATAAATAAAACAGTGATTTTACAAGATTCATTGGTTATAAGAGGGATTAAAGTTCGTTTGTTACCTTTATATTTACAGTTAATACTTTGTAAACAAACTAAAACAAATCATAAGAGCATTTACTTCACTGTCGCACTATGGTAATGACCCCCTACCGGTGATATTCTGCAACTGATGTACTGTAATGGCGTCGACAACTGCAACGACGTCTATTAGGATTGAAAATGGGTTTGGGTCCAATAAATAAGCGATTTTAACAACCCTGTCGATGAACATCTTGTTATATCTGCTCGTACCTGCACTGGCCTGTTCATCTTCTTTTCTTATTAATTAATCCTTACGAGGATACGATGAAAAACATACTTATATAAGACTACCTAGGACAACACAGATATCTATTTGCTATTAGGATCTTGCTATTATCACTAAGATTCCGTAATTTCTACAATACAATATACTTCTTACACTTATTTTCTATTTTAGTATCCAAACTTTTACAATTACTATTATTTTTACTATTTAATTCTGTAATTTTCTTTTAAAAATGCTCTACACGATGTTACTGACTCAAGTACCAAATACGTACTCTTCTTACATTATTATGCATTACTAAGGTCCCTCACAAAAACAAACAAACTTCCTTAGATACTATGACACTTCTATAGATACTATCTGCTAACCAATTATGTATCGTCATAATTTATAGTTTTTTACTATTACACGTTACATTTACATTTAAAATACTTTATATAGTTATTTAACAATCTTTGCACCATTATATTTACTTGACTATGCTTTTGTACGGATAACCTGGAAACCTAATTTTGAAGGTACTTTATTATATATATATATATATATATATATATATATATATATATATATATATATATATATATATATATATGTATATATATATATATATATATATATATATATATATATATATATATATATATATATATATATATATATAAATATATATATATATATATATATATATATATATATATATATATATATATATATATATATATATATATATATATATATATATATATATATATAAATATATATATATATATATATATATATATATATATATATATATATATATATATATATATATATATATATATATATATATATATATATACTATTATGAATAGACACAGTTTAATTAACTTTCATGTTTAATAATTACTAGAATATCTTGTCGAAACAATTTTTGCTGTCTTTTTATTTTTCTGGCGCTTTTTAAGTTAGTTATACTTAATTATAATTATGGTTGCCCAATCAGCGTATAGTCATGGAGACGATATATATATATATATATATATATATATATATATATATATATATATATATATATATATATATATATATATATATATATATATATATATATATATATATATACATATATATATATATATATATATATATATATATATATATATATATATATATATATATATATATATATATATATATATATATACACACATATATACACATATATATATACACATATATACATATATATATATATATATATATATATATATATATATATATATATATATATATATATATATATATATATATATATATATATATATATATACATATATATATATATATATATATATATATATATATATATATATATATATATATATATATATATATATATATATATATATATATATATATATATATATATATATATATATATATATATCCATTGATTCAAATATTACACCCGTACATACATATTTATATTGTTTGCCCCGTTATTATAATTGATTTTTCAAATTGCTGATGCTACCACGGTGTAGCATAAAAATAATTAGCCTGGAATCCGAAATCGCTTATTGCCAATTTACCGTTATTAATGACTCCCGGGCACATTCCGCCCTCAATATGAGAGGATAACGTGGAACAATTTACCTTTAAACGATCGTGCCGATTAAAATATATGTTTGTGATGGAGTATAACTGTTAAACTAGAACTGCTATAGCGGTCCTTTGACCTACAGGAGCTAATGCCCGTAAGTACCTGTGCTATAATTTGCCTTGGCTTATACAAATTAATTATCTACCATCAAGAGTTCGGATATTAGGTATTACTGTTACTCGCAGAGTAACCCTTTGTCGAGCAAAACACATCTGCATGTGAAATTCCCTAGGCACCACCTTTGAAGTGGAGTGGTAGCGTCGATGGCGTATCCATGCCGAACAGAAAACTGAGCAAAATAGTCCCTATTTTGCTATTTTGCGCGAGCTTTATGAAATGCAATTATCCGCGATAGATGTGAATTGTAAGGGATTCATGGCTCCCAGGAATTATACATAAATGGATATTAGGATTTTGTTGAGGGGTCCATATAAAGGTTGCTACGATAGGATTCGCTTGCTAGAGTGGAGCATTTTATTACAATACCATTGCTTATTTACAAGATAATACAAGTCGATCATCAGCTAAGATTTTCTATAATTATGGTTTCCTCGCCTCCGTATTTTCCTCTCTAGCTTATTTCAGTATTCAGTAAAAATACATTATTAATTTACTTTCGCTCTACATCGTAACGTTGATTGAATTCCTTCACTCAACGGTCGTAATCAGTACCAACGCTCCTATCAAGTACCCTAATTCACTCAAATTTTGTTAGAACGGCATCAGATATTTTCATAGAGCTCATGTCGGAGAGTCATTCTTTTATAAAAGTATTTGAAATCTAACTGGTAATGACTAAAGCTTACTTACTTAAAATAGAATTCTCGAATAGCTATAGAAATCTGGAAGAAATGGGGAAAGTGCTCACGAACTAGTCGGTATGTAAATTTTGTTTTGTTTGGTGAAATCAATTTGTATACAAATAACCTAATGTAAATGTGCTGGCAGCATTTTCAATAACTTGTTATTGAATATCGATTGGAATATAAAGTAAAGGACTATTTATAGGATGACATAATTTATAATTCACAAGACATGAAAATAAGATACGACAATAAGATAGTATTATTTGAAATGCGTTTCGTTAGTTTATATCTATGAAGGGTAGACCTGGGTAGGAAATTAAATACTTCAATTCATATATAATGAGTTAGTATCACTTCTTTCGTTCATATGATGCATATATTCAATGCTTATAGGCACGTTTTAATAATATTTTTTTATGTTCTAAGTTTTTGTGTATCTTTAACGTTTTATATTTGTGTTCTCAATTTTTTTAATAGCTTTACGCTTTAAAACTAAACCATCATAAAGAACAAAAACATCTAACTCCTGAAAATTAATCGAAAAGTAGTTTATAATAATTATTCCTCTTTGTATATGAATGATTTAAAAAAATAATTTTCCTCCAGCAATTTTTTGACTCAACATTTCTCAGCAGCATAGAGGGGAGAATGCTTATATATGGGTCGTTTTGGTGCGGCCAGCCGCTAGGAAAGAAAATATTAAATTAAAAAATAACATGCCATGGCGTTTTTGTAATTTATTTGGATTCAATTCAAATAATAATTTTTAATCTGAGCTACATCATTCATAAACTGCAGAATATACCGGAATAAGTTATTCAGTCCACGGGTAAATATCCGAAAATTTCGACGATAGGTTACTGACACTGTCGCACTTCACATAGTACACTTTGAGGTTATGGCGCAACAAAATGCACTGTAAATTTCGTCTAAAACCCCTTTCACTGTTAAAATTTGAGAAGGAATTTCAGTCCCGTTTGACTTTGAAATTCTCAATACCATGTCAAGAGTGTCTTCACTGAAGTTAATGCTTACGGGAAAAATACAGTGCGACAGACGTAAGTGGACAGTATTGCGAGATGTAAACGTTAAGAGTTTCCTTGGCTAGAAATTTTTTATACTTTCGAAATAGTAAATAGATGTTACCTCATTCACTCTTTCACAGGTGCAGCTGCTCTAATGTGGGGTTAGATAACATAAAAATTGAAAAAATGCTTCGTGTGATCAATATTATTTACGTATAAATGAAAATTAGTTACTTTATACTATATTGAATATAGACAAATTAAGATTTAAGCGCATCACTCAAGTATACGTACTGCGATCATATATTTCTGTGTGGGTGTAATGCGCGTAATGCTTGACCAAATCTGGCTCAGCCGTGACCTTGAGGTTCTGTTCTCCTTCACCTCTCTACCCTCTATCTGCTCGCTCACTCACTTTATTTGCGCATTTCGGGGCTAGGTTAAGTTTGGTCAAGCGATACAGTGTTGCCCCCTCTCCTCGCATCCACTAACCAATTTCTGTTCTAACCAAGAAATTCGCTATTCTTGTTCCGATTTTCATCTATTGCATCGAAAATACGTAGTAAAGGAGTGATTTTCATTAATTGATCGGAAAGACTTAATCTATCGTTTTTTCGTCGATGTCTGTATTTTTTCTGCCACTGTTGTCGAATAAACTCAATTTTCTGAGTGAACTCTCATAAGACTCCATGTATCAAGACTCAACTTTTAGATCAATTTTCTCCCAAACGACGTACATGGGATTAAAAAAAATGGTGGGTAGATGTATAATACATGAACGAACAATCATAAAATTTCATATTTTTTTTACCCTCTTTATATTATCGTCTATCTATTATTTATACAGGTTGTGGCAAAATTAATGGAGCAGAGCAATAGTAGAGTAGACTGCTGACATGAAAATATTGCTATTGGCCATAACTTACGTTAGTTCAAAAGTTGAATCAACGAAGATAGAGGGTGGAAAATGAAAACATGTCTGATAATTTTTCAGCGCCTCCTTATTTATACTGCACATACGAATATCTAAACAAATGGCATATAGGTATTTCCAGTACTTTTTAACCAACGCTACTAATCCAGCTTAGACAGTTGCCAATAATTGCAAAACACTTCTACTTATCAGGCCCTCCATTTACTCACGTTTAAGAGCTTCATCTTTACCATCAGAAGAGTTACATTAATTGAAAATAAGCAGCTTCTAGGTGCGCGCCTAAATCAACTCATTTTTTTGATTATTGAATATCTAACCTATTTTCGATCTTATGTATTCATTGAGGTATGTTATTTTTTTGAAAAAACTAGAAGTCATTTTAGCTAGCACACTGCTACAAACTCATTTTGGAGCCATGTTAAGGCTGTTTAACGACTTATTTCGGAGTTCTACAGGATGGTATTTTAATATTATTTTGTGTCATTTTGGTAAAGCGTAAAATTTAAAGTGAGTATCTTTCGGACTAGATGTTCATTATTAGTTCATTATTTCATATATTCTTACTTGTTTTTGATTTCATATTGATCTATGATATGAGACCTATCGATAATCAATGGTTCGGTAGTTTCCTTTCCTGTGGAACAGTCGATATGCGCTCTGGTCGAAACTCGAAACCTTACTGACCGAAAGTCAGTGTCAGTGTCAGTAGCGGGCCGAACTACATCTTATTTTTAAATAATTAATTTCTGTAATTTATCACACTACGATGTATTCATAGTTCTTTAACCATTGTATAAACATTTCGTTATTTATTGTTAATACCTTTTTATAAATGAACTAATTAATTGAGTAATTCTAAATAAAATAATTAAATTTGCTAACACATATGGGACGACTGATCTCGCAGCATGAAATTGGTATGAATGTTATTTCCTGGGCGTTGATCTTCTTTTCGAATTTTACCATGTCACCTGCTGTATCGTGCTTCGCTGCAATATTTTATGATAAACCGAAATCATCCTGTATTAAGGGAATTGTATTGCAGTGAATCAATTGTCTCCTACACATTCTTGGTTATGATTAATGTTGGTTAATGTCGACGTGATGTTGATAGAGAAACCACTTTTTGGATGTTCGACAGCTTGAGGTTAGGTAAGAAACATGACACGTGTTTACTATTCAATATTCTCTTTCTGAATTATTTCCTACTACACAATTGAATCTTTTAGGCGGCCACTGTAGCACACATTTTTGCCCTGATATTGAGACGCCGGATAAGTTTTCGCTTTTTCTAATCCCTTAGCAGACCTCTGTATTCTACAGGACATATTAGAGAAAAACCCTTAGTAACAAGGTTAATGTTATTTAATTTAATTTGCTCATTAACGCACGAACTAAGTTTGTTACCTAGCGTTACCCATAGTGTCTCGAAAATATGCTACCTTTGTCATATTCACTTTATAGATATTACAACCGTATTCATAAACAGGGTTTTTACTGGGGTACGTCTCTAGACGAGTACCCTTGAGGTATCATGTCACAGACCTGCTTCTTTATGTTTAGGCCAGTCGTCACCCTTAATTGCGAGACTTCTTTATTCTACCTGGGGTTTGCCTACGGTTACGTCATTATCATCATTGCCATTTTCATTATCATCATGATCATAATCATGACCATCATCAATGTAGCGACCCCAGACATTAAATTTTACATAATTATAATATAAAAATATTGAAGAAGGTTTTGTCCGAAAACGTAAGCCGAAAACCGTGTGCCACATTTGCTAACTACCTTATCGTCGAAAAAAAAACACTTTCCAGGTGTCTCAGAATATTTTCGACGTAAGAATAAAAGGCTCGAGGGCGAAGACATGTACGCTATCTAAGAACGGAGTCAGTATACGTATTCAGTTATACGTATTAGCAATATTTTTACGTGATTGTTGTTCAAGTCAAATAAATTATTATTCTCGTTTTACCGTCTGATATTATCATCCGGTAAATTTATGGTATTCATTAATTTAAACGTAGCTATTAATTGAAATTTCGCCCATTTATTAAGGGTGAAATTTCATAAAATACACACAAGAGTTCTGCCTTAAAGGCATGACTCCAGGATAATACTTAATATTATATTCGAATCTTTACACGTAGCAAAAACACTGCCGTTGACGAGAGAAGATAATTTCTTATTAAGACGATAACGCCCTAGTTTATTCATAAAATGTATACAATGGCATACAATAGCGTCTTCCGAGCCTGGCATCTCATGCCTAATGTAAGGACGCCTCGATTAAATCGTCGGAGCCGCTTCCGAAAACAAAACTGCTAAGTGGATCGCATAAGCAATGCCGCGTAGTATTATTCTGCTCATATAATGCTTCGCCGCTTTTTTTTTCGTCTCGGATATCATAGGGGTTATGAATAAAAGACAGAATTACAAATACCGTTTTTTGCATTCCATAAGAAGTTGTATATGCTACGCATCCAAACCACCGACGACTTCATTTATATTTACTATTTTCATTGAGTATGGAACAGTGGCTGCTCGTGAACTTATCATTAAGTCCACGAGCATGCGGATAATAACCCTTTTATGACTAGTGGTTGCATAATGTAAGCACGTTGTTACATTAACTTTTCATTAGTGGACATAAGTTAAATATTTGAGAGCATATTGTAGGTTTTACATTCTCGAATAGTCTATTATGAAAAGCGACTACGGGCTCCCTCTAATATAAAAATAAAACCCCATAAACAAAAAAATAAAAATCTTCTTTTTCCATTTACTTTCTGCTGCCATTACTAAAAAAATTGCGAAAATACCCAATTGTGCTATCATTGTTCTTTGATCTTTCGTTTCTATTGTTCTCTGTATTCGCGCATAGGCGACGTCGGCAGTTCTGTGACTGTAGGCGAGTTCGGCAAATCTTGTGATTGAAATGTGACTGGTTCGAATCTTTCTGCCCGGAGAGAGGCCAACTTCTTTCTTTGCTTGCCTTCGCGTAGAAGCGTGGTGCCCTTTTCATTTTTATTAAAAGTTTAAATGGTTTCCTTATGAAATAACGTACTGTGATACGCTCCGATAGTGAGAATTTTGAAGAAAATGCTTTCATGTGTTGGAGGTTTTGATAATCAACATCTACAGTAGTAGCTGGATTAAATAACTTTAATAAATGAAGTTGTCATTTTTTTATACCTCGTGTCCATTTTCTATTTTTGCCATTTTCTGTGTTCTCTAGAACGTACATTAGTTCATAGTGTCGAATGATAAGCATCTCGTCTAGGCTGCTCTTCCAGAAGCCGCTCAACATCTCGAGTAAGTTATATATAAAGTAGATATATTTATTAAACCTGATAATTTGTAGGCCGTAAGTACGAAAATAATTATTCCTTCTTTCAGGGCTTCTTTTCTTTTCTTCACTTCACCTCGTGTCTTTTTCTTTCGACACTTTGAGTCTACACTGCGGAGTTGTTCACCTATACCCTATACCATGTACCTACCCTTGGGTTAATCATCTTTTTAATATAAATTACACCCATGACTGTGTTAGCTACCTGAACGTCGAGACCTTACGTTTCACATGGACCACGTAGCTGGGACGTCATGACCATATAGCACTAACATCCTAGGACTTATAGGAACTTTGTGTACGACCGAATCGTTGAAGCATTGGATTTGCCTTCAGCTGCTGTAAAACCTAGTGGTTACCTAAACGTAGATTTGGGATGCTGAAGAAGATCACCTTACTAGGATACTTACTTTCACAAATTTTCAGATAAGCGTAGAATAAGTATATTAGAAGCCACACATGTTGTTTAGCTACAGGGTACATTTAATTTTTCTCCTCACATAACTTTGATATGTACCTGAATACTTCCGTTATCTTGGTAATATGTTTATATATATTTACATTTAAGCAAGGCAACAGCAGAGCCTTACCTATTTTTTTTCTTTTTTCCGTTTTTTGTGAGAAGGAGCCAATTTAAAAAATCCCTTTTCTCATAAATTCTCAATCTGGAAAGTGGCATTTCTAATAAAATACAAACTGGACCATATATATGAAACATTTCTACGATTGCTACAAAACAAAGATTACAAAGAACTATTCTACAGGGTTGTATAAAGGCAGGATTTATAAAGGCTCTCGATTTCCGCGACACCCGTTCACCCACACAACAACCATGCCATGAGAACCGCCCGTAAACAACGGCTACGGAGTGTAGCGGAATACCGACTGATATCTATACGCGTCCCTTGCTTATAAGAGCATTAAAATAAAAGCTCGTTTTAAAAAATGTTTTTTTTACTACTAATTTGTTTTTATTTTTTAGTTACCGCTGGACATGTGTTAAAGTTGTTCATTTCATTTAATGCGTCATTGTTGTATGGTGGTTTGCCTGTTAACTTAGTACAGTCTAGTTCTTTCATAAGGAGACCTTATGAAAGGAGACCTCTACTCAATTACAAAACAAAACATAGTGCCGGGTTTGATTTTGGAGCTTTCCTTCTCCTAGACTGGTTGCAAACCAATGCTATTGACGCCCATCTCGCCAAATTATACAAGTCATGATATGAAGCCATACAAGGCGTACTCTTCAAATTTACTTGCGAGATTTGACCCGAACAATTCGGCATTTATTTTTGTATTCTTCTCAGTAAACCCTTTCATTTAATACCCATGTCATATTTTTGAATTCTTCTCAGTAAACCCTTTCATTTAATACCCATGTCATGGAAGTGCATAAAAAATAACTGGCCCGCCATCTTGGGCGGTTCGCCATATTAGATTTCTAATACGTCACTTAGCTAGTCACTTAGCTAGCCATGCATTATCATCTAAACTATGCGTGCATGCAAAGTTTCAGCTCGATTGGTTGAGGATAACTACTTTAAAATTTAGTTGTAAGATTTGATCCGAAGAAACATACATAGATAGATAGATACATACATAGCAGATTAAATACAAGCTTGAAATAATTTGAAATGGCACAAACAAGCGAAATTTGGAAATTTTAAGTGAAGCGGTACGTCACTTGCGTGCCCCGGCGAGCCGCCATTGGTACAGAAAGTAAGTAAAGTAGATTTGTTTTAGGAAATAATTCAATTAAAAATGTTAAACAAAGCCTTTGTATGGATAAGTAAGACAGCTAACAATAATAAGAGTTAGATGGGAATAATATGGGCCTGTGCTGATTTAGCGCAAGTTTTCTGTAAGTGCTTTACCTTATTGAATTAGTGTTCTGTTTTATCTATAAAATTGCCAGGGACTTGTTTTGTGTAGTTTATAAAATTGTCTTTATTGTCGGCATTTTCTTCCTACAAGTTTTCTCCCTACAATTAATACGCGTCTGACGGCTTATTTGTGGATTTTTTCAGATATTATTAAATTAATGGTGTCTCAACATCCTGTGATGCTAGTTTAATTGCGTAAACAACGTTTTTGTTGTGAAAAAATAATTCCTTTATAGTCATAAATGTTCTCCAACAAGTTTCTCTAACAAGTTTTATTCGTACAGTACGTCTCTGACGGCTTCCGTAATCCGAATTCCGTAGTAAACATGCAACTGTTGTGGTCAAGTCTATCTAATAACATTTGTCATAGAGATAGATATACCTGGAAGAAAAGAAAATAGGCTGAACTGGAATTTTTCTGGATGGTCCAAGCATTTGACAAAATCTAGCCTAAAAAGTACAGGACCGTACTGGGACTAGTGCTTTACTTGTTATACACATGCGATATTCCAGAAGCAGAAAATATCAAACTAGCCACACTCACTGATTATAATGCAGTTTTAGCAGCTGAAAACACCATAGAAGAAGTCTGCAAGGCGCAGTAGACGACATAAGTGCATGGACAAGATAATGACGTATCAAGTGACATCAAAGTAAATCTATTCACATCAATTTCACGAATATAAAAACGAATATAACGAAGACAGAAATTATCAGCTGTCTACAAGAAACAGAGTATACTAGCAAGTGTTTATGCCGGTATTGGCACATGGCCTTCAGCTACCAGAAGTGCCAGTGAAAACAGTTACAATAATTGTCTCCAAGTATTCCAAACCGAGCGCTAAGGGACATTATCAATTCTCCTTGGTATTTTCGGAATGAATATCTTCATCTGGAACTACAGATGAACACAGTTAAAGAAAAAATAAAGAAGATTACCAGGAGACATGAAGAAATAATTCACAAGCATCCAAATATTGATATACTGCATCTTTTTGACCATCAAAACCTTATACGAAGACTCAAGACAACCAAACCTTTTGAGTTTGTGTAATCAGGGCACAGTGCAGTGTAGCTACATCAGTTGACCACATCAATTGTGCAAAATATATGAAAAACTAGGTTAGACCTTTGAGAATATCCAGACTCAAGTAACTGTAGCAATTTAAGTATTATTGACAATTTCATTAATCTAAGATTCCGTGCATTGTTCAATTACAATAAAAAAATATACGTCGTTTATTCTTCATACCCGTAGCAGCGCTGTTGAATTTATTAAAAGTAGCATATGCATATTTTGTATATCGACACCGACGCGACAGTTTGTTAATAAGGCATTTGTTACCTCTACTCGAGCTTTTTTCAATTGAAAAATACGTGATTATAATCTACGTTTGATGTATTGTCACATGTTCACAACGGATATTTTATAATACCCATTCTATGGAATATCGTTGTTACAAATATATTTCCAGGAAATTGTGATATGTATAGAGCTATGTATGTATCAAAGCGTATTGGTAATTATTTTGCAGTAGCCCCTCCAATGATTTGCCTCTTCACTCTGCATACTGTTTTAAACGTAGCAAGGAAAAGTTTATGTTCACCATGATCTTATATAGCTTTATATAGCAAACCGAAATATCTATGAATCTATGCTCATATCAGTGGTATACTGCCCTACATTTGTTTGTCTTCCTAGTTTCATATGTTTGGAAAATCTCTTTCACGAAGGGTCACATCCTACTTAACCTATCCTTTATCAGATCCATATGTGTAGGTACAGACAGAGTTCTCATATTTTTCACAGATTTTTAATTTAAATCTAAGTTGTGAAAAAAATCATCTGATGTAAGTTCTATTTTATTAGTTATACCATTTTAATACCTATTACCACTACTGCTTTTAGATACATACATTTTTATAGATAAGGTTTATTTTATAGTGTAGGCACTGGAAGTAGTAGTAGAGTAGTAAAATGTGTCGACCGCCAAGTATGTTCAGATTCTTGTACCTAAGACAGATTCTTGTACCTAAATATTTTTCCTGCAGCTGCGCTGGTCTCTTCTAATCCTATGCCGTCCCCTTTCTATAGTAAGTGTTAATAGACACAAAAACGTTGAATGCTCGGGTTTGTCGTATAACGTAATATAATTAATTTTTCATTGGTTTTGAGTATCCACTTAAATCGTGTTTAAAGAAGAGCCGTCTACTTTAACGTTTGAAACAAGTGCGTTGGTTGCCGAAACATGTGCCATCAAGATAACCTGTAGTCGAGAGTATACAGTGGAGTATTATACAATGTTAAATATGTGGAGAATTAACAAGAAACAAAGAGAACCAACTTTATTTTATGTTTCGAAATTTCAGAAGAGGAAATATTTTAAATACTGCACGTAAGCGAGACCATGTTTTTTTCTCCAACTTCAATTGTCAATAACCTAAAGGATTATTTGCTATTGAAGTGAGGTATCACAAATATTGTTATAGTGATTATTTATGATTGCCGAGAAATTTTTAAAATTCAGCAGGTGCTTCTAGTAAAACCCTCAAGAATTAATACATTTCCCGAATGCATTTGACAAATTGATAGATGAAATTAAAGATAAATTTTCATCTCACTCTTTTGAAGTGTCTTACTTGGCCCAGCGGCTGGTGAATTTACTAATACAGAGAATGTAGTGATAGGAAATGGTGTAGTGAAATCACTCCTTATTAATAAGTATGGCGGAAACATATTATTTTCATATCCGGCTAGATAAACCCCGGCATATTGTCACATATTGTTAAGTTAGATATTCCATATTTAATTATCACATAATTATATGTGTATAATATAAAACACTCACGTTGGTTACGGATAATAGCTGCTCTGAGAATATATAGCTAACATGTAGTTGCCAGTAATATTTTTTATTTTCATGTTTACATTGCAAATACGTTTACTTTACAAATATATCGTTGTATTTGTAATTGGTATACCTACTACATTTTTAATAATTATCATCATGATAATGCTTGATTTTGATTTATACGGAAGCCGTTTTTTAAATACTTGAATTATTTTTTCCGAAAATTATTTCGCATTTGTCGATAAAGATATTGACGATGCAGATTTTAAAGATACGTGTTCTATCAAAGTGTGAAAATGAAATATATAAAATATTCTTGTTTATTTATTGATTACGATTTAAGATTATTAATAATATTATTATACATTTTTTTCACAGTGAGATAACAAGACCTAGCTAGATTCAAATAATTTACTGTGGTGGAAAATCACTGATTGGCTGTAAATAATTTGCAATTTTTGTTGCTTGCTTCGGTAATTATAGTAGGTAAAGCAGGGTTTTGCTCCACGACGCCGCGCCGTACATAAAAACAAAAATAAAATCCTTCATGTGCAACCAGAGGAAGAATTAATTTTATATACCCCCGATTCTATTCTGAATTGTACTAGCGTTGATGTACTTAGAAAGAGAGAGAGAGAGAGAGAGAGAGAGAGAGAGAGAGAGAGAGAGAGAGAGAGAGAGAGAGAGAGAGAGAGAGAGAGAGAGAGAGAGAGAGAGGAAGTCCGCGACTTTATCGTTATACCTAAGTCGACCATTCGTCCGTCAGCTCAGTTAAAAAGTTCCTTGAGTGGACCAAGCTTGCTTTTCAGGAAGTTGAACGATACTTTTTTGTACTCTACGTTGGGGAATTTCCAGCCGCACTCTTTAACGTAAAGTACAAAATAGAAGTCTACGAAGTCCAATTCACGGATGGGTAGGTGGATAGATGGGATGGTTAGGTGATCCAAAGAGCGTCCGTCATATGTCTCGTATGGCCGTCGACCCAGCGCATTGTCCGTCCTTGTCTGAGCTCGGCTGGATGCAAGTATAGTTTATAACATAGAGATATGAGACATAAAAACCCCAGCAAAAAAACCTCATTATATCTATCCCTTCACACCTGCTACCGCATTTTTGACAACGTTGTCAAATATAACCGATTTCCAGGAATTTAAGGAAAAACAAATGATTTTTATATCATCGCCCATCACATTATGATATTATCATGTAATATAACAAAATATTGATCACACTATATACCGTCATGTCATAAAACAATTGGATGGTGAACGTGATGCAGAATAAGAATGTTTCCCATTCAAATATTACGGATACATTTTACACGTTCCTCGGCCGTGTAATATCGGCATCATTGGCCCAAATTAAATGCCTAAATTGCCTAATACCATCGACGTTTTGTGGTAAAGTGGGGCCAGCAATAATTCTTGAAATAGAAGTAATACAGTTATTCTTTAATTTAGTGTATTATTTTGATGGGTTTTGTGTTAAAATTGATTAGTTATTAGTATTCTATCAAAACATAACAACTTGTTGAACTAAAGCGCCTTTATAGTGGCTTTTTAGCTTGCTCTAAGAAAAGTTGTACTGCCCCGATCTCCCATTGCGGCAATTGTGGGTATCCTTTGAAAATTTTTTCTGTCATATTTCGATGTTATAAACAGTAGTAGGTATCTCTTATATGGATTATCACACTATTGCCTATCTTTGTCTTGTGTTACTACTCTCGCCACCCAATCCACGTCATAATATTTCCATATTAGGGGTGACCGACGAATCAAATGACTGAAAAATATTTGATCGACAAAAAGTTTTTATTTATTTTTGATAAAAAAAACTTGCGGTTAAAAGAAGACATTTGGGACAGAAAAGATATTTAATTAAGGTCGTTAATATTTTTTCCCACGAAATTAATAAGATTAAAGAGGACTCAAGAAAAGCGTCCCGCTACCTAGAATTTTCTTATGTAGGAAGTTGTCCGGTTGGACAACTTAAAAAGTTTATATTTAATTTATTGCCTTTCACTTCCCCCTCTGGGTTCGGGGCCACAATTGTAGAATAGGGTACCTCCTACCCAGGGTACCCAGGGTACCTCCTACCTGTATACCCACTAATTGTACCCAGGGTACCTCCTACCTGTCGTAAGAGGCGACTAAGGTGATTGGGACTGCCTAGCCGCTTAGACATGACCGGTAAGATCTTCAAAGTTATGCTGGGCGGGCGTTGGTGGCACTTGGATGGGTGACCTAGGCAGGCTTGGGCCCGGACTGTGGCGTCTGCCCGAGACCTGGGAACACTCAACACATCTGCCGCGGACGCGTGGTCCCAGATAAATGGTAATGAGGACCAGAGTAATTAATCTCGGTAACTCAGAACTATGCTATCATACATACAAATTGTAGAGACTTTGCCACCAGGCCACCCGTAATAAATAGGATGGTTTGAAGAAAAGTACTCAAGTAAAAAGGAGGAATGCATAAAGGGCCTAATGAGGCCTAAGTGCTGTGGTGGAATGGGAGTGTAACACTACCTTCCACTACACTCCGACCCATATACAGACATACATACGTTGCCTTTGACATTTTTGATATATCGAAAATAATGAAAATGAAGAAAAACAGAAAATTCCTAGTTATATTACCTACACATAGACAGGGGCACAGGTGACTCTCACTGTGTGCTTGCACTAATATTTTAAATTTGCCTGTATTTAAGGGGTTTCTAGTGCTTGTCGAACTTTTGCTCAATACCCTGTTTTCTTCTAAGCATGAAGCATATTTAAATGCTAATTATTCTATAATAATCACAATAGTCTCATATCATACGTAATTTTAAAGTTTCCTGTCTAAGTAGGAAACATCGCAACTAGTCCATAGTGATGGAATAAGATTCTTTGTGAAATACGTTAATACAGTTCTTTCTAAAATTCGCCTATAACTTCTTATTAACAATTTTCCATAGATCCATTCACTAGAGAATATATTTTCTAGCAATTTTACAGTTTCTTCTCTGAACAAGAAACATTGCGATAAGTCTATTATGATGGAAAAAGGATTCTGTACAGAAACAATTCTATACAGTTTTCTTCTATAATTCATAAATTCAATGTTATTTGCATTAGAAGCAATGTTAAAATTGGAAAAAACATGGCGGCCGAATCGCCTATGTCCACACTGTCTCTATTAAGCTACTGTAGCTCGCACCAGAGCAGAGGATAGACATAGTACCGCACAGTTGGCCATCCGCCATTCTTACTCCATCACATTAATACCGCACCATCTGCCATTCTTACTCGCGGAAAAGCATAAATGTATTACTCTACAGTATATTTACCATTTGAAAATATCTTTCTCTTTGAGCAACTGATATTTGATTGGTTGTCTAGATCACATGGTACCAGCCGCCATTTTGAGGCTTGTGTCAATTGTTTTTTTATATGTTGTATGCACAATTAATGCAATTATTTGCATTTTTGTCTAGAATAGTCGGTTATAAATGCACAAATTAGTTTTGTGCTTCAAAAATTTATAAAAACAACTGTAAGTACCTTGTTCAATTGAAACCTTATTAGGGGTTTTTAATAACACATTTTCCCAGAGTGGCTTATCAAAATTAGACGAGATCAATGGAAAGTGACAGATTTTTCGTGTTTATGAGCGGTAGAAATGATTTGATGTACTTACAGTTTATTTTTACAACTATGTGTATATTGTTTTGAATGATATGAATAAAAATGAGTAAGTGCTAATATTTGAAGTCTTATTATTTTCTATTTACTATTTACTTTAAGCAAAGAAGGAAATACATTTTAACATCTCAATCCATGTTATGCTTTAAGTAAATTACATCTGGAAGCATATATAATGATTATTAAATTTGTAGAATATATCATATATTCATGATATATTACGCATTTAGATAGCAGATAGCAAGTTGGATATAAAAAGTTTGTAAACCATCCCAAACAGCTAGGTATTCTAGTTTCTACGCAGTCCATGTTAGAACCCCAATTATATTTGTTAGATGAGACCAACTACTCCTTTGTCTTAACAAGCCGCTTATCCTCAGACTACTATGATTTTTTTTATCGTGATGAGGAGCCAAATAGATTGTTCCAAATGCGGTACAGATAAAAACAATCTGAAAATTATCTTTGTGTCCGAATATTTCAAAACTACAACTAGAAGCAGCTGTGATAAAGATGATAGGGCATTTTTGTCAAGCTATTTAGATACCATAAAGAAAACAACACCAGTATACCGAGAAGTGCGGCTTCCTAGCGAAATTGAAAATTCTATATTTAATTTAAATTATACCGAGCTAAAGTATTTCTATAATATCTCTGGATATATACTACAGAGTATTGCAAAAACTTCAAAAACCTGTTCAACTTATGTAGATTCTGCAGGATCCACAACTCCAATTTATAAAAAGTTTACCAAGTTCAGTTTATTTCAGCTGTTTAGAGAGCATTCTCTTTTTTTTACTACAGAAACAGTTTTTTTAAATTTTTTCTTAGAAATGGAAAGCGTTTAAAAAAATACTTCTCTCTTATTTCAGCACAAAATATCATCAAAGAACTTTATTTTAAGGAAATATCATCTTTAGATTTAGAATTATCCAAATTTCACAAACTAAAATATAAGATTATAAAAATATTTATAATATTTAAGCTAAGAATTTATTTAAAAAATATAAAACTGTCACAAAAATTGTTATCCCACTCCCCAAGCCCCAAATTGAAACGAATTTTCTGTACTAATTCACCTTAGAATTAAGTAATTTTCGAGCAATGTTTTTGCTTAATTTTCCAGAGGAAAGGGTGCATATTAAGTGGGAAAGTTTCCAGAAACAAACAATGTACCAGCAAACGAGTAGGTACCTACATCATGGTTTAGTTACATTACATTCCGAGCATGGGTAAATATAATTAAACATCTCATTGCTGCAGCACTTAATTGCTAGCAATGAAAAAGTTTCCTCGGTTAGTTTATTTAATTTACTGTTGATATATTACAAGATAAAAGGATTACTTTTAGTCAACTAAAAATATTTATAAACAGGCATGGTATGGATAATAAACCGGGAGATGGTAACATATTATTTTATCCAATTTCATACATTATGGAAAATTAGGTAAAAACGGGTACTAGCCCGCAGGACGATTTCCGGTCATATTTTTTTATATTTTTTTATTTTTTCTGACACTAAAGTGTTTGCCCTTTTATCAAAAGAAAGTTAAAACAAATTTAGAGTCACATAATAATAGGCATACGTTTGCAACGCTCCAACGGGCTCTAACGGTCACGCGAATTTGCAAAAAAAAATTAAATTTTCCGCGATTTCATGCTGCGTGTCGATGAAAAGAATGGAAAATCTTACTGAGTTCATAAGACACATGTCTATAAGTTACGATATTGCACCATATAAATAATTGTGTTTTATACGGTTTGAATACGTATACGAGAAAATTATGATTTATATTTTATAAGGGTTGGTACGTACCCTCAATATTAGACGCCCAAACATCCCCATGTCCGCAAAAACTAACGTCAGTGGATAAGCGTCTCTGTTTTTAGTATTTTTATTCTGAATCGCTATTCGGACCAAAGAATTCTTAAAAAAAAAATATCACAAAATATTGCGTTAAAGCTTTTCTTTTCGATTGATTTTTCGAGTATTTTTTCTGTCACTCGACGAACGTGTGTGGTTAATATGTTGTTTGTTTGTCCACATAAATAAAATAAATCAATAAATATAATTCTTATTTCGGCTTAGATATGACACTTACAAAAGGACAGTGTAGTATACAAATACTTTAGACTACAAGATATAAGCGTGACATAAGTATTTAGGTATCTCAAACTCAAACTTTACATGGTCCATTTACAATTAACCAACATGTAAGGTCTGAATAGAATATGGAATGTACTTAAAAAAATGTAGTCCGTTTAAAATACATGGGCATGCAACGCCTGTAATAAAAATAAACGATTCCTTCCCCTACCTGTTGTCAAGATACGGCGAGAAGCACACGTAATCGGTATATTCCGCAATACACCGTAGATATTATTTGCATTTTTAAGACCGGCATGATATCTACAGCGCTGGCGATGAAGTCTCGCTTATTAGAATTTCCATTGCACTGCTAGGCGAAATTATACAGAATTGAGTTGCAGAGTGTATGCGAATCACATAGGCCGTGTGGCATTTATTATTCCGAGTATGTAAGCCTCTCTAATCTCGGAGAAGCGAGTGAGAAATGAGAGACATGAAACAGTCTGATAGACTTATCGCATTTTTCGTCCGTAGCAAATAAAAATAAATCTGGGTGTAGCTGCTCTGCAAGCTACCGGTGAATTTTTACAAATCTCGTTGTAAATCTCGCTGTTGCCGTTGTAAAATGCGAATCAGATTTACTACTCAGGCATGTAGTGGATCACGTATATACAGTAGATCGAAGCGTAATAAGGTTCTTACAGATAAAGAAAATGGAAATATAACAATTTTACCCATACTTTCATTCTATAAATTAAAATGTATTCTTCTGTTTCTTATTAAATAAAGTTGACGTTTGCTATTAGTATTCCAAACACGTAGCATATTAAGTTCAACCAGGCAACCAAGAAAATCGCAATTATGTTGTTTCCCCCATGGTGTATACTACAGAATTGTTAGAATTACATTACAAATGTAAGAACATTTCTATTTTCAGCGAGTCCTACGGAATGGTGTCCATATATATTTCATGCCCTACATTGTATAAGCCACTAAAAATTTATCACTGGTAGACGGAGAGACCTGAATATTATTCCCATTATCTATTTATGTGCAGCGGAATTTTATAATTTTACGACAGAATTGAATTTTTATAGCTTAAATATAGCTTAGCTAAGAGTATATACCCCCGAATTGTGATTGTTTTCTTTGATGTAAGTGCTCAGAAAGTTGCAATAATGTCTAACACTGTACGACGAAAAAATATTGAACTATTTAGCTGACAAACCTGCTAAAAAGATTACTTTTCTTGTTGCTAATAAATAAGCTCCCTAAAGCTGCTTATGATTAAATAGTTTCTGAACAAAACTCAATTACTGAACAAATACTTGCAATTTGTTAAAAGAGAAAATAAAATTCGGCAAGTAAGAAAATGATTTTACTCATAGTTAAATTCCATTTATTCTAATCCGTTTTAATAGTTACGATACGTTAATTACGGTGTTGTTTATGATAAATTTTATAGAGGTATGTCTTTCGACGCGACGCCGACGTGCTACATGACTTAAATAGTAGTAAGAATAACAATCATTAGTGAAATGCATTGTACATGTATGTGCCTAGCGCATCCGCCAAATGTTTAAATCCTAATTACGAGGCGAGGGTGTGAAACGAGAACATAATATATTATATGACAGACATTGAACAATTAATAATATCTTAAGGCCAGGAATTCTAAATAATATCTTCAGAAAAATTACCTTTCATCGAAGGGTGGGTGGGTACATGGTCATCTCGGCAATCATAACAAAATCCAAAAATGAAAAATTTGGTACAGAGCAGTTGAAAGTGAAAGATTTTATTTTCTTCATGTTATTGTTCATGTAATTTTTAAGTAATATGTAGATAGATGCCTGTGATTTTATTAATTTTATATATCAAAAGTCACTTCCTGTTTTATTTTATTATTTATTTCCATTTCATAATTTTATACCATAGTGAAGCTTACAGATGCGGAAAAGACACGCATCGTATATTATTTTAATGCTGGGTTGTATTTAAGTACGATCGCCAACCATTTCTAAGTTAGCAGTTATAATAAAAATTCAAAAGAAAAGTTTGCAGGTGAGGATTTAACATTTAACATCATGGAGTAGGAGATGCAAGAAGCAATTTGATTCAAAATGAAGAAACCACTTTGATGCGGCTGTAACGGAATGGTATGCACTTTATGCTGATTACTGTCGAACTTTGGCTCTTTATATGCCAAGACGGTTGGAAGTAGATGATTGGAAACACATTCTCAACCGACAAACAACACTTACTAACCTTATTAAGGTCAGTAAGTCAGCGGTGGCTGCTGACATTTTTGTTTGGGGGGGACTCTGACTTAAAAAATTAAACACCTTTCTTAATCGAGTCGCCCAATTCATTGTGAACACGAAGTAGTAGATTGTACTTACAGCACAATTTCAAAATATCCATAATCATTGACAGGACGTTTTTTGATACCATTTGGTGGTGCTTGCGAGTAGTTTCTGCATACGCACTACTTAAACTAGATGTCATATTAGTTGTGTCCATTACCTGAAAGCTTACTGCATTATTAATATGCTTGGCCTATTTTCCTATTTTTTTCCTTTCCCCCAAAATGCTTCAAATCCCGTACGCTTTCTTTCGTTCACTTATCATCGCCACCGAACAGTAAACAAATAAAACAAAAAACGCATTTGTCTCCGAACAACCAGACCGTCATTTTTTATAAACTTGCGTCAAACTTTCGCGTAAACCCTCCTCGATTTTATGACCGGGTTGCACTGGACTTAAATTCAATATTGGCATAGGGCGTTCGTGGCATAATAGGGCATGGGCATAAGGTATACAGAAAAATACCTTATCCGTCAAATTCAGAGAAGTAAAGTTTAAATTCATGAGATGACACACCCTCATTTTTTTTGTCCTCAACCTCTTTTGACCCTTTTGTCCTCAAGAGAACCGGAGCGCGTACGTCAATCGTATGACGTGTATCGTGCTGTGGGCTCAAGCTACGCCCGCATGGCCGGCGATCCCGTTTAGAATCGTGTGATAAAAAGCATGCCGTTTCCATGGCAACCGACTATTTGCTACGAGATTTGGCCGCTGGCTGGGCATTCAGCCTCGGCACCCGTCCGACAGTGTTACAATTGACGCAATACCTAGATACACCATAGCCGGTGCGGACGGGCTCTATAGTGTAAGCGCGGATCGTAAATGTAAATATTGTAAATAAAATGATATAGGTATATTAGATGTTAATATAAGTAAATCTTTTATTTAATTTAATTGAATTTGAAGAAAAAAGTATGAATACGAAATAATAATTAATTACATGTACGTCGTCATTTCCCTAGGGAGGGCGAACCTTAATACTTAATATCATATTACCATTTAGGCGTCGGTAAGTAAATTATATACTTACTATCGTATAATGTAATTAGAAATGTTCGCTCTTGGCAAAAGACATTGTAAATAAACAAAACAGCTCGAACTTGCAAAAAGTGCAGTATACATTTACTTATGTATAGACTTGCTCCTTTCTCCTTAATTTTGATTTTAATTTCTTGTTCTATCGTTCACTATCTTGTGTTATGTAATTTCACAATTTATTATGGAGTAAATGCAGAATAGTTTGTCTTCATTTACACTTCGTTGTTTCTCCTCTGTCTCTTATCTAATAAGAGAAAACCCTTCCTGCAGTGGACATAATTTCACAGCAACTTTTAATGCTGTGATATAAAATGAAAATAAGTACCTACTCTCTAAAGTAAACGCCTCGATCTCGATTATATCGTTCAAAGAAGACACCTATTTACCTCCTAACGTAAGCTCTTTGTGAGCACTTTCTGTTATACTACTTCGTCTGACACACTGATCGCCTCCCGATAAGGCATTAAACAAGAAAGACATAACCCTAGGCAGCGTTAGCGAGTCCTGATTTATCCGGGAAGTGCTGCAGGATTACAGACACTCGTCGAGTAGCTACAATCTCTAACCGCAGCTGGGAGTTGCTCCCATAAATAGAGTCGGTACGAACCCAGGTGCGGCAAGACAGGTCCCAGTCACATCGGATGTATCACCGCTTAAACAGACTAGGATATACAGCAGATCTTAATAATGGGCATTCATTCAAAAGAACAATGTTGTTTGGGTATGATGTAGGTCGATTTGATATACAGAAACGTAACATGGACCCTGTCAGGCGTCAGTCACTAGGAAATTAAACAACTTTTTAATTAAATAAAACAAAAGAAAACGAAATTATTTAAACATTACAAGTTTGCTTTGTTATATCTTAGAGAGTTTAATTTTGCGGGGGCGTATGCTTTGAAAACCACTCGCTTTGATGGATAATTTGAAAAATCATGCATGAGGTGATTCAGATTGACTTTAGCAATAGAAGCTCAAAAGACTTGAACATATATCTTAATATACACATTTTCTTCATATATAGAAGATTTAACGACGTTTGCGTCTTGGTTTATAAGATGACGTTTGCATACATCTAGGTTTATAAGATGACACGGTGTTCGGTTAGAGTTCATATGAAATTATTTATTTTACTCAGTTTCACAACACGCTATATTTATTTCTGCAGCCTCACACGGATAAGGAAGTCGCAGAAAATAAGTTCTGTCACAGTCATGACAATGATTTTGAATATAACATTTGTCGGACACACATCAAGGACACCAAACGCTATTGATAACTCACAAAAGTGGCTGCAGAAGACTGGTGAACTCGTACGTATTTAAGTACAATTTTTAATCATTTTTAATATAATCGTTAATAAATTTGAGTTTGCTTATCAAAATAATAATTGTCTTCTTAATTATTGTCAACACACATTTCCCATATTATTATGTGCCTACATTTTGCTACAAAATGTATAAATAATCTGTTATATGCTCACGGCACACATTTTTATTTTCAAAGTTATTGACAAATAACACCTTCCATTAGAAGTACTTATAATTAAGAAATAGCTAAAAATAGGTTGAGGAACGCCTTATATGAAGAGATGGGCATTTTTATATTCTGTAGATTTCGTTACTAATATACAAGGTATTTTACTAATATACAGGCCATTTAAAAAAAAAGGTACTTATGGTTATTTTTCAAAGTTGTCAATTACTATTGACAATTTATTAATATTAATTTTGCCAATTAATATTAAAATTTGACCTTTTCGTATCAATACAAAATTATGATATTTAATTTGTTGTTAATCTAGTTTTGGGGAAAAAAATACAAAATAATTAGTATCTCAAGATCGGTAAGTGGTAAACGATATACGTCTAATAGGCCAGCAAGTGTGAAATACCCTGTATATATTGACACTAATCATATAAAATAATATATTTAGACACAAATTCTTTCGCTTTTATTGAAGCTCTTTAGAATTATGCACAATTTAAGTATTGCTTTAAGCAATTTAAAATGAGAAATTAAGATGTTAACTCTGCACCATAGCTTCCACATCCAATTTAATTTATATCGTATGTTGATTCTCAAATATTTATTCCTGTTTCTATTAAATACAAATTAAAAATTGTAAATGTATTCCTATCAGTGTATGCGTATATGTATTACTATTATTTATTGTATGTTTTCAATTTTAAAATTATATTTAGGTATAATAAAGGTATAATAATAAAAGTCACGGAATTTACGAAATTTGAAACCTGTCCGGCGAATAAAAGAATACATTATTGGTCTCATCAGAAACCCAGTGCTATTTTTTTGCAATCGGTTCTAAATGATGGGCAAGTAACCGATAACCACACTAAAGATACTCCAGATAAATTGACTCATTGCGCTTTTTATAAATTGGCACAATTTGGAAATTTTTGAAGGGTGTCCAAAGATTGTGTATGGGATGAAATTGTCTGTCGATTATTTTTACCGCTGCTAATTAACATGAAAATGTTTGACAGACATTTCCTGTCATAATTCCGAAAATTAGGTGGGAAAACATAAAATTTTGGATTTTTACAATTTTCAGCCGCCCAAAAAAAATTCTCGTGAATAGTTGTCAGTCGATTGAATTGTGGTACTATTTCTATCTAGGAAAACAGGTTGGAAAAGATTTTTAACGGTCTTCATATCGAAAGAAAAATAAATAAAATATTTGCTCATAATTTTAGACTCGTGGATAGAATGCAAAAAAAATAGTACTGAGTTTCTGATGAGTCTTATAATGTAATTTTTTAGTCGACGGACAGGTTTCACATTTCGTCCATTTGGAGTGACCTTCTCGAGGTCATAAATTCTACAGATCAGGACCAATAGCCAAACTAAGGGTACCGAACCATCTACCAAGCCCACGGACGTCCACGGCATCTCGGATCTTTAGCATTACAGCTCCTTGGCTATAATATCTGTGAAATTACAAATTTACAGGGGGATATTTATAGGGGGATATTTATAGGGAGGACAATAGACAAAGACAATATTTGTAGGTAGGTAGGAAGACTAAGTTATTTCACTGGTATATTTAAAACATTAGATGTCTAGGATTTGTTGCCCTTTATGTTTAAAGAAATAAATAAACTTTTCTTCACTTAGAAGTTATAAAACTCCTGCACATGTAGTTTTCTAAATTTTACACTGCATTTATTGTAAATCCATATCAATATGTCAGGGAATATGTTGGGAATTGAAGTTAAAAAAGCTTACCGGTACGAAATTAGTCTTACAGGATATTATAATAACGCCTATAGGGATTTAATACTTAGTACCAAATATTGCCAAACAATATTTGAGGTCTTGAGCCTGAAGAGATTACAAAAGCACGCAAGTTTGTCAGTCACTACGCGTCAATCTGTACAGATTTTACTCTCCAGTTAACATACCTAATGCAGTGGTACACTTATCTTTGTAAAGCGTCAGGGCATTTTGTTCGCTATTACCCAGCTTCATGTTGGATGTGACAAAATCCTTAAATTCCCAAAGTTATATTCTTCCTGTGCTAAAATTATTTTATGAATTTGTCCCGCCTCGGATTACATTTTATACTTCTCACTGGGTTGCATCTGTTGCTGTTGCGGCATCTACCCAAACAAAGGCAATCGCTTCTCAAGATGTGCTCAACCGCACAAACAGTGACGCTTAGTGAGCATGCACAGTTGCATTATAAATTCAGGACCGTATTGGTATTTTGCAGTTTTTGTAAAAGCACAAGAAAATACTCGTATATCCTTGAAGTAATTTCCGTTATTAAAAATCGGTTTGTTTAAACTAACTTAATAAAAGTAGTACACTTTGTAATAGTGTGTGGACAACTATGATATTAAGACTAATCCAGGTTTCTAGGACACGTTTCTTGCTAGACCGAATGTGGAATTATAAAAAGTTTTGAAGCCTTACAAATTAATGATATCATAGTAAACATTATTTTCAGGAAGTTACTTGCTGCTGAGGAATTACTTCTAAAAGTAAGGATAAGTAATTTCTAGGCATATATCTTTTGTGCGTATTTGGTTTTGAGTAATAACAAGAGACGAAGGGCAAATTTGTTGATTTTTAAAGAAGTAGGGACAAGTGTATTTTAAGACAAGATTTTACTATTTGTATTGTCCCATTATATAATTACACAAACAATATTATTCAGCTACCTAGAAAATCAAAAGTAAGCATTTCTGAAATAAATTGCTAGAGCAAGGTCGTAGCAACCGGAAGAGCAACGTCCGCCGATTCCTCCAAAGTTATGAATAATTAATGAGATCATGATTTATTGGAGAGTTTGGGATTCTTTATGCATGCGTTAAAAGCCCAGGCTACGTTAATGCAGGGGATTACGATATTATGACAAGGTTGATGACTGATATTCGGGGCCTTTAAATATCGTAGACAACCAAAAGCCAATAGTCTTTAACCTTGTGAAACAAAAAACTTGAACATAGCTTTCCACTCTATAGGCTCTGAAGTTATATCATAGCATAGCTATGTATAACTAATTATGTATTGATGTAAATTGTATATCAACGCGCAACGGTGTATACTATAGGGAATTCGAAACAAAAACCATTCACGTCGTCAACTGACCAGTGAACATTTTTGCCAAGTCTGTCAGACTGTAGTAATTGATAAAGAAATTTAATTTGTATTTTGAGGTTATGAACCTCAAAACTTATTTATGACTTATTTTGAAAAATTAAATAAGATTACTTTTTTATGACCCATTTTCTTAAGAGACGACTACGTAACTGGCTATAAATTTGCTTGTTGATTATTATGATATCTATGCCAGTAATAAAAATAATATATTCGATTCGCAGCAGATTTCACCCAATCAACACCCGATTAACATTTTTGTTCTATTACCTAAAAATATTAGAGCAATTCTGTGGTATTAAAGCTGTGTTGTTGCTCCCCGAATGCAGCTGTGTACTATAAGTGCTTTAAACGTGCTATTTCGCATCATGTGACTAAATTGTTGCATAAGGTTGCATAGTGGGAGGTTCAACTTAATAACAAATTGTTATTAACAAACTCGTTAATAACTTTTATGGAATATGTCTATAGTTGTGTTGGCCACGTACTGTAATGGAAATATTATATTACATCCCAAAACACCACGATTGATGGCAATTTTGTGATTATTGTCACCATTACACAATAGTAATAGAACAACCAAGATTCATCGAGTCCCATCCCATAGTCAAAATTAAAATGGAAGCCATTTTTAATAGGGGGTTTTGATGATTTAAATGGAATCCATTTTGAAGAATCTAAAAAATATTTTGTAATAATTAGAAAATATAATTCATCACAAAATCTTTCAATATATTGCCTTTGGAAACAAGTAAATGTATTCGCTTGATGTAAGGAATAACTAAAATTATAATAATTATGCTTTCTCACTTAGTTCTGCAATATGATTAATATTGAGAATTTTCGTGGCCCCTAAAAATTTTGTTATATAAGTACCCTATACTTCACAATACATCTCGCGGGGCAGCTAAAATTCTTCTTACCATTGACTGAATGAAGATATTCATTTCAATTCTGACTAGGCGTATGAGATGTTACCATTGCATTGCGATGTTGGTCGGAATACTTTGCATGTTCACCATTTATGGTGTAATACATATATTCACAGTAAGTATCAAATTCATTTATTCAGCTTTTGGAACACATTCTTATTTTGAATTATTTTTAATTGAAATATTTACATAGTCATATTGCATATTGCATATGCAGTCATATTGCATATAATACAATATCTATGGGATTGCCTTATACTAGTTCCTTTAAAGTTCCTTAAGTATAGGTCCATTTTTTCTCAATAGGTCTATATTATTTAACTGTTGTATAACGGTTATATAAAGGATTCCTTAAATATCCCCTAACGTTTGCACAGTTATCTGTTAAACGCTATGGGTGCAATATTACAGCTATTAATACAACCAATTACTTGTATGAATTGTACCCATTTTTCAGCCTATAAAGGTTGTGTAAATATTTTGGAAATATTTATTCAATTAAAATAGTTATATAAAAATTGGTCGAAAACGTTCTTTTAACTTTTTTACATCAAATTGTTAGTTGGGAAATTAGGGCCGTGTATAAAAATCATCTATTTTACCATTTTTTTCGTTAAAACTTATTTAGTAGTAAATCATTTTAGAATTGGCATTTTGTTTTAATTTTAAAAAATATTTTTTTAGAGCATTACTTTTTCAGTTCACAATTTTTTTCCCCTAAAACATCGCGTGAATGTGAATCAAATATTTACGCTATGTATTAGACTTTGCAATAAAACGTAGACCTAAGTACTTGTTCATTCGCCGTTTAGGGCATTACTGACCTAAAACCGAAATAATCCGCTGGAAAACAAAAGAAGTCGTCCTATCGCTAAAGCAAAGTTGACAGTATTTGGTTTAGTCAGTACTTAATTTGTCATACTAGTGTTTTATTTCAAAAAACGTAAAAATTAAATTAATATTTACGTTTTGTAATGATAAAAACGTAAATGATATTCTGATAATGTTGAAATACAACGAGATCTGTCAACAGTTTCAATGCGGGATATCAGAAGCAATGCCCTGCTATTAGGATTTGGTAACGTGCCAATTGCGCTTGGCTTTCCTATGATCGAAGACAGCTTGCGCTGTCGTTATACGTAAACAGAGAATTAAAATTATCAATAAAGATGCAAGGTGTTTCATTATACTGCTCAAATATACTACTTTTTATCTGCCCTGCATATTAATACATTTATACAACGCATAAAGAACCGATTCCTCTACATATATTATTACAGTTTCCAAAAACTATTTTAAAATCACACATTGCTATATTATGAAACATTTTACATGATTGTACTTACTTATTTACCATTTGTTACTGATATTTCACCGTTCAATGGCGTGAGAGTAAACAGTGAATTTCAAATTGTCCCTGCTATTACCGTATTAAGCAATAGCTGGCGTTGAGGGGGGGGGGGGGAGGTTAGTTAATATAAAAATTTTCTACTACACATTTTAAGTTGGGAACTTAAAATGTTTGTCAAAGTAGTTCTTTTTAAATATTTGGGTACCTTTCCTTTATTTGGGTATTTTCTGCATTAATAACTCTAAATTTTTCTCAACTCTCTCTCAACAATTAATAACTCATCAAAGTACATCAAAACGTCATATGATATAATTTTATCTCGAATTATAGAGGCAATAAATTCGACATTATTAGTATTTTTACTTATGTACAAAAAATCCAAGCCAATGGGCCCCCTTTAAAACTAATCCCTATGAAACTTCTGATCTGATTTTTATAATCCGAACGATAATAGCAAGATCATGAAAGGCACTCCCTTTTCCCTCAAACAAAATTATGCAATAAACCAATAAGAAATGCAGCAGCCCGAAATCAAAGACACCTGATTGAAATTGCGGAAAAAGAATTCCATCAAAGCAAGTAATTATCGAATTTTCCCGAGTACTATTACGTATTTTATGTTCCAAATTGAATTGCGGTTGCACATGGCGAGTAACTACGTTTGAGATTCTCCTGTGGTGTTAAAAACGCAATCGACCCAGTCAATCATGAAATCCTTTTAAATATATTAAACGACATTTCGAATACTTTGCTGAGAATACGGCTCAGATAAATACATTATTTGCAGGAGAACTAACTTTTGTTTAAAGGAAATATACAGGTGTGTAAGCTTTCAATATTATTATTACATTTATTATATAGAAACAATATTTCCAAAATCCGATTTTGTTATGTAAACTAGAGCTCAAAAAATGTTTTTTTTCCGAACACGAGTAATTCGTAACTACACGTTAACTAGAATTTACATTTTTATATTTTACCTATAGACGCGTTGTCATATCCAGTGACCGAAAACCGGTAGCATCTTTTGTATATGTTTTACCCTACCAGTCTTCAATCACCAGTCGCCATTTAAAACATTTTAGCCTTGAAGTTCTGACGAAAAATATTGTAGGGATTGGTTTTTGTACCCCCATGTAACAATATCTCAGGATTACAAAAACTATCACAAACTGTAATTTTATTAGCGAAAGTTTTCCGCCGAATTTCATTTTTCTAAATTCTTCCATAGTGGACAAAATAGAAAAAAATATTTTTTTACCCCAACTTTAAGGGGCTGTAATATGAAGGGGAAGGGGTTTCGGAAAAGAAATGAAACTACCCTTAATTTTTTCCGAGCAATCACCTCTTAAAATCATTCGTATAAATTTAGAAACAGATGGCGGGTCGAGCGGTCCCCCTCCCAGGGCCAGAAACATTTCTTTTCAAGGCCCAGACTTGAACATATTAAAAAATTGTTACTACTCCACCCTTTTTAGCCCCTACGCTTAGGGGCTGTCTCATTATATTAAAAATATAGATTTTTTTTAAATATTCCATTATTTCATTGTCCTTTTACGCCACGAATTTTTTCTTTTGATTTTGATTAATCTCTATATAGCCAGCTACATAAAGGACAGGCATTAGGAATATTCAAATAATATTCTAATTCTAAATTATTAATTAATCTCTAAATATTGTAATACATTTAGCATTTTTAACTAGCAGCCCTGGATAAAACATTATTTTTTGGCATTTGGCTTCTACAAATGACCAGAAGTCAAATTGGACGACTTCTTGCTTTTAACTCAATTTTTAAGCTCTCCGATGTACTACATATACTGTCGTGTTTGCACCTTTAGTTGTTGCTGTATAGTTAAAAATTAAGACGAAATAGTTCTTTGCAAATACATAATTAGAGTGTAATACATTCATAAGACTCTTTAGAAGAACTCTTTGGAAGATTTAAATGTATATTCAAAGAATAAAATAAATAAAACTATACCTCAGCATTAGAACAATAGAAATACTTTAAATTAGTTAGGCTATTGATTATGTCATATACTAAGACATTTTTATTGCAGTAATCGATCAATGGGTTATTAAAGAAGAAAAAACCGTGGAGTGCTATTAGATTAGAGGGTGCAAATTGGAGATAGGGTTGAAAATGAACTCTTTTCATTTTTATTCAATATATCTCGCAAACGAAACAAAATTTCGATATACTTATCGTCTATTTGTAGAAAATTAAATTTTGCATCGAAATGTTTTATTTAACAAATTCGTTTAAAAATTATTGTTGCAACAAAGTGAAAAAAAAATCGATTTTGCCTATAACTTTTTTTGGGTCAGAGATAGGTATGGGCAAAAATAAAAACTAGTAAACACAATTTTCTTTAAAATGCTGGGTTGAAAATTTTTTTGGGTTAAAATTTTACCGAAATATGTCCACTCGAACACAGCTTATTTTTTCAATTTGTTACCTCATACATATATTGCTTTCTTTCTCAGTTTATTGAAAAAAATTATTTTACTCAATAAAAACATTCTAAACTATTCAAACTATTCAATAACAATATTCAAACAAATGTATGTTCAATCACATTTTTCATAGCAAATGTATAGGTTGTGGTTGCACTACAGGTTGCAACCACAAGCCATATTTTTTAGCAAAATCTTTGGCGCGGGCTATGAGAAATTATTATTAAAAAATTTTTCTAGCAGCTGTTCATGTTTAAGTAAAAACGTCGTTTTTCCCATGTTAATTAAATGTTTTTATCTAGGAAGCTGAAATTTTGGGAGAAATTTTTTTAGGTTCAATGCTACAACATTAGCCAATGGGACCGAAAAAAAATACTAAAGTGCATGTATGCCCCAATATGTGCATCTTGTTTTTATTTGAGTTTTTATTTTTATAATAAAATAATCTATTTTATGCTATTTCTATTTAATCTATTTTATGCTATATAATCTATTTTATGCTATTTTTATCTATTTTATTTTATTTTATTTAGTTTATGCTATTATTTTCAGGGAGGGGTGTTTGTATCCTATTAGGTTTAAGCTCTAGGGTAAGGTTAGCCCAGATTAGGCCACCGTGCTTTAATCTGGGCCTGAGTTTAAGTGAAAGAGCAGGAGTTCGTAACTTAACTTGCGAAGAATTGAACCTCGCCTCTTAAGTTATCCAGCGCAGTGGAGCTCTTTTGTAAATCTATTATCCGTAATAAAGACAATATTATTAGTATTATCATTATTATTACTATTATCTACACTTAAAGTGACACTTAATACTTAAAATATAAAACATAGGTCATTAATAGGTCATCATACAATGATTGTTCAACGACATATTTGATAAAGGAACTGTTATCCTCATGGCATCAAATAACTAGTCCAATTTGCTTTGCTACCCTCCCGTTTGAATTTAATAAACTATTACTTTTAAAAGTAAATACTGCACTCAGCGCGAGCCAACGGAACTGAATGTTAAACAGATCGTTACGACTGAAAGGCTATTTTTGCGAAAAGTAAAGGAAACATACCAAAACCCCCGAAGGGGTCTTTTACAACATCAAAGAATTTCCCCAGGGTGCTTACGCGCATTTTTCTTTTAAAGAAATTACAACACCAACCGCCTGACCAAGGAGCGTTTAACGACATGTTTTTTTTATATACTTAATGTCCTAAAATTAATCAGCTGATTCCACTTTCGCACACAAATATAGATTTTTTTTACTTAGGTACGTGTAAAATATGTCCCTACAGGTTTAAATGATTCACATTCCTATACAATTTATAGAACATGTAGGTATTGCGTATAATATTCATATATATTTTTGTGAGCATTCACTTGCTCACAAAAGTATGCACATGCAATGTATTTTTTTTTTGAAATTAGTGTTAATAATATTCATATAATATTCATATAATATTCGCGTATAATATTCATATATATTTTTGTGAGCGTTCACTTGCTCACAAAAGTATGCACATGCAATGTATTTATATTTGAAATAAGTGTTAAACGTTTATGCTATTATTTATGCCTGGTTTTCGATTTGCACATATCTAGCTTCAATGGTAATTGAGATGGATGTACTTTTCTGCCAGACTAAATGCAGTTGGGGAAATCAGACAGCTAAGAGGCTTATAGTAGGATAATCCATCATTTTAGTTAGCAATTTGTTTATCTTGCACCGTATAAAGCGATCAAAATCGCATAACATCGGACTATATTAGTCTCATACATCATGGCGCCATATAAAAATAAACAGAAAAAAATTAACGAGCCAAACAGATCACGGTTTAATATTTCATGTTTTGATGGATTTTTAATAGCCCAATCAAATTAGGATTTGACACGGAAAAAATGTAAGTAGCGATTTTCCTTCGTGCCAGTCGTTGATGGGGGGTCACTGGCAGCCTACAATTTGGTTTTCTGGAATCTCACCGCCTTACTTCAGCCGCCATCTTCAATATAAGGGTGAATTTTCATTTATAGAATAACGCGTTTATTTTCAATTTAACACGAAAAATGGTAATGACCAAAGTTGTTCGGAATTAAACTTCCTACAATTTTGACACTCCACAAGCGGAGTAGTCTCCACAAGCACCAAAACACTATCACCTCGCTCCACGCGCGTTTCGCCAACCAAGTTGGCATCATCCGGAGACGATTAAAACTGGCAATTTTGGCCCCTATAATTAATTGTACCCCAAGATCGATATCTTCGATGAATACCAGAAATAGGGGGGGGGGGGGAATTTAATGTTCCATTATCTCGTTTATTATTGATTGGTAAAGTATTTTTTTAAATAAAATGTTCCATTATCTCGTTTATTATTGATTGGTAAAGTATTTTTTTAAATAAAATGTATTACAGTGCAACCTCCTCGATCCGAACGGACAAATCGTGAAGTTATAGTCTAAACGCCCTCTCTAGGAAAAATCCGTTGCCATTCGAATGGTAAGCAATATGTATTGCCACGATACGAATCTTAGTCATTGCGTCATCACTCATTGCATCAACACAGTGCGCGTGTAAGAGAGACAACAGCAGATTGCAACGTCTGTGATAAATTCAATTATGTAGTGATTTGTCGTCGTAGTGACTACATGAAGACACATAATTATATTTTTATTGTATATTCGTTAATACGAATATTTCGATAATCCGACCACGGTCTGGAAGCGGTGTTCGGATTAAAGAGGTTGCACTGTATTATTATATTTATTTATAATTTGATTTTTTAAATTTGCTTTTATATATATATATATATATATATATATATATATATATATATATATATATATATATATATATATATATATATATATATATATATATATATATATATATATATATACAAAGAAATAGTAAATAATCCTGAAGATTATAAGAAAAATATAATTTTTTTTATAATGAGAAATTAGAAAACATAGTTAACATATCAACCATGAAAATATGTCGTATCTTTATACAAAAAATTATTATTATAAAGAATAATAAACAAGAAATAATTAATTTAAAACAGCTATGTGATTCATAAAATTTTAATACATAATACTGTATTAATGTATTATACGATTGATGATTGACAATTGATTGATAATTGATAAAAAATTACTTTTGATTTCCTTGTTCAATTATAGCGATTATAAGAAAACTTTCTTTAGATGCTATCGTTCTACGCACCGTTTTTGAGTATAAAAATAAAAACCATTTTAATGCATATCCATTTATCATACAAAAATATTTTTTACAAATTCAAGAGTTTGATTGAAGGGCAAAAACAAGTATTTTACAATAAGTATCACCATTTTCTTACCAAAAATTACAAAAACTGTAATTTTTGGTAAGAATATTGCGAATATTTTGCAACCATATTTCAAAACTCTTACTTTATACTGATCCTCTATTTAAAATAAAAATCAGTTAGAGTGTAAAACTTATAAAAACTTGTTTCCACAATCAAAAAAATTATTCAAATTGACATGAAGGTTTGAAACATTATTTTAAACGCAATCCATAATTATCAAAGCTTTTGTAATTTTGATCGAGAAGTTATGGCAAAATTTATTTAATTTTCAAAATTGGTATGATTGTAAGAAAACCTGTAAGACCTGTAAGAAAAAGAGGCTGCAAACTTGGGATAATATTTACAATGAAGCACTCACCATGTCTTTCAGTTGCACCATTCTTACAAGCTTTTATTTAACTTGCTATATATGTATCTATCTATGTATGTTTGTTCAGGTCAAATCTTGCAACTTAATTTTAAAGCAGTTATCCTTAACCGATTGAGCTTAAATTTTCCATGCACGTATAGTTTGGATGACAATGCATGGCTAGCTAAGTGACGTCTTTATGTATCCAATATGGAGGACCGCCCAAGATGGCGGACTAGTTATTTTTTATGCACTCCGTGACATTGGGATGAAATAAAAGGGTTTACTGAGAAGAATACGTAAATAAAATGACGTCACTCTAAATCCAACATGGCGGACTCCCAAAGATGGGGCACTATGTATTTACATGAGGTGCATAAACCCCAATAAAAGCTTGTTTTTAAAAAATGTTTTTTTACTTCTAATTTATTGAATTTTTTGAAAAAGTCATAGCTAATTGTTGTTTTTTCAACGTTTTCAATGAACAAGACCTCCAAATTGATTTCAACATGAGATTCAGTTTTAGGTAACTTATCTACAACTTTATGATACAATTTTTAAAGTTTTGAGTTAGTCATACATTTTCTCTCCTTAGTGACTTGCCTATAAGCTGCAGCTTTCGAAGATGCACTCGGAGTACTCTGAGCACCCATACATTTTTTTATTGGTATATTGTAATTTTTGTTTCTTTTGCACATCCTAATTATACTTAATATGATTTGACGAAAAGATGCCAGATTTAACTTTTAAGTTGCTTTAGGGAATATGTGAGAAATTACATTGTGCACTCTTCCAATTGAGGCTCTCACTTTCTTGGTATTATCACGTAAAACTTATCGATCCTTGTATATGAGGAAGTTATTTTCCTCACTTTATATGTAAAGGAAAATACCTGTCATAGATTTTAATACTATCTAGCTCTTCGGTGAAGGTATATAAATTACCTCTCGAGTGCCACAGTAATGATATAGTGTTACGCTATTTGTATCGAGAATATAAAGTACCTCTACCTAGAGCATACGCGGAAAAGTATAAGCTACTTAATGCAAACCAGGTGCCGATAAAATTGCACAGTAAAATTGTATATATATATATATATCTCGCTGAAGTCTTCAAATTTCGGATAAAAATAAGGGAGTATCTACACAACCGCCACTGCTAATCGAACTCACTGCGCATAGGTGGTTAAATCTTACAATTCATATATGGGTCCAGAAGATTTTTTTAAACATATTATGGTTTTAAACATATTATTTTTAAACATATTATAAACATTGGTCCATATTTTCTAAACATAATGTTAAGAAAATCCAATTTTGACGACCCATATGTCAGAACTGGCCATAGGATTGAGAAATCTATGAAAACTTTTATCAAGTTGTTCAATCCACTTTTTACATCAAAAATTGCATCATATAAAATGATTACCTTATTTTACCAAAATCACTATTCTATAATAAATGTTTGTTATCCTTTATATTGAATGCAACAAATTTTCTCTAATGTCTTTATCTCTAATGTGTTTCTCGGCTTTAGATTTGTTACGTTCACATTCACAATTGTACAGATCACATGAGATAATATCACAGAAATAACAAAAAATTTACAGGTAGGAAGCATCTAACGTGATAATCTAAATCTAATGAACTATTGCTTCAAATAATGCAAGTGGTGCAAGGTTTCAGATATTTTGTGGTAATTCAAATATTTTTTAAACTATTTTGTTTTTTTAAATATTTTTAAATATTCACGTTTTATAGATATATTCGCAACCTGCATATGTAATTGTTATGCAATTGTAAAATATATAACATGGCATATCATCTTATTAGCAATCATCTGGGATTTCATTGCAACGCAAAGTTTAAGGGGTTTTTGATTTTAAAAAGAAAGCGCCGTACCTATCCTGTATAATTTACTTATATTTAATATTATGTGTAATATATTTACCATATATTGGAACCTATTTACTATATTTACCAGATTATATTATGTACAAATGTAAAAGCTTGTTGTGTTGTGTGGCCTTGTTCTTAGAATTTGATTTTTTTTAATCACTTTTGATACCTGCGATTATATAGAATTTTTCCTACAACAACGACAATTTATCCAATAAACATTTATGAGAAAAACCTTGCTCTAATACCCCACATTGTGAAACAAACACAAAACCATCTCGTATGTTAACAAGGCATTTGTTATACGTTATTAGAAGGTGTGTATTTATGTCATTAAAATTCACAGTTGCACAAACTCCGAATTAAGTTCTTGATTGATTGTGAATGCCTGCGTGAAGGCACTCTTGACGTGATTGTTCGATTTAATTGGTATTGCTCCTCATAATTCACGAAATGTCTTTCTGTTTGATTTAGATGTTTATAAATGCTAATTCTAATATGGTTCCACCTCAGTTCCTCGAGATGAGTGGCGAAAAGTGGCATAAATAAATATTTAATCAACAAGAAGCTCGTTAAAAACCTAACCCTAGTAATAAATGACAAGTGTTAGGGAGATCTGATTTTGAAGATTCAATTTGTAACGTAACGATAAAATCTCCAGATAAATTATTCATTCCCCATAAATTCCTTGATGCTCCTTATATATATATATATATATATATATATATATATATATATATATATATATATATATATATATATATATATATATATATATATATATATATATATATATATATATATATATATATATATATATATATATATATATATATATATATATATATATATATATATATATATATATATATATATATATATATATATATATATATATATATATATATATATATATATATATATATATATATATATATATATATATATAATATATATATATATATATATATATATATATATATATATATATATATATATATATATATATATATATATATATATATATATATATATATATATATATATATATATATATATATATATATATATATATATATATATATATATATATATATATATATATATATATATATATATATATATATATATATATATATATATATATATATATATATATATATATATATATATATATATATATATATATATATATATATATATATATATATATATATATATATATATATATATATATATATATATATATATATATATATATATATATATATATATATATATATATATATATATATATATATATATATATATATATATATATATATATATATATATATATATATATATATATATATATATATATATATATATATATATATATATATATATATATATATATATATATATATATATATATATATATATATATATATATATATATATATATATATATATATATATATATATATATATATATATATATATATATATATATATATATATATATATATATATATATATATATATATATATATATATATATATATATATATATATATATATATATATATATATATATATATATATATATATATATATATATATATATATATATATATATATATATATATATATATATATATATATATATATATATATATATATATATTGATATAATAGCCCTAATACAATAGATAAAACGCATAGAATCGAAAAAGTACCTACCTACATAGTAAACAAACCAGACCGTATGCAACAGACAAACTACGGGAACAAAACGTACCCTAGTAAAATAAAGACAGAAAATCATACCACATAGTTTCAATGGCTATACGCTGATTGGTCAATCCAAATTATATTAATAACTAAATTAAAAATCGCCATAAAATTAAAAAGAAAATAATAATAGTTTCGATAAGTCATTTTACGTTTAAAAAAAGATTCTAAAGCGTAATTGTAAAAAGCAGAAATTATGATAATACGTGATTGGTTCGCAGTTAGCTACCATGTTAATAAATATACGAGTAACTAGGAAGTGTGTTTAGTTGCTCTGGGGAGACTTAGAGCGTTAAAATTCCTTTCCGGTAAAATTAAGTATTTAAATTGTAAAATCCGTGTTAATTGTTAAAGCTTGGACACGATTGTACTAATACATGTTTCCAACATATTATATCTTGTTAATTAATATTAATTAATTTCGAGTGATATGAATAATAATATCAGGATAGTAGTTAGATATATAGGGTATCCTAGATAGTTATATTGTGATTTCATCGTATTCAGATAAGGATTATCAAGCTGTAAAGAATATTAACAGTTCAGTGTATTTACAACGTTTCCACGAGTAGTATTCCTGATTTGGTCGATTTAGTTGCTCTCGAGGCAGTTTAAATTGTGAGGACACCGTTGCAGATTTCCGAACGAGTCAGCTATTCGCAGTTGCAGAATTTCACCAATAGAGGTCACCGCAACAGTGTTTACGTAGTGCGCGTGTGATTGTGTTTTTGTTTTGTTTACAAAGAATTAACTTTGAGACAAGAGAACAAAGAAAACCTCGACTTCGTTTTATAATCATTGTTATAATATATAACAGTACTGCTTCTTTCTTACTATATGCCCCATAGCGTTTGATGTGGATTTTAATTTTTTTTTTTAAATAGTCTAGGGTATAATAGGTGTCACAGGTTATTTTAAGCTCCTATATTTATTTAGTAGAATTGAATCATATTCAAAGTATAAACATTTTAAAATAAATATATGTTCTAGTTAAATTGCAAACCAATCTATC